>OY804581.1:25895627-26463127 GCA_963680875.1 Bathymodiolus brooksi | reverse complement strand
TCCAATCTTTTGACCTTGAGCGTACCTGATGAAGGTCGTTCAAGGAACACATCATGTGCAATACATTATATATCTACGTTCTTTTAAAGCACAAAATGATGCACAAAACCAATACTCTATACAAGTATTACAAGTCAATACTCTATACAAGTATTACAAGTCAATACTCTATACAAGTATTACAAGTCAATACTCTATACAAGTATTACAAGTCAATACTCTATACAAGTATTACAAGTCAATACTCTATACAAGTATTACAAGTCAATACTCTATACAAGTATTACAAGTCAATACTCTATACAAGTATTACAAGTCAATACTCTATACAAGTATTACAAGTCAATACTCTATACAAGTATTACAAGTCAATACTCTATACAAGTATTACAAGTCAATACTCTATACAAGTATTACAAGTCAATACTCTATACAAGTATTACAAGTCAATACTCTATACAAGTATTACAAACCAATACTCTATACAAGTATTACAAGTCAATACTCTATGCAAGTATTACAAGTCAATACTCTATACAAGTATTACAAGTCGATACTCTATACAAGTATTACAAGTCAATACTCTATACAAGTATTACAAGTCAATACTCTATACAAGTATTACAAGTCGATACTCTATACAAGTATTACAAGTCAATACTCTATACAAGTATTACAAGTCAATACTCTATACAAGTATTACAAGTCAATACTCTATACAAGTATTACAAGTCAATACTCTATACAAGTATTACAAGTCAATACTCTATACAAGTATTACAAACCAATACTCTATACAAGTATTACAAGTCAATACTCTATACAAGTATTACAAGTCAATACTCTATACAAGTATTACAAGTCAATACTCTATACAAGTATTACAAGTCAATACTCTATACAAGTATTACAAACCAATACTCTATACAAGTATTACAAGTCAATACTCTATACAAGCATTACAAGTCAATACTCTATACAAGTATTACAAGTCAATACTCTATACAAGTATTACAAGTCAATACTCTATACAAGTATTACAAGTCAATACTCTATACAAGTATTACAAACCAATACTCTATACAAGTATTACAAGTCAATACTCTATACAAGTATTACAAGTCAATACTCTATACAAGTATTACAAGTCAATACTCTATACAAGTATTACAAGTCAATACTCTATGCAAGTATTACAAGTCAATACTCTATACAAGTATTACAAACCAATACTCTATACAAGTATTACAAGTCAATACTCTATACAAGTATTACAAGTCAATACTCTATACAAGTATTACAAGTCAATACTCTATACAAGTATTACAAGTCAATACTCTATACAAGTATTACAAGTCAATACTCTATACAAGTATTACAAGTCAATACTCTATACAAGTATTACAAGTCAATACTCTATACAAGTATTACAAGTCAATACTCTATACAAGTATTACAAGTCAATACTCTATACAAGTATTACAAGTCAATACTCTATACAAGTATTACAAGTCAATACTCTATACAAGTATTACAAGTCAATACTCTATACAAGTATTACAAGTCAATACTCTATACAAGTATTACAAGTCAATACTCTATACAAGCATTACAAGTCAATACTCTATACAAGTATTGCAAGTCAATACTCTATACAAGTATTACAAGTCAATACTCTATACAAGTATTACAAACCAATACTCTATACAAGTATTACAAGTCAATACTCTATACAAGTATTACAAACCAATACTCTATACAAGTATTACAAGTCAATACTCTATACAAGTATTACAAGTCAATACTCTATACAAGTATTACAAGTCAATACTCTATACAAGTATTACAAGTCAATACTCTATACACGTATTACAAACCAATACTCTATACAAGTATTACAAGTCAATACTCTATACAAGTATTACAAGTCAATACTCTATACAAGTATTATAAGTCAATACTCTATACAAGTATTACAAGTCAATACTCTATACAAGTATTACAAGTCAATACTCTATACAAGTATTACAAACCAATACTCTATACAAGTATTACAAGTCAATACTCTATACAAGTATTACAAGTCAATACTCTATACAAGCATTACAAGTCAATACTCTATACAAGTATTACAAGTCAATACTCTATACAAGTATTACAAGTCAATACTCTATACAAGTATTACAAACCAATACTCTATACAAGTATTACAAGTCAATACTCTATACAAGTATTACAAACCAATACTCTATACAAGTATTACAAGTCAATACTCTATACAAGTATTACAAGTCAATACTCTATACAAGTATTACAAGTCAATACTCTATACAAGTATTACAAGTCAATACTCTATACAAGTATTACAAGTCAATACTCTATACAAGTATTACAAGTCAATACTCTATACAAGTATTACAAACCAATACTCTATACAAGTATTACAAGTCAATACTCTATACAAGTATTACAAGTCAATACTCTATACAAGTATTACAAGTCAATACTCTATACAAGTATTACAAGTCAATACTCTATACAAGTATTACAAACCAATACTCTATACAAGTATTACAAGTCAATACTCTATACAAGCATTACAAGTCAATACTCTATACAAGTATTACAAGTCAATACTCTATACAAGTATTACAAGTCAATACTCTATACAAGTATTACAAGTCAATACTCTATACAAGTATTACAAACCAATACTCTATACAAGTATTACAAGTCAATACTCTATACAAGTATTACAAACCAATACTCTATACAAGTATTACAAGTCAATACTCTATACAAGTATTACAAGTCAATACTCTATGCAAGTATTACAAGTCAATACTCTATACAAGTATTACAAACCAATACTCTATACAAGTATTACAAGTCAATACTCTATACAAGTATTACAAGTCAATACTCTATACAAGTATTACAAGTCAATACTCTATACAAGTATTACAAGTCAATACTCTATACAAGTATTACAAGTCAATACTCTATACAAGTATTACAAGTCAATACTCTATACAAGTATTACAAGTCAATACTCTATACAAGTATTACAAGTCAATACTCTATACAAGTATTACAAGTCAATACTCTATACAAGTATTACAAGTCAATACTCTATACAAGTATTACAAGTCAATACTCTATACAAGTATTACAAGTCAATACTCTATACAAGTATTACAAGTCAATACTCTATACAAGTATTACAAGTCAATACTCTATACAAGCATTACAAGTCAATACTCTATACAAGTATTACAAGTCAATACTCTATACAAGTATTACAAGTCAATACTCTATACAAGTATTACAAACCAATACTCTATACAAGTATTACAAGTCAATACTCTATACAAGTATTACAAACCAATACTCTATACAAGTATTACAAGTCAATACTCTATACAAGTATTACAAGTCAATACTCTATACAAGTATTACAAGTCAATACTCTATACACGTATTACAAACCAATACTCTATACAAGTATTACAAGTCAATACTCTATACAAGTATTACAAGTCAATACTCTATACAAGTATTACAAGTCAATATTCTATACAAGTATTACAAACCAATACTCTATACAAGTATTACAAGTCAATACTCTATACAAGTATTACAAGTCAATACTCTATACAAGTATTACAAGTCAATACTCTATACAAGTATTACAAGTCAATACTCTATACAAGTATTACAAGTCAATACTCTATACAAGTATTACAAGTCAATACTCTATACACGTATTACAAGTCAATACTCTATACAAGTATTACAAGTCAATACTCTATACAAGCATTACAAGTCAATACTCTATACAAGTATTACAAGTCAATACTCTATACAAGTATTACAAGTCAATACTCTATACAAGTATTACAAACCAATACTCTATACAAGTATTACAAGTCAATACTCTATACAAGTATTACAAACCAATACTCTATACAAGTATTACAAGTCAATACTCTATACAAGTATTACAAGTCAATACTCTATACAAGTATTACAAGTCAATACTCTATACAAGTATTACAAACCAATACTCTATACACGTATTACAAGTCAATACTCTATACAAGTATTACAAACCAATACTCTATACAAGTATTACAAGTCAATACTCTATACAAGTATTACAAGTCAATACTCTATACAAGTATTACAAGTCAATACTCTATACACGTATTACAAACCAATACTCTATACAGGTATTACAAGTCAATACTCTATACAAGTATTACAAGTCAATACTCTATACAAGTATTACAAGTCAATACTCTATACAAGTATTACAAGTCAATATTCTATACAAGTATTACAAGTCAATACTCTATACAAGTATTACAAGTCAATACTCTATACAAGTATTACAAGTCAATACTCTATACAAGTATTAAAAGTCAATACTCTATACAAGTATTATAAGTCAATACTCTATACAAGTATTACAAGTCAATACTCTATACAAGTATTACAAGTCAATACTCTATACAAGTATTACAAGTCAATACTCTATACAAGTATTATAAGTCAATATTCTATACAAGTATTACAAACCAATACTCTATACAAGTATTACAAGTCAATACTCTATGCAAGTATTACAAGTCAATACTCTATACAAGTATTACAAGTCAATACTCTATACAAGTATTACAAGTCAATACTCTATACAAGTATTACAAGTCAATACTCTATGCAAGTATTACAAGTCAATACTCTATACAAGTATTACAAGTCAATACTCTATACAAGTATTACAAGTCAATACTCTATACAAGTATTACAAGTCAATACTCTATACAAGTATTACAAGTCAATACTCTATACAAGTATTACAAGTCAATACTCTATACAAGTATTACAAGTCAATACTCTATGCAAGTATTACAAATCAATACTCTATACAAGTATTACAAGTCAATACTCTATACAAGTATTACAAACCAATACTCTATGCAAGTATTACAAGTCAATACTCTATACAAGTATTACAAGTCAATACTCTATACAAGTATTACAAGTCAATACTCTATACAAGTATTACAAGTCAATACTCTATACAAGTATTACAAGTCAATACTCTATACAAGTATTACAAGTCAATACTCTATACAAGTATTACAAGTCAATACTCTATACAAGTATTACAAGTCAATACTCTATACAAGTATTACAAGTCAATACGCTATACAAGTATTACAAGTCAATACTCTATACAAGTATTACAAGTCAATACTCTATACAAGTATTACAAGTCAATACTCTATACAAGTATTACAAACCAATACTCTATACAAGTATTACAAGTCAATACTCTATACAAGTATTACAAGTCAATACTCTATACAAATATTACAAGTCAATACTCTATACAAGTATTACAAGTCAATACTCTATACAAGTATTACAAGTCAATACTCTATACAAATATTACAAGTCAATACTCTATACAAGTATTACAAGTCAATACTCTATACAAGTATTACAAGTCAATACTCTATACAAGTATTACAGGTTAATACTCTATACAAGTATTACAAGTCAATACTCTATACAAGTATTACAAGTCAATACTCTATACAAGTATTACAAACCAATACTCTATACAAGTATTACAAACCAATACTCTATACAAGTATTACAAGTCAATACTCTATACAAGTATTACAAGTCAATACTCTATACAAGTATTACAAGTCAATACTCTATACAAGTATTACAAGTCAATACTCTATACAAGTATTACAAGTCAATACGCTATACAAGTATTACAAACCAATACTCTATACAAGTATTACAAGTCAATACTCTATACAAGTATTACAAGTCAATACTCTATACAAGTATTACAAGTCAATACTCTATACAAGTATTATAAGTCAATACTCTATACAAGTATTACAAACCAATACTCTATACAAGTATTACAAACCAATACTCTATTCAAGTATTACAAGTCAATACTCTATACAAGTATTACAAGTCAATACTCTATACAAGTATTACAAACCAATACTCTATGCAAGTATTACAAGTCAATACTCTATACAAGTATTACAAGTCAATACTCTATACAAGTATTACAAGTCAATACTCTATACAAGTATTACAAGTCAATACTCTATACAAGTATTACAAGTCAATACTCTATACAAGTATTACAAGTCAATACTCTATGCAAGTATTACAAGTCAATACTCTATACAAGTATTACAAGTCAATACTCTATACAAGTATTACAAGTCAATACTCTATACAAGTATTACAAGTCAATACTCTATGCAAGTATTACAAGTCAATACTCTATACAAGTATTACAAGTCAATACTCTATACAAGTATTACAAACCAATACTCTATACAAGTATTACAAGTCAATACTCTATACAAGTATTACAAGTCAATACTCTATACAAGTATTATAAGTCAATACTCTATACAAGTATTACAAGTCAATACTCTATACAAGTATTACAAACCAATACTCTATACAAGTATTACAAGTCA
The DNA here is from genome assembly GCA_963680875.1 of Bathymodiolus brooksi. NCBI lineage: Eukaryota > Metazoa > Mollusca > Bivalvia > Mytilida > Modiolidae > Bathymodiolus > Bathymodiolus brooksi. The sequence continues at coordinate 26,456,594 of OY804581.1, read as the reverse complement.
ATACTCTATACAAGTATTACAAGTCAATACTCTATACAAGTATTACAAGTCAATACGCTATACAAGTATTACAAGTCAATACTCTATACAAGTATTACAAACCAATACTCTATACAAGTATTACAAGTCAATACTCTATACAAGTATTACAAGTCAATACGCTATACAAGTATTACAAGTCAATACTCTATACAAGTATTACAAGTCAATACTCTATACAAGTATTACAAGTCAATACTCTATACAAGTATTACAAACCAATACTCTATGCAAGTATTACAAGTCAATACTCTATACAAGTATTACAAGTCAATACTCTATACAAGTATTACAAGTCAATACTCTATACAAGTATTACAAGTCAATACTCTATACAAGTATTACAAGTCAATACTCTATACAAGTATTACAAGTCAATACTCTATACAAGTATTACAAGTCAATACTCTATACAAGTATTACAGGTCAATACTCTATACAAGTATTACAAGTCAATACTCTATACAAGTATTACAAGTCAATACTCTATACAAGTATTACAAACCAATACTCTATACAAGTATTACAAGTCAATACTCTATACAAGTATTACAAACCAATACTATATACAAGTATTACAAGTCAATACTCTATACAAGTATTACAAGTCAATACTCTATACAAGTATTACAAGTCAATACTCTATACAAGTATTACAAGTCAATACTCTATACAAGTATTACAAGTCAATACTCTATACAAGTATTACAAACCAATACTCTATACAAGTATTACAAGTCAATACTCTATACAAGTATTACAAACCAATACTCTATACAAGTATTACAAACCAATACTCTATACAAGTATTACAAGTCAATACTCTATACAAGTATTACAAGTCAATACTCTATACAAGTATTACAAGTCAATACTCTATGCAAGTATTACAAGTCAATACTCTATACAAGTATTACAAGTCAATACTCTATACAAGTATTACAAACCAATACTCTATACAAGTATTACAAGTCAATACTCTATACAAGTATTACAAGTCAATACTCTATACAAGTATTATAAGTCAATACTCTATACAAGTATTACAAGTCAATACTCTATACAAGTATTACAAACCAATACTCTATACAAGTATTACAAGTCAATACTCTATACAAGTATTACAAGTCAATACTCTATACAAGTATTACAAGTCAATACGCTATACAAGTATTACAAGTCAATACTCTATACAAGTATTACAAACCAATACTCTATACAAGTATTACAAGTCAATACTCTATACAAGTATTACAAGTCAATACGCTATACAAGTATTACAAGTCAATACTCTATACAAGTATTACAAGTCAATACTCTATACAAGTATTACAAGTCAATACTCTATACAAGTATTACAAACCAATACTCTATACAAGTATTACAAGTCAATACTCTATACAAGTATTACAAGTCAATACTCTATACAAGTATTACAAGTCAATACTCTATACAAGTATTACAAGTCAATACTCTATACAAGTATTACAAGTCAATACTCTATACAAGTATTACAAGTCAATACTCTATACAAGTATTACAAGTCAATACTCTATACAAGTATTACAGGTCAATACTCTATACAAGTATTACAAGTCAATACTCTATACAAGTATTACAAGTCAATACTCTATACAAGTATTACAAACCAATACTCTATACAAGTATTACAAGTCAATACTCTATACAAGTATTACAAACCAATACTATATACAAGTATTACAAGTCAATACTCTATACAAGTATTACAAGTCAATACTCTATACAAGTATTACAAGTCAATACTCTATACAAGTATTACAAGTCAATACTCTATACAAGTATTACAAGTCAATACTCTATACAAGTATTACAAACCAATACTCTATACAAGTATTACAAGTCAATACTCTATACAAGTATTACAAACCAATACTCTATACAAGTATTACAAACCAATACTCTATGCAAGTATTACAAGTCAATACTCTATACAAGTATTACAAGTCAATACTCTATACAAGTATTACAAACCAATACTCTATGCAAGTATTACAAGTCAATACTCTATACAAGTATTACAAGTCAATACTCTATACAAGTATTACAAGTCAATACTCTATACAAGTATTACAAGTCAATACTCTATACAAGTATTACAAGTAAGATATGTTTGATAAAGGGGTTTAGCTATGGTTAGTTACAGTTATACGTTTGTAATGCCAGTTACAATAATTATACAGTCAAACATTCCCATGCGGTCACCTCTATTAAGCACTCGTCTGTATTAAAATTAACGGTCACCTTTTCTTCTTGTCCTGTAATAGAAAATTGCATATCAATTGAACCTCTTTTAAGAGGGCACCTGTCTTAAAAAAAAACTTTTTCTTTGTTTCAAATGTGACCTCTTAATACAGGTTTTTCTGTAGTACAATTATATCGATGATGTTGCAATTTTATTGGTAGAGGAAATCTGAGAGTCCATAGGAAGACATATTGTTTTTCCAAATCACTGACAAACTTCATCACACAAGGTATTGAGTATATGTGTACCTCACAACTGTAGGTGATGACGCAAATAGATTAATAACGATAGTCTATAATCACGGTGTATATCCATAACGGAACCTTTCCGCTCAAATATGCGTTATGCGATACTTTGGGAATGAGTGACGGTTCCTTTGTGATGAAAAGGATGTCAACAAGTGGGAAAGCCACATAATAATGGATAGCTGCAAGGAAGGAAGGTAAATATATCGTATATTTTGCCCTCACGGAACTCTCTGATGTATGATTCAATCCAAAACCAAAAACCATTCACATACGTCTGCTGAAAATGCGTTTCGCACGCTTTCCAAAGAGATGATTGTCAATGTAAAGTGAAATTTCGAACATATCCTTTATGAATATTTGCTTTTTTCCACCTTTTAACTCTCAAATTTTAACAATTATTAAAAGAAGAAACCTAAATGCACCAACTCCTAACCCAGTCTTCAGTTAATAATCCATTAAAGCCCATTAAATTCGATTTTTAATAGAAAATGTTCGTAACGGCACCTTTACGATTTATAGAAAACGTGTTAAAATGTGGCACCGCGACTTGGAGGCAACGGACCCTTTACGACAATAATTGTTTTATTATTCTTTATTTTGTTTCAGGAAAAGTGGAACAAAACGAAAGTCCAGTATGCTTTTGCTACATAAACCAAAGAAGAAGAAGGTCAGCCACATATCCACACCATATCTTTCTTTTTGGGAATTTTCGTCTTGAAATGTAAAAAGAAAACAATATAAAAAGGGATTTTTCAAAAAGGGGTGGGGGTAGGGCTTTGCAGCCACAAGCCCCTGTGATTTCGACAATATATATACTTTATCGATATCCCCCCCCCCCCCCCCCAGATATCAAAGGGTGACAAGTCAGAAAAAGGGTATTTTAGTTACATTCTGCATTTTAATTTAATTCTAAATATAAATATTGTAGGCGGAAGTAAAATTTTGTGGAAAAATATTTAACCTGCATTAACTAAGAAATAAAGAGTTTATTCATAAGTTAAAACTTTTCTTACAAAAACGATGACAGAGTTTAATAAGGTGCTTCGTGATAAGGAAGGGGGAAACTTCCTATTTTTTACGATATACTGGGGTGTGCAAATATATGAAAGGGTAACAAGTTTTGTAAGCTTATGAAACAATTATATAAATTTGAGGGCAATTTTTCTCCTTTTCTATTAAAAAAATGGCCAAATATAGTGTATAATATACCTGTTTAGGATATATTAATTTGGGTCAGTTTTCAATCCTTCAGACCGCCACGATATAGCTGAAATACTGCTGAAAGTGGCGTTAAACCCCATTCAATCAATCAATCAATCCTTCAGTGGTACATCCCCGTTAAAAGTATGGTTGTTACCCCCTCCTCCCCCGGGGTCCCTAATTACCAGTGTAAGAACGCTTTGAATATTTCCTTTGGCAATCCCGAAGGTTGCAGTTCCACAATCATAAAGATCCGTTGCTTTGCAGAGATGAAATTTTTTCATCATTATTGATTTTTATTATACATTAATTGGTTTTCATATTTGTCATGGCATTGGAATGAACATCCAAGATATCCTCTAGCTAATAATCAAATAACAGAATACTGTTAAATTGATGATATAAGACAAACTATGTGATCAAAACGTCTTTTCAATATGTTGATGCAGTGAAAACTGCAATCGTTTTTATAAATCCCGCTTCTGCGTATGAACAGATGCGATAAATCTTGTAGAAATGGCAAATGTAATAATAGCTGAGTTCCGTGACACTTAATATACAGTTCCTAGACATCTTTGATCGTATTAAATCGTAAAAATAAAGAGACCGGTTTTTCAACTTACCTCAAAAATCTACCAAGGATCCGTTACTTGTTCCCGAAGAATCGCGTAACGTCGATGTTCATCGCGAAGGTTTCGTTATGGATATACACCGTGATAATTCTAGATGCTCAAGTGTTAAAATATATTGTGCCCATGTTTTGTTTATCATTAATCCTGGTAATACAAAACTTGGTAGTGGTAATAGAAAACCCGTTAGCCGGTGGTAATAGAAAACCCGTTAGCCGGTGGTAATAGAAAACCCGTTAGCCGGTGGTAATAGAAAACCCGTTAGCCGGTGGTAATAGAAAACCCGTTAGCCGGTGGTAATAGAAAAACAGTTAGCCGGTGGTAATAGAAAAACAGTTAGCCGGTGGTAATAGAAAAACAGTTAGCCGGTGGTAATAGAAAAACAGTTAGCCGGTGGTAATAGAAAAACAGTTTAATTGCAGATTATCCATATATGGGTTTAGCCATACAAACGACAAACGTATAAAGCCAAACAGAGAAAATTATACATAATACGAGTTAGTGAGGAAGCGAGACTGGTTGTTGTTCAATGTCAAGTGAGTAATATTAGTTCTACATGTATCATTGAGAGAACAAGATAAATTTCGGTGAGATGACAATGTCCACTTTGTACTACACCAGCATGCTTATTTGAAGTTTTATAATGCTAACTAACTGAAATACAGTCCGTTTGATTCGGAGATATAATTCTGATCTCGAGACCTACCAGTTTTATTTTTACTTATTGCTGCGTTTCTTAACGGAGAAGCAGCACATACCAATTTTAAGGTCTTTTGTTTGCCCAGAACGAGATTCGAATCCCATGAGCTATCACCCTCGAGGAGAACTATTGCATTTTAACATAATACAAAATGTATGTACATTACAAAATCAAAGTATATGATTTTGAACAGAATATGTGAAAACGAATCTACATCATGGACCTCACTTTCACAATTCTAATGATTGTTTGACAAATGATATTGTGCTGTGCAAGATTATTCCCCATTCAAGACTGAAAGACAGATTTAAAGAATTAGTTCAACTGTGCTTCATAAAAAAGAAAGACCAACGAGTTTATGATTCACAACATGCTTAAAAAACGTTATGCTTAGTGGACGTGTTTTTTCAACATGCAGTCGTCATTCCTATGTGTGCCAACTGTGATCCCGTTTTCACCGACTTGTTCCATTACTTGTACGAGGCAAACTTCATACAGGAGCTTCTCAGTGAAGAAAAACGAGAAGAAGCCAGCCCGATCCTTTAATTTCACGTTCCGCTATATATATGATGTCCTTTCACTAAATAATTCTAGGTTTGGTGATTTCATTGATCGTATCTATCTCATTGAGCTTGAAATAAAAGATAACACAGATACAGCTAGGACTGTTTCATACATTGACCTACACCTGGACTTGACAGTGAGGACCGGTAAAGAACGAAACTTCACGATAAAAGAGAGGATTTCAATTTTCCCGTTGTGAACTTCTATCGACATGCTATATGTAGCAACATTCCAGCAGCACCTACATATGGAGTATATATCTCACGGTTGATATGATATTCCAGAGCTTGTGTTTCCTATCAGGATTTCCTTGATAGAGGGTTGCTGCTAACCAGGAAGCTACTGTACAAAGGGTTCCTAGTTGAAGTCATCAAAAGTTTAACGGTCGCCATCATGACTTGGTTAACCGCTATGGAGTAGCTGTGTCACAAAGAAAACCGATATTTTTAAACACATTAAAATAATTATTTACGAAGTTTATGTCTGTAAAAATGACAAAGCAACACATTTGTATCATAGAAAATAACCTCCAAAAGGTAGGACAATCGTTTTTTCACTTGTCCCGTCGGACAACCGTGATACAAGATCTACTTGTCCGACGTCAGTTTTCACTGGTACCGGACAATCGGACAAACGTTAATGTCGAGGCCTGGGATATGTTCCATTTGTCATTTTCACAAACCGGTCTTTTCCCCATTCATGACTTATCACCTGGTTCGTAGCATTAACCAGTACATGATGAAGACTGTACAATTTTTGTCAGCGATGACTTTAACCTATGAGAAACGCTGACTTGTTTGGATAGCTTTTTTGCCAGCATTTGAGCTATGTTCAGAAAAACATTGTACTCAGTGCAAGTCCTCGAACAACGTATGAGTCCTGAAATGTAAGCATTATGCGCAGGTGCTGCTGGAATATTTTGTCGTAGAGCTTTGTTTTTAATCTTCCTCCTTTGTCGATTGCAATGTGAAGGTCGAAATATGAAGAAGACTTTTGAGCATCAGTAATACCCTTTACCTCAAGCTCATTTTGGATAGATGACATGTAGATAATCACCGAAACGAGAATTGTTCAGTGACAGTTCATCTATATAGTGCAAGCTGGAATTATTGGGCTAATTTTCCATCTTTATTCTTGAGAAGTCCTTGAAGAAAGTCTGCATCATAAGCGTTAAGCGATTAGTGGAGAACAATAAGTACCCATTGAAATACCGATCGTCTGCTGAAACACTAGTCCACGAAACTGGAGTAATATGTTGTCGATAAAAAATATTTAAGTGTTGTTTTTGGTAAAGTAGGACTTGTCTCTAACAATAACAAGATAACTATACCTTTGTTTCATATCTTCTATGAGCAGCAACACTGAATCATAATTATTTAAAGCTAGATTGTAGTTGCGTATGTGAAATGAAAGTTTGCAAGGTAGAGAAATCAAATGCTTTAATACTGTTACAAAAGTATGATTACTAATACAACGCATTGTTTATGCCATTTGGCTTTATTGCTCCCAAAACTTTAAATTATTTGGCTTTCCAATCTTCCGATTTTAAGTGTACCTGATGAAGGTTATTCCAGAAACGCGTCGTGGGAACTAAATTTGATATCTACGGGTTTTTAAATTACACAAGGATGAAGGAAGAAGGAAGTGGGAATTGCTATTGAAAATTAAATTCTTTGTTAATTGTTATATTGTATAACTTTGAACAAAGACCAACGATATATGTAATGAGGACAATGGGGGAAAAACATGTTAAATGACACTATTGTTGTGTTGTGTTGTTTGTTTTTGTTGTGTCTATCTCGTAAGACGATACCTTTACAAATATTCAATGTCAATTATATATATATATCCCTAAATACAGCGAAACAAGACAAGACAAGATCTTTATTCTCATATACCATAACAGAACAATGGTACAGAGAAAAACATCATTCAAATACATTTCACATAATATACTCAGTACACACGATATGATGGATTCACATTAGCCTATAAAGAAGAGATTTAATATAAAAGGTGCTACAGAGATAGGCGGTTAACCAGACGACCTACTGTTATATTAATAACTCTGATCAATTTACAAAGGTTTCGCAAAACAGATCTGTTTTTGTTCTGAAATAACATGCCAAATTTTAAAACATTAACTCTACCAAGAATTTTTTTTTTCAGGTATAATTTTCTATCATTATGTAATTGTCTGCAGTGGAGAATATAATGAAACTCATCACCGATCTCTGCCGTTTGACAGATATGACAAATTATATCAGAACGATCGACATTTTGCCATCTACCTATTTCAATTGGCAATCTATGATTACAAGTTCTGAATTTACATAATGTTATTCTATCTTTATCGGATAAAATATCTAAATACGTTTCGAATTCAAAATTCTCTTTGAACAATCTATAACAGATACCTTTTGAAGAATTTTCCATGTCAGATCTCCATTTTTGAATAAATTGATCTTTTAAATTTCTTTTCAGATTTTCAGAACAAAACAAGGATATCCCGATGATTCATTGATGGAATTGTAAAATAAAATCCTTCGGTAAAACTACAAGATCAGTTGATTAGGATTTTGTTTTTCTCGCCATTTCATAATAATACGTGATTACAAACTTGTTAGAAAGCAGCCTGTTTACCACCAGATGTGTGTAATAATTTCATTGGCGACCTATCTTTGTGTGCTAACAAAAAAAAAATATATATACACCACTGTGAACGCCAAAATTCTGTAAAGTATCATTCGACTTTGAGCATGCCTGAAGAATGTCGTTCCAGAAACGCGTCGTGCGCACTAAATTTGATATCTACGTGTTTATTTCATGATTCTGAGAAAATGTTTAGGTCTTCTGGACTGTTAAAGGTGCTGAAAGTCTATCTGTTAAAGTACCATCTGACATTTGCCTTTGACCTTCGGATTCCATCATCGACAATGCTCTTTAATTTCACTTGAGCTACAGATCTGTAGTTTCAAGATGCTGTTAGAAAAACGTCTCGAATTAGTCTGGAAAAAGATGATGGGTCCGTTTGACAATGGCAATAGAGTTTTCCTGATATTACCTATGCAATATAGCAGATTTAGAAGCAAACTTTCGAGTTGCTTGACTAAAGACTACTGGAGTTAAAGTCTGGAATTTTGGGTCGAAGTGCTCTGAAAAGTAGCTTCTGATATCACTTGTTGCCTCTTGGTAAATCTGCAAAGATGCATGATGGAAAGTTTTGATTTTGTGTCAGGAAGCGAATTTAGGATCAATATTGATAGGGTCCTTGCCATTGGGATTAACATGGGAAGAGTTGTCTGGAGATTAATGTAACCCAAGTAACTCTTGTTCGATACTGAAAATGTTTATAAAAACATTGCAACAAAAACGAAAATTACTGGCGCTAAAGATACACGTATATATTGAATTCATATCACGTTTTATTTAGAAATATCGGTTTGATTTAATACTATATAAATATCACGCTATTTTTTTTTTATAAATGGCACAAATGAGAGCGATAACATAGGCCACCAATGACACGAACCATTCATACAATAACGTATTTTATTATACCTCATATATTAATAACCATAAATAGATTAATTTGATTGGACAATGGGAAAAAAATCACAACACGTGATCACACAGGACAATAAAAAAATCATATTCCGTGAAATAAATATCATATTCCACCTCTTCGGAAGCCTCGCGGGTTTTCCCGCCAGAGTTACCGTTCTTTGACAGGAAAACGTCAGAGGCACTCGGACCGCATCACTTGCAAGCGACCGTTACAATGTTGTGGATGTGGTTTTTAAATGTCTGAGACAACGTTCCAATGGACTTAAAATATGTTTGCCAGCAGTATTTTACATGTATGTGTTTTCTTGGTTTCATTCGGCATAATAAAACATTTATAGCATGCGGATTCAGGAAATATGAAAATCTATTCACCCACGAGTATCATATTCCCCTCGGGCTTTGCCCTCGGGAAATATGATACTCTTGGGAATAACTTTTCATATTTCCCTCACCAGCATGCAATAAATGTATAGTGCAGCCTACAAACTTATTAGTAAACCAGACATTTCTAGAACTTTATAATCATCACTCACCTGGTTTATAAATTGTTTAGAATGACAGAAAACCGTGTGTGTTTTTGATTCCATTTCAAGGCGTGGTGTACTCGATACAACTATATCCGTGACTTACGACGGGTTATCTTTTTGTGCTCTGGTTTTCTACACTAATAAATCTGACTCTGAAATAAGTCTTTCATGGCTAAGATACTACTGAATGTGACGTTAAACATCGACAACCCAACTGATCCAATTTGAGAATATAAATCCAGTTGGTGAAAAATAGTGTTGAACTATTGTTATCCATTATAATTAATAAAAACCAAAAAATCTCTATATTCCAACAATTTACTTAGACCTTTATAAATAATGTGACGTCATTGGCAGACGGCAATATTGTACATGCATTTCCTATTTATGAGGATACATAACAACGACCACACGACATAGGCATGTTCTCAATAGATTGTTACAGTTGAATGACTTAGTCCTGTGTTCAGAAGTAAGTCTACGGCCTTAACAACCCAGCCATCCAGGCCCAGTAGGCACCCCGATATCCATCTTAAATGTTACAGTTTCCAGATACATACCCAAGGCATTGAATGATCAGTTCGTAATAACTAATGGGGCTTTCCTCCCGTAACAGGGGGCCTTCGTGATCGTATGGTATTTGGATTTGCAACTACCTATGTAATCAGGGCATATCACCACTAACGTTGTGCGTTTAAAACTAGCTCAGCCGAGGTGTACTCGATACAACATTATGTGAGAAAGTTTGTCAGTACCTTGCGGCAGGTCGGTGGATTTCTCCGAGTTCTCTGGTTTCCTCCACCAATAAAACTGACCGCCACGATATAACTGAAATATTGTTTAAAGTGGCGTTAAACATCCTAACCCTTGTCCCTCTCCTAACAAGTCTGCTAGTTATGATATATAGCTGAACAGTTGATGAATGTGACATTAAACACATATTATAAATCAAACCAAACCAACTGTATAAATAGGGGACATTAAAACGAAAAACTCAAGCAGAAAAAAGTGTATCTGGTTCAATATATTATCATTGACATGTTTATTTGAAACATTTTTTTTTATATAATGTCACTTGGTTTCCGGTCTTAGAATGACATAATTATGTGAGCTTGTAATTAATGGCTGATAACCACACTGTATGTGCCATTGTAAAATCTTTTTATTTTGGAGACCATGGGTATCAAGCTTAATACAAGTGATGTGTGTTCGATCTTAAATGACTTTCTTCCTGCGTGAGGGTTCAAGAAACATACCCAAGAGAGAGGCTTCCATTGGTCATTTCGTAATAACTGTCTTGGGTATCTGAAAGTGATGTAAAATACCAATAAATCCTAGACGTCTAACGTCTGTCCTGTTAGGACAGTAGAATCCTGATGACCTCCTCGTGATCTAGAGATACAATAGAAAACATGTTTCCATAGCTTTTAGACAAATATATAATACACAGAGAATAATATTAATTGGTTCGATTTCTTTAATGCGTGCGTGCGTGTTTGTGTTTCATTTCATAATTAACAAAAAATATTGTATTTAAACCTGTGTAGTTTTAGAAGATTTAATTAGCAAATTATTTTTTGTTCTGGAAAAAACACACAACACTTACTATACATAGAAAAAAAACCATGATATGTGATAGCTTCTTTACTCTATCAATAAAAAGTTTTTAAACATATTTATAATCTAAATTGGATCTGCATCAAATAAGAGAATGCGCGTTGTATATATATATATATAAGACACTTGATCCCTCTGACGCTTACAATGCGTTCTCTTCAACATGCTCCGGTTATTATAAGTATCAATACAGGATATCGGGTTGCAAACGGCTCGGTTTACAAGTCAATACAGCTAGATTTGGGTTTAACTAGTATTACATATGTTCATACAAGCCACAGAGTAGATTGTTCACAGGAGTATAAACATATATACATTTTTTTCTAAATATAATGTCTGAAAAAAACGATGAGTGCAAATCACCGGAATGTAATATTAACATCACACATGTCCAGATCAAAGAGGAACCGAAGGAAAATGATATAAAAGTAAGGTCTCTTTTTTATCGTTGTTTTTATTTAAATATTTGAACTTTAGTGCTTAACGGTTAAATTTAAATATTTTATTTATTTATATTCATGATTTTCTTTCATAACATTTATCTACTTGCTTCAATTAGTATGTGTTAATTAATGTAGTTCAGTGTGTGCTACACAAGAACAGAGATCGAAGGATTGTTTTATGATATACACATAATATATATAATATGTATACTACACAGTACGTACACGTACAACTTTTAATTAAAAAAAAATGTATCACTACGTACTCTTATTTTCTTTAATTTTGTACGACATGACCTCCAAGAGTTTCTTTGTTTTTCTGTTTACAAACAAGAATGGCAAAAGACCAAATCTTTCCCCCTGTTATTTTATTGACGAGACTGACAGGCGTTATATATATGTATATATACTATACTTGATTTAAGTTAACGTTATTAGCTAGTAATTTAAGGCAAAGATCAAATATGTTTTGGAAAACAATAACTATCATCGAACTTAACTCTGACAAAAAGTGTATTAACAAAAAAGGAGGGTGTAGAAATTCAAACACTGGACTTATAGCTCAGTCCCGCTATTGTTATAAATTTGTTATATATAGTTTCAAAATCAGTAAAATATACATACATATTGTATATGTTTCCTTCTACATTATGTACAACTGAAGTATCCATATTACTTTAATAAACAGTATCCAATATATTTAAGTTTATCAGTGACTTGCGACAGGTCGGTGGTTTTCTCTGGGTACTCCGGATTCCTCCTCCAATAAAACTGACCGCCACGATGTAACTGAAATATTGTTGAAAGTGGCGTTAACCACCATAAACCTAAAGCCAAAATATTTACAATAACAACGAACGACTTGATTTGGAAATAGTTAAAAGTAGTACGTGTCGGAGGAGAAGGGTAACGTTGTCCGTTGTCTAATGAAATGACCATTTAACTATTAAAGTGGGGTATATTTTTCCCCGCAAACCAGAAATTGGTTCTCCACACGAAACAAAAATCAGATAATTACTTTTTTCAAATTGTACCGAAATTTTTGGTTCAGATTATTAATAGCCCCTCTCCCTTTTTTTTAAAGTTAAATTGTCGTTTCCACAAAACCATAATTGAAGCATGTTTAACTCAATAAATGAGTGTCGTAGGTTTATGATACTTAGAAAATTTAGTAACATCGTCTGCTCATTTTTTTTCTGTTGGAACCATAGTAAGCATTTTTTATTCAATTTAAGAAAGGAGGAAACATTCCTTTATCCCTTTTTTACATCTTTGTTATATGTAAGATGAGTGTTAGCCTCTTGAAGGACAATGGTGCCATTTATACAAAAACAAAAACAAAAAACAACAGTAATGCTAAAATATGCCTAGGCGGACCCCCCTTTTTTAGCTAAGTTATAGACTGGGAAAACGTGTTTTAACAGAATATTTACAATTTCGTCCTTGTCATTTTTTTCTTTACAATATTTTGTAATTTTCGCTTGGAATTACGGCACCGTACATTTTGATTTTTCTTAAAACAAATTGTTTTAAAATCCGATTGCACCCCTCCCCCCCCCCCCCCCCCCCCCCCGACCTCTTTTTATGGAATGTCTGGAGCCACCTCTGATAACCATCCATACATAACTGAAGGACGTTATTGGTAGGATTCTCGCTAAGTAAATCTAGATTCTTTTTTCTTGGGGATGGGGGTGGGGAGTGGGGGTGTAATCAGGAGTAAATTAAATACTTTTGTCAGTGTATTTATTTGTTTTATTTGAAGAACAATTATTATGCAATTTGGTGTAAATATCGAAATAAAAAATCCATTCCTAATCGATTATAAGTCATATGCAGTGCAAAAATATTTCAACAGATCAGAATTATAAAGAAATTGGATTAGCAAATAAGCAGACATGATTTTTTTGTTTGCATGCCAGAAGTGCATCAGAGGTATAACAGTGGTTTTTTTATGATCAATGGCCATCGACAGCTTAAATAACTATCGTATTTTGTTATTTGCGTCATTTCTTGCATAAGGTATCGATTTAATGTCCCGTTTGATTCTCTAGGAATGAAATATTGAAATTTATATCTGAAATGTGATCCTAAATAACAGCACAAAGTGAGACAATTACAAAATATATTTTACAGTCGTGGTTTGTCTTTGTGATTTATCGAGTTCCTATGAAACCATAAAATTACCAGAAATGGTTCTAAATTAATGATTCTATCAAAATGTCACTTTAATGACGTCAAATCTAAAAAAAATAATGATTGATATTCATAAATCTGAAGTTCTTAAAAGTCTCAAATGAGCAATGAAGGCAAATATAATGAACAAATGCTTCACATCTCCAAGAAGGGATGATTATGGTAAATGTGCAATGATTTTTTTCCAAGTTTGATCAGATATGTTGAATACACAGACCTGCTCCTATATATATATATATATATATATATATATATATACATGCTTTATTTATATATGTTTATAGAAATGTTTTTTTCACACTCAGTCGGAAATGTCGTCACTCCTTTATTCTGTAAGCTTATTTGACATGAAATCTTCGATGGAATCACATGGTGTGGCTTTGTTTCACTACGTCTTCTTATGGTGTGGCTTTGTTTCACTACGTCTTCTTATGGTGTGGCTTTGTTTCACTACGTCTTCTTATGGTGTGGCTTTGTTTCACTACGTCTTCTTATGGTGTGGTTTTGTTTCACTACGTCTTCTTATGGTGTGGCTTTGTTTCACTACGTCTTCTTATGGTGTGGCTTTGTTTCACTACGTCTTCTTATGGTGTGGTTTTGTTTCACTACGTCTTCTTATGGTGTGGCTTTGTTTCACTACGTCTTCTTATGGTGTGGCTTTGTTTCACTACGTCTTCTTATGGTGTGGTTTTGTTTCACTACGTCTTCTTATGATATCATTTCAAAATTCATATTAAAATTCAATTTTTTCTTCTTTTTACATCCTTTGCAAGAATATGACACATTTTGCATATACAATAAAACTGGAAGTGATTGCCTCATAGCGACATGCCCGTGCTAATAACGGCAAATCAGCCCGCGGTCGAATATGCCGATAATGCCATATCAGTCTGACCCATATCTTAACATCCAGTAATTGTACGTATGCAGTGCATGCTTTGTAGATCTTTGCAAGAAAAAGACATATTTTACATATGTAATTATGCCGGAAGTTAATGACCAATATTGTCATATCAGCCCGGCCCATATTTGGCATCGATCAAAGGATTAAAACATTAAATATTTTCCATATATAGGCCTTGTTATCATCCTTGGACCATCTCGGGATGATAACCAGGCCGATATGGAAAATGCTAAGTTTTAATATGCATAGAAAAGCATAATAAATAGATTAAAACATAATATTTTCTGCATCGTCCTGGTTATCACTCGTTAACGGCGCCCGTGACTTCGTCTAGGGCAATATGGGGATCTCGAGACGATAGCCAGGGACGGACCGGATTAATTTAACGAAGGTGTCATAGGATAAACTTAACGATATATCTAAGGCCTTAGTCCGTTAATCAAGCGTATTTAAGCTATGTTTCTTCTTAAAATTTGTCATAAGCTTAGAGCGAGAATATGGTGTCTTAAAATGTTCTTAAGATAGTCATAAGTAAAAACATCGTTTGTAAACTATATGGTCACAGTATAATGGTGAAAGCTTATGGTATATGTAATGGAACATTATATTAAAACTTTTATTTTAGAATTTCAATACAATATGAATGATATAATGAATTCAAAGAATAGCCGAACATTATTTGTCTTTCTCCTCGAGTTGCACCCTTCGTTGACATGTTAGTTGCTTGCCCATGGTCCGTGATTCTCTCCGGGTACTCCGATTTCTTCCACCACTAAAACTGGACGCCATGATATAGCTGAAATATTGCTGAAAGTGGCGTTAAACACCAAAAATCAAATCAAATCATCGTTGACATGTTACAATGATTGAAGTCTCTTCTCGATGATACATATAATTCTAATTTCCAAAGATCATACGAATTTTGAATTTGGTGCCACTTTGATGACGGGGGGACAACAATATTGATAATAAAACAAAACAATATGTTTGCCCTACATTAGTCCGACCCCCGAAGCAAGGTGTACGATTCAAAGCAAAAGATTGCCAATGTTGATCAAATATTGATTCATATTCTATGCATATGTCTCGAATTCCTACAATATCGTTTCCTTTGTGTGGTTACCATAATGAGAGAAAAAACGAATCTCAGTTTCAGGACAGAAAAAAATCTAAACTATATTTTATATTGATAACTTACCCGCAAACACACACAGGTGTTGTTCCGTTATTGTTTTTAGAAATTATCTTCGCATCTATCATTTCAAAAAAATTGAAATTAGTGAGAGAAAAAAATGTTGTTTGTTTCAAATTTTCCTTATCAGTTGTATCGAGATAAGTGTCGATATTTATTATTAATGGTTTAATTTTGATTGAAATCAGCATCTCTTGTCATTTGTTGAAGAAAGAAAAAAAAAGATAGAAAGAAAATATGTTCTTATCTTTTAAAACAAAATATATTTTCATACAAAGAGGATATGATAATGGATGTAAACTTACTCTTAGCTGAATATTGAAATATTAGCTGACTTGAAACGTAGTCTGTTGGCCAAGTGATTCGGTAGAATCGTCAGGGGGTGATATGTTTGTAGAAACATCGTCTTGACATAAAAGGCACTGTAGACTTGCGGATCAGGTTCCATTCACGTTTATTAAGCAATTTTATTGATTAAGAAATTTGAGATTAACTATATTTTCGTCTTCGATTTTGTGCAAATATTATTTCTATTTAACTTTATTGGATAAATAAAGGATGGATATTTCGAGTGGGTTCATGTTATGACTCATTGGTAATTCAAAACTGATGAAATTTGATAATGTAAAGAGGGAAAATATGATATTTTAAATAAACAGGCAGAAAGATATCCTTGAATTAAAAACCAGACCCAAGTGGCAATTTGACATTTCTGCTAAGTTTCCGATTTCATTACTGTTTCATGATAATTACGACTGTAATGTGTTTTCAATTGGCGATTTGTAATTCGTGTAGGATCAAATTTCACACGATCGTTGTTGGGAAAATATTAGTTTTGTCTCGTTTTAATTCACGTTTATTGAGAAAAAAATAGAAATGGAATGTTTTTATAAAATTTAAAGTCTGAAAACTATGGAGTACATATATATAAAGTAGTATATATTTTTGTTTGCTTTTTTAATTTATTAAAATATACATTTTTGTTTCATGATGAAAATAAAATGTTTTTGAACGTTGAAGGGTTTTATGTGTCTAATTTACACAGTTATGTAGTCTGACGAACCACATTTTCTTTTTTGCATTAGTTATAGACGTATTTCAGATCAGTTTTACGTTGGGAAAATATTATTTTTGTCTCGTTTTAATTCACGTTTATTGAGAAAAAAATAGAAATGGAATGTTTTTATAAAGTTTAAAAGTCTGAAAACTATGGAGTACATATAATTTATATAATATACATTTTGTTTCATGATAAAAAAAAAATGTTTTTGAACGTTGAAGGGTTTTATTTGTCTAATTTACACAGTTATGTAGTCTGACGAACCACATTTTCTCTTTTGCATCAGTTATAGACGTATTTCAGATCAGTCTTTCTTTATGTCCCCCCCCCTCCCCCCCCCCCCCCCCCCCCCCCCCCCCTTCACACACTAATATGTGTCAGTGTCAGTGAAGAACCAATTCACATAACGGGGTTGACCTTTGCTACTACAAGTCCATTTCTTATTTATAACCCCTTTAAATAATATGTTGCTATGAAAGTTGAAATCTTGACTGAATACGTATGTCCTCGACGCGTTATCAGTAAAGTGGTCAGTGGTCAGTCAAGATTTCAACTTTCAAAGCCGCAAATTTTTAAGGGATTGTTAATAAGAAAGAGACTTGCAGCCAGTCTAATAACGGGGCACAACATGTAATACGTCTGGCTATATTAAGAACACGGAGACACTTAAAGTAAAACTTGGTACAGGATCGCCGCTGGGGTTTGACCCCAACCCCCTTTATTCATATATTACATTAACATGTAAATCCTACTCATTCATATATTATGCAGTGGCTAATTCATAATACATGTATTGACTTTCTTTTCCTAAAATATATCTTATCTTTTTATATTACCCATTGACACTATATTCTTTCAACTGACCTTATGGAACCAATCTTGAAATAGCGTCTAGTGCTTGTGTTGATACCCTAAAGTGGGTGTACGACGTCCCCTATCATGTGGAAGAGGGATACGCTTAAAACTTATAAAACTTGAGAGTACGTGTTTTAACTCCTCTGTAATAAGAGATCAAAGATCCAATGTTGAAGGAAATCAAGAAAAGTTTTAAAATACCAGAGGGGTAAACAGGGGATGTAATTCGTCGTATGACAGACAAGGGTAAACAGGGGATGTAATTCATCGTATGACAGACAAAGGTAAACAGGGGACGTAATTCGTCGTATGACAGACAAGGGTAAACAGGGGACGTAATTCATCGTATGACAGACAAGGGTAAACAGGGGACGTAATTCGTCGTATGACAGACAAGGGTAAAACAGGGGACGTAATTCATCGTATGACAGACAAGAGTAAACAGGGGACGTAATTCGTCGTATGACAGACAAGGGTAAACAGGGGACGTAATTCATCGTATGACAGACAAGAGTAAACAGGGGACGTAATTCGTCGTATGACAGACAAGGGTAAAACAGGGGACGTAATTCATCGTATGACAGACAAGAGTAAACAGGGGACGTAATTCGTCGTATGATAGACAAGGGTAAACAGGGGACGTAATTCGTCGTATGACAGACAAGGGTAAACAGGGGATGTAATTCGTCGTATCACAGACAAGGGTAAACAGGGGACGTAATTCATCGTATGACAGACAAGGGTAAACAGGGGATGTAATTCGTCGTATGACAGACAAGGGTAAACAGGGGACGTAATTCATCGTATGACAGACAAGGGTAAACAGGGGATGTAATTCGTCGTATGACAGACAAGGGTAAACAGGGGACGTAATTCATCGTATGACAGACAAGGGTAAACAGGGGACGTAATTCGTCGTATGACAGACAAGGGTAAAACAGGGGACGTAATTCATCGTATTACAGACAAGAGTAAACAGAGGACGTAATTCGTCGTATGACAGACAAGGGTAAACAGGGGACGTAATTCATCGTATGACAGACAAGAGTAAACAGGGGACGTAATTCGTCGTATGACAGACAAGGGTAAAACAGGGGACGTAATTCATCGTATGACAGACAAGAGTAAACAGGGGACGTAATTCGTCGTATGACAGACAATGGTAAACAGGGGACGTAATTCGTCGTATGACAGACAAGGGTAAACAGGGGATGTAATTCGTCGTATGACAGACAAGGGTAAACAGGGGACGTAATTCATCGTATGACAGACAAGGGTAAACAGGGGATGTAATTCGTCGTATGACAGACAAGGGTAAACAGGGGACGTAATTCATCGTATGACAGACAAGGGTAAACAGGGGACGTAATTCGTCGTATGACAGACAAGGGTAAAACAGGGGACGTTATTCATCGTATGACAGACAAGAGTAAACAGGGGACGTAATTCGTCGTATGACAGACAAGGGTAAACAGGGGACGTAATTCATCGTATGACAGACAAGAGTAAACAGGGGACGTAATTCGTCGTATGACAGACAAGGGTAAAACAAGGGGACGTAATTCATCGTATGACAGACAAGAGTAAACAGGGGACGTAATTCGTCGTATGACAGACAAAGGTAAACAGGGGACGTAATTCGTCGTATGACAGACAAGGGTAAACAGGGGACGTAATTCATCGTATGACAGACAAGAGTAAACAGGGGACGTAATTCGTCGTATGACAGACAAGGGTAAACAGGGGACGTAATCGTCGTATGACAGACAAGACAGAAAAGGGAATGGTCGACAAAATACTATAAAACTAAAGACTAAGCATCACGATTCACACTTAAAACGTTTGTTTGGTTTGTTTGTTTGATGGTGTTTAACGCCACTTTCAACAATATTTTAGTTATATCGTGGCGGTCAGTTTTATTGGTGGAGGAAATCAGAGAACCCGGAGAAAACCACCGACCTATTGCAAGTCACTGACAAACTTTAGCACATATATAATGTTGTACACCTCACCCTGATCGAGATTCGAACTCACAACATCAGTGGTGATAGGCATTGATTGCATAGGTAGTTGTAAATCCAACTACCATACGATCACGACCACGACTTTTTATTATTTTTTATTTAAACAATATATTTATAATTAGCCGATTGAGGTCGCTTAGCTTTGTAATATACATGTATTTAATTATTCCACATGTCTTGGCCTTCTGATTCATGTAATTAAACATTAATAATCGTCACACCTGTCTAAATTATCTTTAATTGTCATTCACAGATTAGTATTATTACCCGTCTCAAGTTTCCATAAACCCGTCCTAAGACCTTAGCCGACTATCTTCTTACAGTGTATGCTTTCATTTGCGTTAAACCAAATCCTCACGCTATCCGATCCCAAAATTATAGGATTTCATTTAGAGTATTACGAATCGCATTCGTTCGGGCTATTAAATGGTTGACCAATCTTTTATTTTTACTAAGTTACTTTCAGCATATATATGTATATGACATTTTATATTTTCATTTTGGTAATTGGTATATGCTATCTGTAATGTGATAAAGTTTACACACAAAAATATATATATACCTTAAAAAGTAACACACCAGGTAGGCAGACATTTTTCTCTTAAAATTTTGATTTATTATTTTTCATATTTTTTATGCTTCTTAATTGGTATTCATTTCATTTTTATTGATTGATTCATTTCAATAAAACGTCTACATAATTTGTTTTCAGATTTAGACAAATTATTTAAACTATGACGATAGTTTTCTTTTCATTAAATTGTGCTATTGTTTTAAACGATGCCTTGAAAATTCCTTACCATACGTAAATGATGGTGTGTGTTTGTCATCTGCCGATGTCCAGCCCCAGGAAAAGGAATTTTGAAATATTCTGAACAATCCTCTTTTAAGGTAGCATTGGATTGTATATATATATATATACAAACGTGCTTAGTATGAATATTTGATTCGTCTTTACAGGATTATGCAGAGCATACTATGAACGAACTTCTTGGTTGGTATGGTTACGAAAAAGTAAACAGTTCCGACACAGAGCATCTTAACCTTGAAAGGTATACATCTGGAGACAAGGACGACCCACTATCACCTTCAGATGACTTAAGTCGTGATGATAGCTTTGACAGTGGTGACGACAACGCATCAGAAAACAGTGAAGTACTAAGTAAGTATAGTATACAACTCAACTCGACTCAACTCAATCATAAAACTAATATTAGTTTGTGAGAAACAAACAAAAATTAAAACATGGCATGTATTTATACAATAAATGTAATATTACACTGTATACATTTTGTTTATGTATTACAAATAAGAAATAATAAAGAGTTCCCTGTCCTCAGTTCTAATGACTGTTTTATACAGAAACTTAGTTCTTCTACTTGTTTACATTAGCGTTGGTGGGTTTTATAAGATATCACTTTTTTCATAGTCAAATATGTTATTCAAATCTGAGTTTTCTGTTAAACTAACATATTCAGCCATAAAATACTCTGTCAAGTTTGAGCTACAAGAAGTTAGCACTGCTTTACTAAGGAACACTGAAATAAATTACTTGCAAGTGAAAAATTAAAAAAAATCAAACAAAAAAATGCTGCACTTGACTTTTGTGTATTTCACACATATCGAAATGACTTCCGGTTACATGCCTTACGCTACTGTCGTGGTTTGCTCCCTCCATTCAAGTGTTACCATTTTCAGATACCTGTAAATGAACGCAGATTCTCTTCGGATTGCCCTCCAACAATAAGTCTGGTAGTCATAATATAAAGCTGACAAATTGCTGAAAGTGACGATCAAGACCAATAACTCAAACAAACCCACACCGAAAGGTCAAGTGATTATATAAAGGTCAAGTGATTACATAAAGGTAAAGTGAATACATAAAGGTCGAGTGATTACAAAAAGGTCGAGTGATTACATAAAGATCGAGTGATTACATAAAGGTCGAGTGATTCCTTAAGGTCGAGTGATTCCATAAAGGTCGAATGATTCCATAAAAGTCGAGTGATTCCATAAAGGTCGAGTGATTCCATAAAAGTCGAGTGATTACATAAAGGTCGAGTGATTACATAAAGATCAAGTGATTACATAAAGGTCCAGTGATTACATAAAGGTAGAGTGATTCCATAAAGGTCGAGTGATTACATAAAGATCGAGGGATTTCATAAAGGTCGAGTGATTACATAAAGGTCCAGTGATTACATAAAGGTCCAGTGATTACATAAAGGTCCAGTGATTCCATAAAGGTCGAGTGATTACATAAAGGTCGAGTGATTACATAAAGGTAGAGTGATTCCATAAAGGTCGAGTGATTACGTAAAGGTCGAGTGATTACATAAAGGTCGAGTGATTACATAATAGAGTGGGTGTTTCCATAAAGGTTGAGTGATTCACTAATGGTCGAGTGATTCCTTGATTCACTAAATGTGGAGTGATTCCTTGATTCACTAAAGGTCGAGTGATTCCTTGATTCACTAAAGGTCGAGTAAATCATTGATTCACTAAAGGTCGAGTGATTCCTTAATTCACTAAAGGTCGAGTGATTCATTGATTCACTAAAGGTCGAGTGATTCCTTGATTCACTAAAGGTCGAGATATTTTCAGTAGTTGTAATTAATCATATTAAATTTAGAGAACACAAATGACGTCAGATATATATATTAAAACTCCAGCTTTTTGAAATCTTAGTCTTTGGACTTAATTTAGAATATATCCAGTGAAATATGCAATAAGAACATGGGTAATTACTCAAAATAAATTAATATTAGCTGAAAAACGATAGGTTTCAAGAATGTACTGGTACGATGTTTTTACTGTTACTAGAATACACATGGTTTTAGCTGTAAATATACAAGAAAATCTAAACCGTATGTTATACCTTGAAACACAGTGAAATTCTACACCATACAAACAATTTTACCATCCGCCATTATGATAACGTTCGTGTATTCATACACTACAACCGCATAATCTGATTTCATCAGTACAGTTGCTTCTCTTTTGAAATATAGAATTTCACCCTCTATATTTAGGGCGCTACACGCAACTTGTGTTCCTCTTAATTATATCTACCTTACATCTTTGTAGAAACTTTATACATAACAAGTATATACTGACATGAAAACATTTTGTAAATTATGAAAAATATGAAGCAATTGATAAAGAACAATAGTTTCAAAATATTTTAGTAGTCTAGATTGAACTTGAAGATATATTTTGTTTTTGACAAGCTGTAAATAAATACGGAAATAATCTATTACATATTTTAGAAAATTTCCATTGTCATGTCAGACTGGTAACAAGGGTGTAAAATGGTGTAACATAGGTCATGTGTCATTGATATTGCTTAGGAATTTCTTGTACACTTAATTTAAACTTCGATTCGAAATATAGGATTTTTGTAAGATTGGTAACGATATTTAAATTAAGAAATAATTGATGGAAGGGGTACCCTTCCATCAATTATTTCTATTCTAGTAGGACATACACGGTAAATTTTTAATCCACATTCCTTTATAGTGTACCCATATTAAAATCTCCAACAATATTTTTATAAGTAACAGAAAATAGTAAAATTCTGAATATTTTCTTTTTAAAATCTCAATGTAACTAGTTTAATCTCTTCTCTCTGAACCCATATTTTGGCGTATTCTTCGACAGAATCCATCATTATTTTGAAATTGTGGTTCCAGTTGATATGTTGTGGTTCTCTGAATTTTGGTCAATGGGAGATCTCGCGTAAAGCCCTCTCTGATTGTTTATCCCCTTTTATATTCCATAGAAAATTGTTTTGCTTTCTGACTCAAGTGGTCAAAGAGGAACTGAGCTGTTAGCATTACCATCGTCACCAACTTTTTCACATTCTAATCTACTACTGAAAAACTGCTCCACCGACTGAAACAAATTTGGCTGATAATATCGTTGTCTTTGGGAAGAGGAGAAACAAATTGATCCTCTCTTATGGAGGGACTAATAGAGGGCTAAGATATGAGAAATTAAGTACTAGTAACCCTTCATAAATATGTACCAGCAATACAGGTTTTTGGTTTTTAAGATTTATGAATTTATATGGCTTACAAATCTTAATTTTTAACTAAGCAGACGAACATTATCACTGGAATGTAGCAGTTTCTTATTTTTGTGAATATCTTCGTTATTTGTCGCCTCCTGATTAATAAATATTTTGATCCGAAGGCTACAAGATGTATCAATAAAGCTGAACGCCACAATATTATTGAAAGTGGCGTTCAACACCAATAACTCTGTAGTCGTCTATAAGTGCATGTAAATTGCACATATGCAGGGGCGGATCCAGGATTTCAAGTTAGGGGGGGGGGGCAGAGTTAAAAAAATTGCGCCGAGCGGAGGGAGGCGCGAAAATTTTTGGGGTATTTCGTTTGAAAAATCACGATTTTACGCCCCCCCTGGATCCGCCCCTGCATATGTACAAAATGTAAACCTTCCAATTACTTGCCCATCTAAAATCCACACTCTGATGTTTGACACCCTCCCCCTTTTTTTAAACATAATGAAATTTTAAATCTATCAACATAAATGCTTATCAAACTTCACATTTCTTTGATCCTCAAATACAAAGAGACATTGAAAGCCGGTTTATTATTACAAACTGATTTCTGTATTAACAAGGGTTTTCACAGTGTAAGACTAAACGCATTGTCAGTTATTCGGATGCACTCGCATTTAAAGGAAACCCGAGAATACATCCCGAACGACACAGGGTGATATAAATTAACAATCTATAAGTTACTTGATATTGGGCCAAATTGATGATGAAAGTGTCGGCTAGTTTTGAATTACACTATTTCCTTTCATGTAAAATGTCATAGTTTTAATTTGAGAAAGCTGAGCTTAAACACCAGCCGAAATAACCTTCAATTAAGAGAAAACTATTGTCAATTTAGGAAAGCCAATCTTCAAAACAATGTTTTAGTAATTTGTCCGTTATACACATGTAAATTGATATATTATATTTTGTTGCGTGGTAGAAATATGAATATACATTGTTATAGCAAAACAGCTGCATGTAAATAATTTGATTGCATATAAAATTCACTGTTGAAATTAAATATGCACTATATACCTACAAATTGAAAAAGGTTAAAGGGGCTGGGGGTTATTTACTCCTACTACGTTATTATAGGTGTCCAGTACAGTGATTTACTGGACAGAACTCAGCTGATGACACAACAGCTACTCAAAACAATGCTACAAAGCTCCTAGGGTGAAAATTCTACGATCGTCATCCGAACTGACTTGACTATTACAAAATATCCATTTGTTATAAATGGCAATGAATATTTTCCTTTTACTTAGATGTCGCCTTTCTTCTATCACAGAAAAGACGTTTACCAGACTTGACTATCAGTAACATGGCTAGTGACATATAAGATACACGAACTGCTTACCCTTCGAGAGCATTTGGGTTCATCACCGGTTTTTGGGTGGTGTCCGTGTTACTCATCTTTTTAGTTTTCTTTGTTGTGTTTTTCCTTTTTCTTATTTGTTTTGTTTGTCTTTGTTCTGTGTCTTATGCCCAATATTTCCCGTGTCTCTGGTGCGTGCATTCTTGCTTGTCCCTTCTGTTATCTCTAACATTTATTTCAGCTTAGGGGGAACCCGGGTGTATCCCTTGGTAACCACATTATAAACAAAGAGTTGGATTGAATAGACTTCACCACAACTGAGGTTTCCTGCTTTTTCTCGATTATTTTGTTTCCATCAATTAGTACAGAAGGTCGTCATGATAGCTAAAAGCGTTATTAAAGCGATGTCACATTATGGCGATATTTCAATAGTAGGGCTTTATAGAGCGTCTAAGTGAACATAATACGTTTGACAATCAATATATTAGTTTGAGCTATGGTTTCTAGGGAAACTAAGTTTCTCAAAAAGTGCACTTTTTATAGACTTTCTTGATATTATTGTCAATAACTGTGTGCACTAATTAAAATACGGTTGTTAGCGTTTTTGTAATTTATTACTATATTCATATACATTGTATGTTTGTACAGCCGACTCCCTCCCTATACATTGTATGTTTGTACAGCCGACTCCCTCCCTATACATTGTATGTTTGTACAGCCGACTCCCTCCCTATACATTGTATGTTTGTACAGCCGACTCCCTCCCTATACATTGTATGTTTGTACAGCCGACTCCCTCCCTATACATTGTATGTTTGTACAGCCGACTCCCTCCCTATACATTGTATGTTTGTACAGCCGACTCCCTCCCTATACATTGTATGTTTGTACAGCCGACTCCCTCCCTATACATTGTATGTTTGTACAGACGACTCCCTCCCTATACATTGTATGTTTGTACAGCCGACTCCCTCCCTATACATTGTATGTTTGTACAGACGACTCCCTCCCTATACATTGTATGTTTGTACAGCCGACTCCCTCCCTATACATTGTATGTTTGTACAGCCGACTCCCTCCCTATACATTGTATGTTTGTACAGCCGACTCCCTCCCTATACATTGTATGTTTGTACAGCCGACTCCCTCCCTATACATTGTATGTTTGTAAGCCGACTCCCTCCCTATACATTGTATGTTTGTACAGCCGACTCCCTCCCTATACATTGTATGTTTGTACAGCCGACCCCCTCCCTATACATTGTATGTTTGTACAGACGACTCCCTCCCTATACATTGTATGTTTGTACAGCCGACTCCCTCCCTATACATTGTATGTTTGTACAGCCGACTCCCTCCCTATACATTGTATGTTTGTACAGCCGACTCCCTCCCTATACATTGTATGTTTGTACAGCCGACTCCCTCCCTATACATTGTATGTTTGTACAGCCGACTCCCTCCCTATACATTGTATGTTTGTACAGCCGACTCCCTCCCTATACATTGTATGTTTGTACAGCCGACTCCCTCCCTATGCATTGTATGTTTGTACAGCCGACTCCCTCCCTATACATTGTATGTTTGTACAGCCGACTCCCTCCCTATACATTGTATGTTTGTACAGCCGACTCCCTCCCTATACATTGTATGTTTGTACAGCCGACTCCCTCCCTATACATTGTATGTTTGTACAGCCGACTCCCTCCCTATACATTGTATGTTTGTACAGCCGACTCCCTCCCTATGCATTGTATGTTTGTACAGCCGACTCCCTCCCTATACATTGTATGTTTGTACAGCCGACTCCCTCCCTATACATTGTATGTTTGTACAGCCGACTCCCTCCCTATACATTGTATGTTTGTACAGCCGACTCCCTCCCTATACATTGTATGTTTGTACAGCCGACTCCCTCCCTATACATTGTATGTTTGTACAGCCGACTCCCTCCCTATACATTGTATGTTTGTACAGCCGACTCCCTCCCTATACATTGTATGTTTGTACAGCCGACTCCCTCCCTCTTTCTACATATCTCCGCGGCCATTAATTTCGTGTAATAATGCTCGTACAATTAGATTTCGGTAAAATAATGCGAAGTCCGACATCCCACCCCATTAAAGATGAACACCGTAACTAAAATTGGGAAATTCTGTACTGTACTATTTCTCTATTGTGTAAAGTCAAAATGGACTCATATTTGAACTGTAGTTTTATGAAAATATATCTTCAGCAGTTTTTTCTGAATTTCTTCTTTCATCCGATTAATACCGATTTTGCAAAATATACTTCTTTTGATAAAAATCAAATTAAATTTTTGTCATTATAAACCATTTTATCAAACTGAAATACAATTGGACTGTGATGGTCTTTGGGTGGTGGTCACCTTTTAAAAACTGTGTCCGAAAGATTTGTTCTCTACCCAGGATGCTCGCCATTACTAAGAATAAAAAAACCTCAAATTGACCATTTATTTTAGGTTAAAATGAGGTTGAATTTATACTACAACGGCATGACAATGGAAAACAATGTTGAGATAGTAAAGGCTCTCGAGAGCCTCTGGTTTAATGAAATTCATAAAAGTTTACCTCTTTACTAATATAAATATACCTATACCATATAGACAAAAATAAATCATCATTCAAACGTTTTTAATAACATCGGTATACATGTATTTTAACTTTTTTTTAAAGGCGATTGCTTGTCAACACCTTGATTCATTTGAAAGTGTAACCTCTTGATTAAAATCTTGTCATCCATCTTAAATGTCAGAGAAGGTAGAAACAGATATTAGCTCACAGTTACCCGTGGTATTGTTGACGGTAAACGATCCCACTACTGATGATGGCGAGATTCACGATATGGGGTAGATTACTATGTTAACCTGCCTTCCTCAGGTCGACTGTGAGGGGATAAATCATTTAGGTTATGGCAGGTGGTTCGTTAGATCAAGATACATCACCGTCAACAATGTGCTTGTGTAAAGATAACTTCATTTTTAATTTCAAAGAAATAGAAACTGTTTTTTAGACAGTGAAAGTTGCAATAATTGAATATCAAATTATTTTGTAACGTATGAGAGCAACGTTTGATGAATATATTTTGTCATGCAGAAACTTTTTTTTTATTATAATTGATTGGCTTAGATTAAATATCAGATTTTTTTATCCAGTGTTTTATGAAAGATCAAAACTGCTGGAGCTCTTGCAAAGTAATTATTTTTTTAAAGTAAAGTAGCACAACCAACTTTTAATTTGGATGTAAATGAACATTAGAGAATATTCAATCTCACACTTAGACACAAATGAAAGTAAAGGAAAAGCACTTTGATTTGTAAAGACGATTTGTCTAGGGGTGATGTTTTGCTTTTGTTTTTGTTTGTTTGTTTGTTTGTTTGTTTTTTGTTTTTTGTTTTTGCTTTGCTTTTGTTTGTTGTTTTTTAAGCCATTTGTTGACTGCCAAATAAATGAATTTGAGATTCTGTGTTATTTATAATGAAAGATAAAACCTAAGACTATAAATGCTAGGTCTGAGAATTGTAGAACATTTATATAATGCTGTTTTATCATCTCTCTTTACAGGTAGAAGCGATAGTCAGAATAGCCTGGCAGCACAACATAGAAGTCTAGTGACAGCATTGACAAAGAAACACAGATTAACAGGTATGACAAATATATTCCAGAAATAAAATGAAAAAAAAAATATCACACTGTCAGAACAATTCCAATTAAAACAAAGAGGAGTGTTAGGGTTTTGGGGTATTGTGTCAATTCAACATTATTTTAATTATATGGTATTGAAAAAGACAGTTTAATAAATGTAAGTACACTGATAAAATAGATACGCAATCGTAGCTTTTGTTGATTTTCCCCCTTTTTATGCCCCCGCGACGAAGAGTCGGGGGGCACATTAATTTACCCCTGTCCGTCCATCCGTTCGTTCGTTCGTTCATCCGTTCGTCCGTCCGGATATATATACATGGTTTGTCCGGCTATCTCCTCCTACAGCTTTGGAGCTACAGCTTTAATATTTTGCATGATGTTTATACACATAATGGAGGTGTGCATGTCCACAGGATTTTGATTTTCATCAAATATTCTCAAAATGACAGGTAGTTGGACTTAGTCATTTTGTTCGTCCGTCCGGATATATATACATGGTTTGTCCGGCTAACTCCTCCTACAGTTTTAGAGCTATATCTTTAGTATTTTGTATGATGTTTATACACATAATGGAGGTGTGCATGTCCACAGGATTTTGATTTTCATCACATATTTGATAATGACAGGTAGTTGGACTTAGTCAGTTTTTTATGCCCCCGCGACTAAGCTGATTCTAGATAGAATTATACCCATTTCACCACAGGTAATACCTTTATATTTACATATCAGGAATGGAAAATTAAAGGTACTATCTGTATACAAGTTGAGTATGATAGAACATCATACATAGTGTTAAATAACGTTTGACTTGTTTATAATTTCTTATGGTCAGGCGGGGGCATCATTTGTGTCTTATTTTGTTTGTTTGAGGGGACATAAAAAGGAGTCAAAATAGCTACCGTTTCACAGCTGCCAGTGAAAACTGCCGACCTGTAGCAAGTCACTGACAAATTTTTCACATTATTCAGTGATAAAGTTTGTTAATGACTTATACATGCATATTAATCCGCCGCTCACAACTTTAGCAGTTATATGGTCGGATTCTATTTATACATAAACATTTCAAATAAAACTACCATAAAATCACGTCGGACCCTCAAAATTCTACAATTTTAGAAATTACATAATGTATCTTTAATATCAATATCTGGTGTAGGTTGATAGGCTGTCGTCTCATTGAAATGGTGGTTTCAGGTGTATTGCGGGGTTTTTCTCGAATATAAATCAAATATTTTCAAATATTTATTAAACAATCAAAGGCCCTCGAGGGGCAACAAGTTAAACTACAAATACACATATAAAGGGGAAAGAGTTGTTTGATAGTTAGACATAACAATACAATAGTAAAGTAATATGTATAAACTTACACAAATATATAAAATGTGTATTAACATGTTAAGACATGGTAAAAGAAAAAAAAAAAGGAAAAACAAAAAACAAAAAATTAAACACTGAATACGATGCATCGTAATCGAAGATATATTTAATATTAAATAACGACATGCTAACCATGTGTTACATAACTGGGGAAATTCAGCATTATTGATGTTCAACGTCAAATGGGCAGTATTTCAGTTACATTTACAGCGAGATTAGGCTTACAATCAATTAATCATGGTGGCCTATAGTGAGCCTAGGAACAGACGTTTTGGTTGCCTCGAATATCTTGGAAATGACGGATATATGATCGGAATTTTGCCTTTTAACAGGTCAAAAAACGATCATTACTTACTAGGAGCTATTGAAAGTTGTCTTTTACATGAAAAGAATGTGGCATTCTGGGAAATTTTAACACGTGTAGAGTAAAATTCCAGATATACTAGTATGCAAATTTGAATATTTGTTTGTGAATTTAACGCTAAAATATTTGTTGTTCATCAAAACAATTTGATAAACAACAAATATATGGATCAGATATACTGAAATATTATCCCTCAAAATAAATTATCAAAATATAAATCATGGTTATCCTATACCATGGCAGGTGGAAGAAATCTGATTTGTTTTGTTTGGTTAACACGAAACCAAAAACGTGTAATTTAAGTCTAGCAATTACAAACGTGATGCTTCAAATTTAAATTAATCTTCGGTCTTGTAGTTTATTTTATTTTTTGAAATTTGTTTGTATTTAAAAATGCAGGTTATTAATTTAAAAAGACTAAAAAATATTTCATTTATAATTTTTATAACGGTAAATATCACTTTATAACATTTGTTAAAAAAGATCTAAAAAAAAATCTTATGATATTTTTAGTTGAAATTTGACAGTTCCCTAATTATGGAGATACATGGAAATGAGACACTTTATACTTAATATCCCGTTTTTGGTGGCGTGTCCTGTCATTTAAATTGCATATTGAAGAGAAATTGTATCTTTAAAAAATACAATCTATGGATATTTGACAAGAAGCAAATAAGACTGTATTTAATCGGCCCTAATCAATAAGGTATCTTATTTCTTGACCTGAGGTATTAAGTTATAGGGAATCTGTGTCTCGGTTCTTTGTCAGACAAACCTTCCGACAGAAACCGATACATTTTTGATAACTGGTATATTAGAGAACCGTGCGATCGATTTAAATCGTATGATGAGTGGGATCTAGTTTCAAAATATCCCCGTCTTCTAAAATTACAGAAAGGTCCCGTGTTTCTCACAGCTCGAAATTTTAAATTAAGAATAGCCTTTTTGTCATGGGAAAATACTCCATGTAATATTAAACTAAAATCATTATTTATATTTACACCAATTGGTGTAACGTTTTTTAATGTATAGTATTATTACCTATTATATGAAGAATATTTTAATGTAATTTTAGTATCATTTTTTTTTAAACAAACGTATCATATCACCTATCTTACATTCTTTAATATTTTTTTAGATAAGTATTCATATTTCAGTAATCGATCGTTAAAATGTTAGTTCTTTTTAAAAAGTTATAACAGTATTTTTTTTTAAATAGCCAAAATATATTTTGTCTCGTCTATTACATGCAAATGTATGCCCAGACCGCCTCGGTGGTATAGTGGTTTGTTTGCTCGTCTCTAATCTCTAGTGTGGTAAATCCTTCGATCCCCCGTCCAGTCAAACTAAAAACTATAAAACTTGTTTCTTTACACTATGCACGCCGAATTAAGGATACTGAACAAAGACTGGCTGGCTAGGGGGTCAGGATAATGTGCCCACGTGTAGGACACGTTTACACGTGGACTGTTGATTCGCTGAGCTAACACTATAAATAAATCCAACACAGACCTGCTGCAAATCACTGACAAATTTTATTCCAAATGATTGCGCATAGCGACCTCTTTAACGCTTACACACATTTTCTTACCTTGTTCTGATGTCAGAGCTAGGAACGATAACTCTGGAATAAATTAAGTTTTAAATCCAAATATCGAAGTGAAATGATACACACAGACTCATATTCCGCATGTACACGGATACAACAACCGCTTACTACTCAAACTGAACTCTCATGTAAAACTTTACAATGTTACAAGAACAGTTGTTCGAAATACTAAGCTTTTCATATCTCCTTAATGACAACAATTTCGAAATTACAGTACAATGCAAGTTTACATAGTTATAAATACGGATAGAAAACAGTATCCCTTATAAACACAGGTAAAGCAAGAACAGATAATATAACCCCAGACATAACTAACATGTACATTGTACGACCAATATAAGGGTTAGGGTCATTGGTGTTCTATGCTACTTTCAACAATATTCTATACCGTGGAGGCCATTTTTTAATATACTGATGTATAACTTTTATGTAAGTTTGTGAGTGACTTGGTCCAAGTTATACATCAATAAACTCCGGAAAAAATGCGTTTAATCCTTATAATTCTGTAACTAAGTTTTTTTTTTCTTCATTTGTTTTGAAAATATACCTTAGGCTTTGGGGATCCCCAGTACGCACACATACATTCCATCGATGTGTGTCGGCCATGAATAACAAAATGAACTAACCTTATTTCCTACTTTAAACTAGACAGTGATGTAATTAAGTTACCGATATTTTCCAATTTGATGGCATTTTGCATTTAGCTACTCAAACAAGTTAAATGCCCACAAAATCGTAAAATAAATCAGTAACCAACTTGTGTCAATCAGCGTCCCTTGTAAACAACGTCACAGGATGATGATATATTACAAAAGTCAAAGTCGATAGATGGTTGTCTTAAGTATTTTTTCCGAAAAAAAAATTTTATGTCAACAATACAAGCTTTTTTTTCATTGGCATTTATTTTTTTATTTCATATCTAACAAAAATTGTCGATTATTAACAATAAACATTGTTTCTTTTATCTTTTTTTATTATCGGGAATCCAAGCCGCCATTTTGTTTACATTACGAAAAAAGTAGTCCGCTGAACATCGTCTATCGAAAAATAAACTGACAAACCCCCGCCTCCATAAGCGCTTATACCCAATCAGAGTATAGGATTTCTAATTATGTAAATCATATAAGAATTATTTGTGAATAAAATCGGAATATACCATAAATCGCTTACAAACTTTATCAGATAAAGTTATATAAAGAACACCTTAACACGAGTGATAACAATCGTAACATTATTTAATATTTTTAAAACTATTCTAACTATAGATTTCATGTAAAGGTGAATAATTAGTCGTCTTCCTGTTAACCATATCGGTGGTGTAATGGTTAGCCTAATTGCCTCGAGTGTGGTAGAACCAGGGTTCGGGCCCCGGTCGGGTCAAACCAAAGACTATAAAATTGTTATTTGTTGCTTCACCGCTAAGCACGCAGTACTATGGGTCAGCGCTAGAATAAATCAAACTCAGCGTGTTGGTCTTGTGCAAAGTAGACATCATCATTTGATCAAAATGTAACTTGTTCTCGCCATGATATAGCTGAAAAATTGTTCATTTGGTGTTAAGCAAATATCACTCACACACATTGTAGTTTCAAACTAAGCTTTAAAATTGGACAATTACGACATTGATCAATGTCTTTATAATAAATATATTCCTTTTGGAAATTCTGTATTATGTAAATTAATCTGTTCTGATACATGAAACTATTATCCAGAACTTGTATTTCCAACGTTATATGTCGTGATCTTGTTTTATGTTCAATGAGTTGAGGTGAGATGTGGTTGTTCGATCTGTTTACACTGTGGGACTTGTTCGATCTGTTTACACTGTGGGACTTGTTCGATCTGTTTACACTGTGGGACTTGTTATGTTCAATGAGTTGAGGTGAAATGTGGTTGTTCGATCTGTTTACACTGTGGGACTTGTTATGTTCAATGAGTTGAGGTGAAATGTGGTTGTTCGATCTGTTTACACTGTGGGACTTGTTATGTTCAATGAGTTGAGGTGAGATCTGGTTGTTCGATCTGTTTACACTGTGGGACTTGTTATGTTCAATGAGTTGAGGTGAGATGTGGTTGTTCGATCTGTTTACACTGTGGGACTTGTTATGTTCAATGAGTTGAGGTGAGATGTGGTTGTTCGATCTGTTTACACTGTGGGACTTGTTATGTTCAATGAGTTGAGGTGAGATGTGGTTGTTCGATCTGTTTACACTGTGGGACTTGTTATGTTCAATGAGTTGAGGTGAGATGTGGTTGTTCGATCTGTTTACACTGTGGGACTTGTTATGTTCAATGAGTTGAGGTGAGATGTGGTTGTTCGATCTGTTTACACTGTGGGACTTGTTATGTTCAATGAGTTGAGCTGAGATGTGGTTGTTCGATCTGTTTACACTGTGGAACTTGTTGACCATCATTGTTTAACCTTTCTTTTCATAATAAACTACTTTAAGGAAAAATAACACTTTTCTTTTAAGAATTATGGGTTCGTGGAGTTTACCGGGACTGGAACCATCATTTTCAGCTATATCGTGACTACATGTACCAGACTCCAGTATACTTAATATTGATCTTTAAAGAATATAGAAAATGAGAGGCCATTACACATATAATAAACACAAGTGGTTTTTCAGGAATATGACACGAATTAGTTTCTTTGTATGCATTGCATAATACACATTTGTAAGTTATAAACTCTAAAATCAGGGTCAACTCGATAACATGTTCTCATCCATTCCAGGGGCACCTGAAGGAACACTACCAGCTGAGAAAGTAGTATGTTCTTGGTGTCAAAATAGTGGACCCAAACTTTTCACGTTAAAGACTTCAACTGGGACTAAAGCATTTTGTAGTGAAGTGTGTTTTACACAGTGCCGTCGTGCATCATTTAAGAAAAACAAGGTTTGTGATTGGTGCAAACACGTTCGTCACACCGTAAATTACGTAGATTTCCAGGACGGTGAACAACAACTGCAGTTTTGTAGTGCAAAGTGTCTAAATCAATATAAAATGAGTATTTTCTGTAGAGAAACCCAAGAACATCTGAAACAGATCCGTTCTCCTTCAGATATGAAAAAGCCGAAGCATGACAATGATGAACAAATTCTAATTACACCAGAGTTATGGTTGAAAGAGGGCAAGCTCGATGCTATTCAAAAAGAAAGTAAGCAATCAAGCACAGAAAAAGAATTTAACATTAAAAATAGAATTCCTAAAATAGAAAAACATGACAATGATGTCATATGTCGTGAGAAGTCAGCTATGATATCAAAGCCATATGTGGACAGAATGTCGCGAGATAAAAACAGGCGATCTACCCCAAAGGACAATAAAACAGACACCCCTAGCCCCAATGGCTTACAGGAAATTCAAAACAGTAGCAATCAGCAAGCTATAACTCCGGTTGCACAAGGTAATATTCCTGCAATATCGCAATTAATTCCTTCACAATTATGGAGTATGTTTGCACCAGGGATGCCACAATTTGGAGGCGTTCCTCCGTGGTTTTA
This sequence comes from Bathymodiolus brooksi, assembly GCA_963680875.1. Lineage (NCBI taxonomy): Eukaryota > Metazoa > Mollusca > Bivalvia > Mytilida > Modiolidae > Bathymodiolus > Bathymodiolus brooksi. The sequence continues at coordinate 26,420,643 of OY804581.1, read as the reverse complement.
TCCTGGTTTTATGCCACCTGTGAATGTGAACGGTTTTCTTCCTCCTGGATTCCCACTTGAAAGTCTGCAAAGAAGTCCAAACGACGGAATTTCACAAAATATACATCCACCACCTGGACCCCCGGTCATTAGTGAAGATTCTATACCAGATGCTCACGATAGAAGTAAAAGAAAATCGACAACGGGCGGTAGACAAAGATCATCACCATTGTATTCTGCTGCAAAAGTAAATAATACTGCAAAACCAGATTCAGTAAAACATGATTTTGGTAATTACCAAGACATGCATATGAATTTTCAGCAAAGAAATGGTACCCAGCAAGGGAGCGGGATGCCTCCCCTTACCATGATTATGCCAGTGCCGATTGCACTTCCGTTTCCTGTTCCAATACCGTTACCACTTCCGCTTACTATGGAAAAAATTATGGAAGTATTTGGCAAAACAAGATCTACTGAAACTAATAGGAAGGACAAATTTGCGGAATTTGATAAAACTGTGAAAAGGGAAACAGATAGTCTAAATGTCTCCTTAAGTTCGGATGGAGTTGATTCTTCAATCTCTTCATATGGATACCAACAATTACCACAAAAAGCCAAAAATGACATAAACGAAAACGAAACAATACCTGCTGATCGATTATCATGCAATTCTTGTATAACAGAACAAAGCATAAGCCCTAATTCTGGGTCTGACAGATTTTCGCCTCATTTCAACTCTCATCTGTCATCATCCTACGATTTTTCATTGATGCGAAAACGACGATTATCACCGGATGGGTCATTAGATTTAAGTAAGAAATCTAGAATTGCTATTGTTAGTAATAACTCTAGCAATAGCTGTGATGGAGCGATTGATTTATCGAAAGATAGTAATATTGGAAAACTGAAGTGTCATTTTGGAAAAGAAAATAGAGACACAAATGACGCATCGTCTGTCCAAAGTGACTCTGAAATACAAACTGGAGATACAAAAGAACCGAAGATTCATATCGTCACACCACGTGATGACCCGCCATTATCTCAGCAACTTCCGCTTCCGCCTGTTGATCACAAATATTCAAACAGGCGCGGTCTGATCTTAGATGCTCCTTACAACCCAAGACGTTCTCGAAGCCCATCTCCAGAAAGAAGGCCTTACATGGCACGAGATTATCGTGGGGACAGGGGCCGACGCCGATTGTTAGGAATAAGAAATATCAAAACTAAATAGAATGTAATTATTTTAAGTTACAACCAATTATGCTTTGTTGACTGTGTTTTTTATGTGAAAGTGTACACTGGTTGTATTGAATTTTAATTATTAAACATATATTGTGTAGATGTACCAATTTGATAGCAATATTTAAGTATGAACGTTATTGTCAATATCAGAGTTGAATCACCTTTAATTTTTCCGTGTTTTGTTCAGTAATGATGCATGTTTAACACAATTCATGAATCTTCCTTATTAAACAAAAGATTCGGTTTACACCACTCAAATTTCTACTTTAAGCCAGATACCAGTTGACTAGATATCAAATTAATATTAAATCAATTGATCATTAGTTCTTAACAAATGCTATATTCAATATTTACAAAGGCTGAAATTCCACCCTTTAATGGCTGTTAAAAGTTCGCTATTATTCAAAACAAGATTGTGTGGATGTATGTAAAATAATATCTGTCTGGAGTCAATGTAATCAAAAACGTTTTTCAGAAATGATGAAGTTAGAATTTCAGTGTTTTTTTACATTACACAAATAGAACAAGATAACGTTTCCGTTGAAGTCTATTTCATGGGTAATATAATTTATACTAGCGATGTCCCTTCAGGGATCTCTGCAACCATGGCAATAGGAATACTTTTGGGGGGGAAATTTTAAGTGTCTAGTTTGTTTTTATTGTAAAATGTCATTTTAAAAAACTATTTTTCTGGAAATGTGTATATAAATGTAAAATGGTATCCAGAAAATGGCGGTTTTTATTACATTTTACCAACATAAACTATATTACATTTTACATTATTACATTTTCAGCCACCATTTACATATATTACATTACATTACTACATTTTAAGACGTCGTTTATGTATATTAATTACATTGTACGCTCCACAAGTATTTTACATTACTTTATTGCTGAGATATTGCCATTTTTTTGTAATTACAAGACATATTGCATAAAATGCTTGCTATGTTTACCTCATGTTAGTGCTAAAGATAATGCATATTTATGTGTGCAATATATTCACCTGGTTAAATTTTGCATCGGCGGGGAGATAACTCGTTGTAGTTTGCTAACACCATGTTATCATGTAATTAAACACGATATTTTTTTGTTCTTATATTTATTATTTTGAATGATATATACATACAGTCATTACAAGACGCGTGTATTTTTTTTATTATTATTATTATTATTATTTCAGTATTGAACATTATTGTTTATTATTGGTAGTTTTCATGCATAGCCTTCGCTGATAGTAGACTTTGTTCAATAAAATGGAAGTTTTGTAATAATCACAACATTTTCCGATATCCGCTTCAAAATTCTTGCTTCCAGTACTGCATATTTTTGAAATTGTAACAATTGTTGATTTGATGTTGAGTTTTATTGTAAAAAATATATATATGAAAAACAAACTGATATAATGTCTTCAAAAATTGTTATGAGGAAACACCGGATACCCATGAACCGCATCGGTAGTGTAATGTTTAGCGTGCTCGTCTCGAGTGCGGTAGATCGTGGGTTCGAATCCCGATCGGGTCAGAACAGGCAATAAAACTGGAATATGTTGCTTTTCCGTTAAGCACAAAGGGATAGCAAAGACTGGTTGGCTCGGAATCGAGATAATGTGTCCGTGTGGAGCGACATGTCTAACCGCGGATTGTTGTTTCGGTGAGCTATCACTATAAAAATCCAACTAAGCATGTTGGTCTAGTACAAAGTGGACCTCATTATCATCTCATTGAAAATTAACTTGTTCTCGCCATGATATACCTGAAAAATTGCTGAGTTGACAATAAACAAATGTCACTCACCAGCCTACCCCCACATCCCCCACCCCGAATATCCACGTCAGATGAACTTTTGAAAGTATAGCGACATTTCGGTTATAACAATTCCTGTTATCATTATATACTGCAAAGACAAAACAAGCAAACAAAATCCGATCAACACGAACTTTACAAAATCAGGAAGGACTGCCAGGTGCTTCGAGGGTGTGGGTTCGTCTGTCGCATTAATGTCAGGGGAAAAAAATAAGAAGCATCAGTTCAAATTCCACATTGAAAAATCATTGCATGACGATGACTATGACTGTTGGTAGTGAAAATTCAAGTTTAGAATTTTCCAGACATTCAGTGCTATCGGCTGTTAGAAAAATAAGGAAAGGTTGAATAGACAGTTAGGATACAAATAAAGATCCAAGAGTTCAGTAAAAACAAGTGTGCAACGGTTTAGAAAATATTCAATGAAAATGTTGAAGCGATTTAAATCTGAAGGTACCCAACAGCCATGTATGCCTGTTTTGAAGACCCAACACATTGTGTTTCTGCTGTACAGAATATGTCTAATATATTCCATATGCAACCAAACATGTAAAGAAGATTTGTAAATACATCTTAAGAAACTCGTGAAAAACAGGAAATGTAGACAAATAAATGTATCCGAAACCTCCAATGATTTTATGTAGTAAATATAAACATCTAAAATAGTATCATACCTCTGCTAAATTAATAGAGTATTGATACAATTTTAAGTCAGAACCATGATGACACACCTGAAATTTACCTCTACTAAATTAATAGAATATTGATACAATTTTAAGTCAGAACCATGATGACACACCTGAAATTTACCTCTGCTAAATTAATAGAGTATTGATACAATTTTAAATCAGAACCATGATGACACACCTGAAATTTCACATAGCTACCTATTCAATGTAATATATTAGTCCTGTTATGTACTGCACAAAAAACAGTGTTTTGGGGTCTTGAAAATAGCCATACGTTACTGTTGGGCATCTTCAAAATTAAAATGTGCTACGGAAACAAAATGTGTTAGGTATTGAGAATATGCATACGTGGCTATTGAACACTTTCTTCCCTTAAAGAATAAGAAGTCACCTCATTTCAGTAGTAAGAATTATTGTCATAGAATAAATAGTAGAGAAAACATGGTTAGAAAAAAGAAGGCAAAACTAAATTACCAATATCTGGTTTGTTTACCTTTGTTAATTTCTCTTTTCTCATATAATGCTGTTTGTTTTGTTTGTCTATGTCTTGTGCCCAAGTTTGTCTGGATCTCGGGGATGTTCATTCTTGATTGCACCTCTTGTTTTCTTTAACTTAATTCATTCACAAATTTGTCATTTATCATAACTTCTGGGATATAGGAGAAAACAGGGATTTACGTTTATTTTACGTTTGATGTCTTATTGTGTATGACCCATTTGATATTGACTTGCGGTAGGTCGATGGTTTTCTCCGTTACTCCGGTTTCCTCCACTAATAAAACTGACCGCCAAGATATAGCTGAAATATTGTAGAAAGTGGCGTTAAACTAAACACCATAAACCAACCCATTTGATCCATCAGAATCATTGTCTAATTCTCGTACACATTCAAACTGTATGATAAACTGCTGTGTTCTAATGAAGGCTATTTCATACATTAACTTATTTTTCAAAATCAAATTTAGTGCATGGCTGATTTTATGGCGACTTGACTGACATCTACCTATGCAATCATTGTCTAGTACCAATACTTTTTTGTGAGTACGTGATGTATTCGATATAACCTTGACATTTGTGTAATAATGTTTGTCAGTGATTTGCGACAAGCTGCTGTTTTTCCACGGTACTTCGGTTTTCTCGGTCAATAAAACTGACCGCCGTCATATAAATAGAACATTGTTGACAGTGTCGTTCAGTATCCATAATGCCAACAAAAAAGGATTTTAATGTAAGCGATCATGGAAGTAAATATATCTGACACTGGGGTGATAAAAACGTATATATTTAATTTAGTGCGCACAACGCGTTTCTGTAATAATCTTCATCAGGTACACTCAGTCAAAAGATTGGAAAGCCAAATAAATTAAGTCTTTGTCACTAAGAAACCCCAAAAAATCTCTGAGTACCCATGATAAAAAAGGGATTTTAAAATATATCTGAAAATAAGGTAAAATAATCACTTAATAAACAACACTTTTATTGCTTTATTCATCTTTATGTGAGAATAACACATACATCAAATAAAGGTAATAACAAAATTACCGAACTCCGAACAATCTTACAAAGGGAAAGTCAAAACTCATAATTATATAAACAGACAAAATCAGTCAACAACCGGAAAACTGTGAAAACCGTAATGACCCTGACTTGGTACAGGCATTTCTAAAGAAATGGTGGGTTGAATCAGATTTTAAGGCGCCAAACCTCCCGCTCTCATTACGGTTCAAAGGTTCCAGCTGTCACTGTAACAGTATTTAAATACAGGAACAAAATAGGTAAAATAGTTGTCAAAGCAGTACCATATTCGGTGACGTAAATGTCAAAAATATTTTTACGTCACACGTTGACAAAAAAATTCTTGACATTTTTGACTTCTTTATCTTTATACATTTTCACTATATGAAAATGCATCGCTTATAATTTTTTCTGCAGAGACGGAATATATTTCGACAAGATCTTGGTATCGGAATATAAACTTTTTAAGAGATCGAATAAGGCGAATCTTTTTATAGCCCTGGTCCAGTAGCCTGTTTCTCAGATGAAGATGACGTTTCAGGAAATCAGAATAATTGCTACTGGCCCTTGCATAGCGAATCAATTGCGAGATGTAAACACCATATGCAGGAGAAGCTGGTATATTGCTGCACATGTTTGGAAAATTTATGATTTTAAAATTGAAGTCGTCCCGCTTATCATAAATTGTAGTACTGAGTTGACCACTGTCGTCAAATTCGAGGTATAAGTCCAAAAATGATGCGGACGAAGCTGTATCGGTGGTCTCTTTAACTTCCAGCTCTGGAGGATATATCAATGGAAGAAATTCTGCAAATCTAGAATTATTGATAGATAAAACGTCATCAATATACCTGTATGTGAAATTAAAGGCTTTAGCCTCATGAATCTTCTTATCTTTTACAAGCTTTTGAAGAAACTCCGACTCATACGAGTATAAAAATAAATCGGCTAGAAGAGGGGCACAATTCGTACCCATTGGTATGCCGACGACCTGCTGAAACAGTGTCCCTCCAAAGGAGACAAATATGTTATCGATGAGGAACTCCAGCATACTGATCACTTGTTCCTCGGAGTAGCATGTTTTACCTTTATGAATTTATTTTGAAAAATATGTGGAATTGTAGCCTAACACAACAAATTTTGAGCCATAGTTTCTATGACTAAAAGCTTTATGAATTGTTTCTTTTAAACGGGTTTTTAATTTGTCATGCGGTAGGGTGGTATATAGAGTTGAAAAATCAAACGTTTTGATGGAGGATACCTGAGAGAAAGATCTTGATTTCAGGTTATCCAAAAGATCTTTAGAGTTTTTCAAAATCCACATGTGATTTATGCCACTACGCGAGTAAACAGTTTCACAATATTTCTGTTGTCCCTCTTTTACTGCAGACAGAATCTTTGTCAGGTGAATAGACAATTCTTTCGTCGAACAAGTTGATGATCCCGCTATGTACCTTTCTTTGTATGGTGTCTTATGGAGTTTAGGTATCCAATATAAATAGGGTAAATCCTCAGACTCTTTACCAGAGGGAATGTTTAAAGAGGTCTTGAATGATCTGTGGTTAGCTAGGATTTCATCTTTGTCGAACGAAGTTGGTTTGTATGTGGTATTACTAGAGGTGTTGCTATTTATGCCTAATTCCTTGATTAGGCATTCGAAGAAATATGATTTACATACAAACACGATATTGTTGGAAGCCTTGTCCGCAGGAACGATAACATATTTGTCATGAAGAGAGGAAAGACACTTAACAGCTTCTTGGTCTTTAAATACAGACTTAGGTCGACTATTAACACAATTTTTGAGTTTGTGAATCCGACCTTGTACTAGAGACCTAATTGTTCTAACCCAGTCTGACAAGGACTCTAACTCAGGATCTTGGTCTACTTCTCTCTGTATCCACCTTCTGGCATAATCTTCAACAGCATCCATAATTATCTTGAAATTATGTTTCCAATTGATGTGTTGAGGTTCTCTGAATTTAGGACCATGAGAAATCACCTCTCTTGTTGAATGATATTCAGATCACCAGTGATTACATGTCCAGATGGGTTGTATTGAAAAGGAGAGTGGGAGCAGTCACAAGTCAGAGGGTTCTTAAGGTACTCTTCTATGTTAATATTGTAGCGGGCTAGCTGGTGAAATAGATAGACCACAAGTTCTACTCTATCCCTTGATAGAATTCTCAAATATACCAAGATATAACTGATATGAAAATATGGACAAAGTGATTCTATGTGTCGCTATATGTGTCTCGCGTACGGTACTAACTTTCAGTACCGGGTCATTTAAACTTCACTAAGGCGAACGGAAAACATGGCAAAATTGATGGAAAACATGTTCAGTTATAAATAGTTTATTTTTATACTATATTTGATAATTCAATATTCAGCAATAAAACAATTATCCGGATCCTGAGACCTTACAGGATATGTGGATAAATGCAAATTAACAAAATATATGTCTCCAGATACACTTATTGTACACAAACATGAATTGATGTCTCAATATTAGGTTTTAAGGTGTTTATGTAGTATTGTGTTTTGTAATTATTTAAATTTAATATCTTCAGTATTAAATTGATTTATTTTCTTGAAATGTTAATTCCATGTTTTATAGCACGAATTTGTTAATCCATAATTTAAAGAAAGCCATTACAGGTATCTTTTCCGTACACGTATTCAAGTGTGCCTGAAAGAGAATGCTTTGCATGCTTCTATCATGCGAAGTTTTAATATAAAGTGTATGGAAATAAGTTATATTTGCACACAACATTTTTGGAATTACACCAGTACACTACAAATCGGATTAACAAGGAAAAGTTCTCAACTGCTAAGATAAGTATATTATATTCATGCCGTTTTTTTTTTTTTCTTTTCGGTTCAAATTTTTTTACTTATGTTTGTTTGCGTTAAATATTGGAAAAAACAATTATATTTTGTTTTAAAGAGGCTTCTAATATTTCTAATTTAAAAGCATAGTAGGAAATTAATGTTTGTGTTAATTTAGAATGAATTTTAACAATTCTGATAGCTGTTTTAATCAATTTAATTCAAAGAAGCTTTCCTTGGAGACGGAATGGTATAAATTGTAAGTATATACAATATACATGCTTACAAGTGTGTTAATTATTTTCGTAAAGGTTATATTTTAGTCTTCAATAAGGAATTGGTTACTTCAGTCGTTCTAGTTTCTTATTTTTCCACGTGTACTACTTATAAGTCTATATTATTTTCAAAAATTTTCTTCAAAATTAGTTTAAACCTCAGAAAATACTTGCCTTACTTAAATTTACATGTACATAGGTAAATTATGTGCAATAGAATATTATTATCAAGTACAGATACATAATATTTAAGGTAGATCTCGGACAACTATATTATCACCGCTGCAGACCGAGTTCGAGCCCCGCTTTATAAGCTTTCAAAAATGGTGCACTCGACTCGTATGTGATAAGTTTACCAGTTACTTGTAAAGTCGGTGATTCTCTTTACAAAGAATATTAATTTACATGCACATATATATACATAATTAATACTAATTTAATTTTAATTTACATGTACATATGTAAACTTAATAAATTCATATGCTAATATACTAATTCGATCTTAAATTATACATGCCTAGGGCTCGACCAGTAAGAAGACCCATTAATGAAAACGGGTTAGCATATCGACAACGATTAAGGAACAGAAACCCCCAAGAAGCAGTTGAAGTTAATGAAAACATCAATCGGAGAAGGCGACGTCGACAGGGACAGGAACAACCACAAGAACAACGCAATGAACAGGAACAACAAATTCAACGACATTTACAGCAAATACAACAAGATCACCAGATACAAGATCCCATTCCAGCAGTACGAGAGCTGCAAGACGTTCGGCGACAAGTTCTGCAGCCACAAGGTCCTCGGGCAGTCCAAACCGGTTCAAATATTGTAAATGGCGAGGAACTTTTAAATTTAGCACCTTCTCATGTTAATCTAGATCCGTCATTAATGCCCTTTTCTAATGAATTAGACATTTTTGTTAGTCAAAACACCAAAGAAAAAAATTGGAACATGGGTTATATTGATTTAGCTATTTTACTTAGAAATAATTTTACTGTTCCTAATGAAATGCAAAATTGCATCAGTGTTGATAATGGTCGTTTGGTCATTCAGCAAATGAACAAAGTTGTTAAAGCTAAACACATTGAAAACATAGATTCATGGACAGATGCCTTTTTGAATTATGCCAAAATATTGGTAGAAAACCACACTACCATGGCATCTGAATTGTTTACTTATATGTCAATTATAAGAGGTCCCTTGGCGGATGCTACTTTTGATAGAGTATACATGTATGATCAACAATTTAGGCTGCGCAAATCCTTAAATCCAACTCGTCCATGGTCACAAGTAGATGGCGTGTTATGGTTGAGATTTATAGCCAAGGGTGCTTCAGGAATACAAAATGTTAATAGTTACAACAATCCTCAACAAAGAAAATGGTATGATTTAAATTTCAAAAGAGGCTGTTTTCGAAATAATTGCACTTATTTACATTCTTGCTTAACATGTGGTGGCATGCATTCAGCTTCGTCTTGTTTTCAATTTACAAAAAATACGGTAAAAACCTTTGTAAACAATCGCAAGTGTTCAGAAATTTAACACGCCAAATGTATATGTTCCAAAGTTCAATATGAGACCACCTCTACTAGGTAATAATCCAAACTTAAAATAAATTAAATCTTATTTTCAGAAAAAGACCGATACAATGTTTGGAGATTAGGTTATTCGCCCATTAATTTAGCTGCTTTAAAAGAATCCTTAAATAATTATCCTAAAAAGGACATAGCAGGACAGTTAATTGAAGGTTTTTCCTCTGGATTTAGAATTAATTATCATGGTCCAAGGTTGCCAGTTGAAACAAAAAAATTGAAATCGGTTCTAGAAAATCCTCATATCGCATTAGAAAAGGTTGAAAATGAAATTCAGTTAGGAAGAATTGCAGGTCCATTTCAATACAGCCCAATATCTAATTTGAGATGTTCCCCTATTGGTGTTATTCCAAAAAAGACTTCAGGTTGGCGATTGATAACACATTTGTCCTACCCGACTTTTGGTAGTGTTAATGATTTTATAGATGAGAAATTTACTTCAGTACAATACTCTTTATTTGATAATGCAGTTTCCATAGTTATGAATTTAGGTGAAGGGGCATTGATAGGAAAGAAAGATATTAAATAGGCATTTAGGCTTTTACCTATTTACCCAAGAGACTTTGATCTAGGTTTCAAAATTGGTTCTAATTATTATATAGATAAATGTTTACCAATGGGTTGTTCTATTTCATGCTCAACATTTGAACATTTCTCGACATTTATACACTGGTTAGTTAGTCAAGAACATGGTTCACAAAATTTGGATCATTATTTAGATGATTTCTTTTTCGCTGGAGAATCCAACACTGACAATTGTAAAAGATTGATGAAAACATTTGATCATGTTTGTGAACGCTTAGGAGTTCCTATTGCGAAAGAAAAAACTGAAGGTCCAATGACAAAAATGGAATATTTAGGCCTTACTTTGGATACGATTGAAATGTGCATACAGATCCCGGACAATAAAGTCCAGGAATTGTTAAAACAAATCAATCTCATTGCTTTTAAAACAGTTACAATCGTTGTGTGGTATTCTGGCATTTTGTTCAAGAGCTCTTCCGGCTGGAAGGACATTTAGCAGAACATTGTACATGGCAACAGCGAAAGCATCAAAACCTTATCATTATATAAGGGTATCAAGAAAAATGTTTGATGATTTAATGGTTTGGAAATTGTTTCTGGAAAACTTTAATGGGGTGTCTTATATTCTAGATAAAGATTGGGTTTCAAATGTTGACTTGCAATTATTTACTGACGGTGCCGGAGGAGGCAGTACACCGCTTGCATGTCAGAATGGCTGTGATGTCTTTTTTATGGGCAAATGGTGTTATTTTCAATGGCCAAAGAAATGGCATAATTCAGATATTTTAAGAGATATGACATTTTTAGAAATGTTACCGATTGCTTTAGCAATTTGTTTATGGCATAAAGAATTTCACAAAAAGAAAATATTGTTTCATGTTAATATGGCTGTCGTTTCCATTCTAAATTCTATGTCAACAAAGTCTGATAGAGTTTTAAAGGTCCTGAGATTTATTGTCTATCTGTCACTTATTGGAAATTTTCATTTAAAAGCAAAATATATCAATACTGCTTTCAATTCAATAGCTGATGCATTATCTCGTGCTCAATTTCAGAAATTCAAAGAACTAGCTCCTCATGCGGATTCTTCACCGATGATGGTTCCATGCGAGTTTTTGTTATTTTTGAACGACAATATAAAAGTTTAATAGAAACTCCATTTCAAAAAATTCATGGAAAGTGTATGAATCGGCTGTAGCCTCATTCGAAAATTTTAGATTATATTATAATCTTTCGAATATTTGGCCATAGTCAATTTCATTGCTTATTTAGAAAAAATGAATTGCACGGCATCAACAGCAAAGTCATATATATCTGGTTTGAGTTTCAAAATGAAAGTGATGGCTATCCAAGATACAACTAAATCATTTGTTATTACAAAGATGTTGTGTGGGATGGAGAGAAAGCACAAAAGGGTTAATGCTAGAAAGCCCATTACTTTTGAAATTTTGGAAAAGATTATCAACGTTTTGTTACACGTTTGCAATTCTTACTATGAAGCAACACTTTTTGCTGCTTGCTTTTCAGTAGCAATTTTTGGTTTTTTGAGGGTAGGTGAATTTGCACTATCCCAAAATTCAGAGATACACATGTTAAGAATCGAAGATATTTCGTTAGAATTTGGAGGTGAAACAGTTATTTTGAATATCCCCTCTTCAAAAACCGATCAGTTGGCTAATACAACTAAATTGGTGATTGATTCCTGCAACAACAGGGTTATTTGTCCAGTTAAAAATATGATAAATTATTTGAATGCAAGACCAAAGGTACAAGGAGCTTTATTTTGTCATTTAAACCATAAATATTTAACACGTTACCAGGTTGTATCAGTTTTGAAAAATGCTTTAAAAGTTTCTGAAATTAAATCCAAATGATTTTAATACACATTCATTCAGAATAGGTGCGGCTACTTCTTTTTCTGTTTTGGGCAAGTCCGATGATGAAATAAAAAAGCTAGGTAGGTGGAAATCGTCGGCATTTAGCAATTACATTAGAATTTGATAATTTAATAGGTTTTGAATAATTGTACTGAAAAATGTCAGGTCTATTTAGGAGAAATATATGGATAATCGGGTCATCAATCATTGCAAAGGCGGAGAAACATACAACCCAAAGACCAACGGGAAAAAATCTTGGTTTAGACAAGAATGGTTTTAATGTGGTATGGGCTGGTTTACCTGGAATGAAAATTTCAGCTTTAGTACCTTTGGTGCAAGCGATGGTTAATTGTTTCGGCTTGCCTCATGCTTTAGTGATCCATTGCGGGGTAACGACATTGGTATGGGTTCCATTAGGGAAGTATTAAAACATTTAATTTATGCAACTTTTATCGTCGGCAAGATGTTGCCAAATTCTCTGCTGATCTACTCCCAGATATTACCTCGTACAAAATGGAGATATAATTCAAATTTAAAAGCAATGGAACGGGCTAGGAAGAGAATAAATAGAGGAATAAGAACCTACTATTACAAAAGTAACGGTAAAGTGATAACACACGCCGACTTACAAGATGGACATAAAGCTCTATATGCAGATGATGGTGTACACTTGTCTTTTTTGGGAAATGACATTTTCATTAATGCAATTCAATGTGGTCTTGAGCAATTTGCTTTACCTTGTTAACGTAATTTTATGAATATTGCTTGTGTTGTTATTTTGCAATAATTAGATGTTTAACTAGTTTTGGCTGATTAGATTCGTCGATAAATGTTGTTTTGGCGGATTAGCATAAACTGTTTATGCTAATTTGGCGGAATTTATCTGTTGATACTAAACTGCTTTGGAATCAACCCAGCAGAATTGGACGTTGTGCTACATTGATTGGTTATCCTTCAATGTTTTTCGTCAACAAGTTGTATGTTGGCCATTTGATAGTTTAATTTTGTATTTGTATATTAAAAGCTATGACAAATTATCAGCCAAAAACTATTCATTTGTTTGTTGTCATTGACTATGCTACATGGCCAGATATTGGCATCATTTGAAGTCTGTCCTATACACATTTTAAACATCACATCAATTGCAATTCACCTCTTCAGGTTATCGTGGCTACAATTCCAAGGTCTCGTTGGTTCGCAATTCATATAAAATAATTAAATTTAATATCTTCAGTATTAAATTGATTTATTTTCTTGAAATGTTAATTCCATGTTTTATAGCACGAATTTGTTAATCCATAATTTAAAGAAAGCCATTACAGGTATCTTTTCCGTACACGTATTCAAGTGTGCCTGAAAGAGAATGCTTTGCATGCTTCTATCGTGCGAAGTTTTAATATAAAGTGTGTGGAAATAAGTTATATTTGCACACAACATTTTTGGAACTACACCAGTACCCACCCATTTATCCCTTATGTCTTATTTAGAACCTTTTTGCTGTGCTCTGATCTCTATTTTCAGATCACAACGCTTTCGTCATAGCTACATGGATATCTACAGCTGTGGAGTAATCAGTATAGACACATAGCAGTTTTCATCATTTGATCATGTTACGAATATAGTGAAGTGGACAATTGGCGGAATTTATCTGTTGATACTAAACTGCTTTGGAATCAACCCAGCAGAATTGGACGTTGTGCTACATTGATTGGTTATCCTTCAATGTTTTTCGTCAACAAGTTGTATGTTGGCCATTTGATAGTTTAATTTTGTATTTGTATATTAAAAGCTATGACAAATTATCGGCCAAAAACTATTCATTTGTTTGTTGTCATTGACTATGCTACATGGCCAGATATTGGCATCATTTGAAGTCTGTCCTATACACAGTGTAAACATCACATCAATTGCAATTCACCTCTTCAGATTATCGTGGCTACAATTCCAAGGTCTCGTTGGTTCGCAATTCATATAAAATAAATATCTGTTTAAACAGAATTGAGACCTGGTTTTTAGCTCTTATAATGGTTCTGAATTTGGCTTAATACTGCACCAATAGAGGAGTCGCATGCATCTGTATCGAGTATAAAATCTCCATGATCTTCTGGATATGCCAATATTTCAGGACTTATGAAAGCTTGTTTTAACTTCTTAAAGGCTTCCTGACAGACATCGGACCATATAAATTCATTTGACTTCTTGGTCAGCTCTGTAAGGGGTTTAACCATCAAGGAAAAGTCTTTTATGAATCGACGGTAGTAACTTCCCATTCCTAAAATTTGTCGAACTTCAGAGACATTTTTAGGTGCAGGCCAAGATAATATTTTGGCTATATTATCGGGGTTTGGCTTTATCCCTTTTTGTGAGACAACATGCCCCAGAAAGGTAACTTCAGGTTTCAGTATCGTACATTTCTCAGGTTTCAGCTTCAAACCAGCATCAAGGATTCTTTGAAGAACTGTCTCCAGTCTCTGAATGTGTTCTGAAAAACTTGAACCAAAGACAATCACATCGTCTAAATATATGAGGCAAATTTGCCATTGTAACCCATTCAGGACTAATTCCATTAGACGCTGACAAGTTGGAGGTCCATTACAAAGGCCCATAGGAAGGGTTTTATATTCGTAAAGCCCATATTTCGTCACAAATGCTGTTTTATGAACATCTCTAGGATTAACAGGAATTTGGTGAAACCCACTGGTCAAATCAAATGTACTGAACAAAGTAGCTCCTGAAACTGTGTCCAAACAGTCTTGGATTCTTGGTAAAGGAAATGCATCCTTTTTTGTTACTGAGTTAAGTCTTCTATAGTCTACACATGGTCTAATCTTGCCATTTTTCTTCATAACTAAAACCAAAGGGCTAGACCATGGTGAACTGGATTTCTGTAGCGGGCTAGCTGGTGAAATAGATAGACCACAAGTTCTATTCTATCCCTTGATGGAATTCTCAAATATACCAAGATATAACTGATATGAAAATATGGACAAAGTGATTCTATGTGTCGCTATATGTGTCTCGCGTACGGTACTAACTTTCAGTACCGGGTCATTTAAACTTCACTAAGGCGAACGGAAAACATGGCAAAATTAATGGAAAACATGTTCAGTTATAAATAGTTTATTTTTATACTATATTTGATAATTCAATATTCAGCAATAAAACAATTATCCGGATCCCGAGACCTTACAGGTTATGTGGATAAATACAAATTAACAAAATATATGTCTCCAGATACACTTATTGTACACAAACATGAATTGATGTCTCAATATTAGGTTTTAAGGTGTTTATGTAGTATTGTGTTTTGTAATCATATATCTGTTTAAACAGAATTGAGACCTGGTTTTTAGTTCTTATAATGGTTCTGCCTTTCAATGAGTAAAATCTATTACAATTGAAAGTGTTTACTGACTAAACACTAATACAGAGATTATGCAATATGTGTTTAATAGTTAATCATATACTGTTGATCTCAAAATTTACTCAGAGCAAACTGATATTCTATTAATTAATACTCTAACTAACAAATCTTATATAGCCTTATGAAGTGTTTAAGGATTAAACACTAGAATTTCAAGTTTCTTATATTATCTATTTAAATTTGGACAAGACAAGTACTAACTACCTCGCTAGTAATGTATGTCTTGAGTTTCTAAATTATTGGTATTTTACATATAGTTTAACAAGACAGGTACTAACAATCTCGTTAGTAATGTATGTCTTGAATTATTTCAAGTTTATATCTATTTAAATTTGGACAAGACAAGTACTAACTACCTCGCTAGTAATGTATGTCTTGAGTTTCTAAATAGTGACTCATATTTTTGTATAACTGGAGATCAGTGACAAAATAATTATACTCATAACCAATATAATTTCAATACCTCATATAGGCAAAATTCTGGCTAAAACATTAACCTAAACCACTCAATTTATTAACTGAATTGGTTCTTCAATGCAAAACAAAATTAAACTAATTTGGTCAATTCTGAACTTTTCACTAAAATAACAAAGAACTTCAACTTGAACATTTTGATTTTCACCAAAAAGTTTGTAATGAATTATAAAAAAAATGTATTTAAACTTTAATTTACTATTATCAGTCAAGAAAATATCTTACTTTAAATATTCAGAAAATTTAACACAATCCTGCTTTTGAAAATAATTTTAACGTGACGTCTACTTTCGAAAATAAATGAGCCTGAAATTAAATGAATGTGAAGTGACGTCAGTTTCAGCGTTACGTCGCTATTTATTGTCGCACTAACATTTTCTGTGCAGTGCACCAAAAATCTGGTCCAGGCTCGCGCATTGAATATAAATTTATTAATCAATCAAAACAGTGTATCGAAAATTCTTTGACCAATAAGAAATAAGTGCACCAAAAGTTGGTGCAGGCTTGTGCATGAAAGCCTAAATCAATAATCAATCAGAAATAACGTATCTAATAATCTCGAACCAATCAGAAAAATCGATACATCAAATACTCAAAAGCGAATTATAACAATATATCATCAATTGTAATAAAACAATAAATTATGTCCATTTTACATAACTATAAGATTCATCAAAACAAATGTCATCAATAGCAATTATGTAATATAATCTCTGAGTTCAAATGTCAATAATGACCGACGACGAGAAAGTGGAAGTGTTAGCCAACACAGAGATCGAAAAATTAACACGTTTAATTAAATACTATCGACTTCAGAATATGATTCTATGAACAAATATGACGTAAAGAAACAATAGATATTTGTAAGTTAATATGCCGTGCCCTAAGAAATGACAAATTTTATGAAACATGTGTTGATCTCTGTTTGGCTACAGGAAGGGGACATCTCAAAATACAAAATAACCATAATATTATCATCACCATGTGCTAATTAATATCAGCGGTAAACTTTATCACTTAATTCATTCTGAATTCGAATGAAACAATATTTCTGATTACTATACAGAAATGAATATCAACAATTGTGTTTTCTGACACATACAAGTAAATATACAAAATAAAAATATACCCCTCTCCCCCCAAATTGTACTCAAATGGCAGACCTCACATTATCCCCCCCTTAATATTTGTGTCCTCACAAATGAAAGGAAATTATTCCTAGCATTAGAATTCTAGTTCTAATACAAAGGTCATCAATAGCAATTATGTAATATAATCTCTGAGTTCAAATGTCAATAATGACCGACGACGAGAAAGTGGAAGTGTTAGCCAACACAGAGATCGAAAAATTAACACGTTTAACTAAATACTATCGACTTCAGAATATGATTCTATGAACAAATATGACGTAAAGAAACAATAGATATTTGTAAGTTAATATGCCGTGCCCTAAGAAATGACAAATTTTATGAAACATGTGTTGATCTCTGTTTGGCTACAGGAAGGGGACATCTCAAAATACAAAATAACCATAATATTATCATCACCATGTGCTAATTAATATCAGCGGTAAACTTTATCACTTAATTCATTCTGAATTCGAATGAAACAATATTTCTGATTACTATACAGAAATGAATATCAACAATTGTGTTTTCTGACACATACAAGTAAATATACAAAATAAAAATCTACCCCCCTCCCCCCAAATTGGACTCAAATGGCAGACCTCACAATATCTTGCAATGCTTCTTTGTAGTTGGAAATTTTACGGCCAATGCTGTTAGTGTAGCTATAGGAGACAATGGGAACAGATTGATTTTTGAAATATGGTGGAATTTCTTTTACGACCTCTTTTCTATTAAGAATGTTGCTGATGTTAATAGCATCGATTCCTTTGTTAGCAAACGGAATATGGAGGAATTTTCTGTTGTTATCATGAAGAGGTTCAGATCGAACTGGTTTAAAAAGACGAAAGGACGCCACGTCACATATAATACTAGACAATCTGTACTTAAGAGAAAAAGGATCTACGCCTCCTTTGTCAAGTCCAAAATCCCTAAGATCTTTGAGGTAGTTTACAGGTAGTGAAAATAAGATTGTACGAATATGATGAATTCCAAGAGGTTTCTGTATATTAGAAAGTAAATCATTAAAAAGTATCTTGTAACGTTCTTGGTTTAGAGGACTTTTTAACATTAGGATGTTGAATTCTTTTATGACCATGGCTACGTTTAGTTCTTGGAATAGTATTAAAAAGGCTCATCACGTTGATTTCGTTGCATCCAGGACTTGACAAATTTCCCACTCCTTTGATGTTATCATTGCAACCGTAAGGCATTGCAGTGCCTAATTCTTTTATCCAGAACAACTCTCTATCGGTGCGGTAAGGTGTACTAAGAATAGGACTGTTTGTATGATGGTAAATCTTCTCGATGATTCGAACTTTCATCGTCAAACAGCGGTCATGACCCGGTTGATTGAAATGATTATACAAAATCCTGTATTTGGGATCTTTTGCATCATATCGATGTTGGCTCATCCTACTTCGCAATGTTTGACGAGTTTCACCAACATACAAAAGTCCACAGAGTGTACATTCTATACCGTAAATGACATTTTTAGTAGAACAGTCCAGAGGTTCAAACGATTTGGTGTAGTACGTTTTTCCAGTTAAATTACTTGTAAATTCAGGAGAAGTTATTAGCATAACGCATGTTTTACAAGTATTATTTTTGTCAGTTTTTATTTTGCAAGTAGTAATGCATGGAGAAGAGTCACAAGTACCTGGAGATTTAAGACAGTCCGAAATATTAATAGAACAAGATTTTAAAATTTGATACGAATCTGAAGTTTTGAAATAATAATTACCCTCTGGCTGATACCTCCCTTAGCCTAACTAGCACTTGTATTGCTGTTTTTCATCTTAATGTGAGCATACTACATACGTCAAATCGACCATAGGGGATCCCTTAGCCTAACTCGATCTTAAGTTTTATGTGTATGTTTTGTAGATCGGTTTTTGTCCATTGTTAGTATTTCTTTTGGCCATTGTGTTGTCTGTTCTTCCTCGATAAACGGATTCTGATTACCCCTTTGGTATCTTCAAACTCTTCTAATAGCACTTTTATTTCTGTTTTTCATCTTAAAGTGAGCATAAAGCATACACCAAATCAAGTGTGAGACCTCCCTTGCCATAACATCAATTCTATTGCCGTTTATTTTTGCAGTAATAGTGAGGTGAACATAACACATACACAAAACAAGTACAAGACCTTATTTAGCCTCACAACGCTTTTTAATCTTAGGTGAATATCTAAATTGCATACGCGTCAGTGCTATGTTGTTTGTATGAGTGTCGGTTTTATATTGCTAGTACAATTGTCGGCGTTATATTGCTTGTATAAGTGTCGGCCTTATATTGCCATGTCGGGCAAATGATCCACAAAACATCTTTCATAATCATCAATATATATTCTATCAGTGATTAAAACTGCTCATCGGAGTTACTGTGATTCTAACTAGTCGAGGGGTGTTGTGTATTCTCAAAAATTGTAAAGATCAGAGTACATACAATCAAAGCCTCTCTCCTCGTGCAATAATACTCTTTACACAACTAGTCCCCACACTATTCTGTAAAATAAAATTAAAAAAGACCTTTTTTCATAAATAATGGGCATCGTAGGTACCAATATATTGTCACAGGGAGGGATCAATCTTATTTTGTCAAACAAAATACTATTATTCTAATAAAATGTTTTCTGCAGTTTTTGATCGAATTTAGTGTATACTCCGCGTTTCTGGAATAACTGACTTCATCAGTTACATTGATAATAATTGTTATATTTGGTGGATATGTGAAAACGGTTTGTTTTTACTCACATTTGAATTGTAAGGCTTCGTGTTTTATTTTTGCTATTTCTATTTGGTGTCCAGCACGATTTCCATATCAGCTGATTAACGGTAACACGACGAGCACGATGAGTGCCACTAGTGGAGCAGGTACTGATTATCCTGAGATCATCTTCATTTTTCGGTTATGTTCAAATTGCTCAATCGTTAGTTTTCTGTGCTGTGTCTTTGTACCTTTCTATGTCTTTTCTATTGGACATTGTATTTTCTGTTTTTCTGGTTTACTGCTTCTAGTTACATATTAAGTATCTTAAACTTGTTCTTTCAACCGACGGTCGACATTGCTATGGGTGCAAAACTACGCTACCTTTCCAGCCTAGTGTTTGTATTCGTATAAAGCAGACTTCATATAGGAACGAGAACTAGCCATATCATGTTCTTTCACTGAAATTTGGTGACTATCTATCACATTGAATTTGAAATAAAGGATACCACAGATACAGTTTGGTTTTTCTCATACCTTGATCTACATCTAGAAATTGTAATTGAGGGTCAGTTGAGAACTACACCTTACGACAAACGATATTTATAATTGTGAACTTTTCATTTATATATAGCAGCGTCTACATTTGGATTATATATCTCCCAGTTGATACAATATTTCACAGCTTGTGTTTCATGTAATGATTTTCATTATGATTGCGTTAACTGTTACAGAATGTATGTGTCCCAGATTACCACGGATATGTTCCGTCGCAATCCCGTCCTTCTTTCCTCCTTCATGACTACCACCCAATTTTTAACGTGGGTAACACAACGGCGGCCACACGTGAAACTGGAACTGATTACCGTTCTGGAGCGCTTGTATGCGCCCGGTTTGTAGTAGGGTTCGATCATCTTGCTAAGTTTTTTTGTTGGTTTTTTGTGCTGTGTTTTGTGGACCATTGTTTTATTTTTTGTTCTTTTTCTTTATGCCATTGCATTGTCCTTGCTTCGGTTTATGTCTTTTGATACCTTCGAATTTTTAATACAACTATCATGGGGTCGATACCTCTGTTGGTAGACGGTTAGTCACGACGGTAACCATAGCCGATTTTGGCTATCCAGTTTAGGCCGTTTCGCTTACTTGCTCCCAGATTTTGGCTATCCTGTTTAGGCCGTTTCGCTTACTTGCTCCCAGATTTTGGCTATCCTGTTTAGGCGTTTCGCTTACTTGCTCCCAGATTTTAGCTAACCTGTTTAGGCCGTTTCGCTTACTTGCTCCCAGATTTTGGCTATCCTGTTTAGGCCGTTTCGCTTACTTGCTACCAGATTTTGGCTAACCTGTTTAGGCCGTTTCGCTTACTTGCTCCCAGATTTTGGCTATCCTGTTTAGGCCGTTTCGCTTACTTGCTCCCAGATTTTGGCTATCCTGTTTAGGCCGTTTCGCTTACTTGCTCCCAGATTTTGGCTCTCCTGTTTAGGCCGTTTCACTTACTTGCTCCCAGATTTTGGCTATCCTGTTTAGGCCGTTTCTCTTACTTGCTCCCAAAGACTTTTAGATTATTTGGTTTCCAATCTTTTCACTATGAGCGTATCTAGATATCATGAAGGTTTTTCCAGCGTATCTAGATATCATGAAGGTTTTTCCAGCGTATCTAGATATCATGAAGGTTTTTCCAGCGTATCTAGATATCATGAAGGTTTTTCCAGTGTATCTAGATATCATGAAGGTTTTCCCAGCGTATCTAGATATCATGAAGATTTTTCCAGCGTATCTAGATATCATGAAGGTTTTTCCAGTGTATCTAGATATCATGAAGGTTTTCCCAGCGTATCTAGATATCATGAAGGTTTTCTCAGCGTATCTAGATATCATGAAGGTTTTTCCAGCGTATCTAGATATCATGAAGGTTTTCCCAGCGTATCTAGATATCATGAAGGTTTTTCCAGCGTATCTAGATATCATGAAGGTTTTTCCAGCGTATCTAGATATCATGAAGGTTTTTCCAGTGTATCTAGATATCATGAAGGTTTTCCCAGCGTATCTAGATATCATGAACATTTTCTCAGCGTATCTAGATATCATGAAGGTTTTTCCAGCGTATCTAGATATCATGAAGGTTTTTCCAGCGTATCTAGATATCATGAAGTTTTTTCAAGCGTATCTAGATATCATGAAGGTTTTTCTCAGCGTATCTAGATATCATGAAGGTTTTTCCAGCGTATCTAGATATCATGAAGGTTTTTCCAGCGTATCTAGATATCATGAAGGTTTTCCCAGCGTATCTAGATATCATGAACATTTTCTCAGCGTATCTAGATATCATGAAGGTTTTTCCAGCGTATCTAGATATCATGAAGGTTTTTCCAGCGTATCTAGATATCATGAAGTTTTTTCAAGCGTATCTAGATATCATGAAGGTTTTTCCAGCGTATCTAGATATCATGAAGATTTTTCCAGCGTATCTAGATATCATGAAGGTTTTTCCAGAATCGTGTCTTTCCCCATTAAATTAGATATCTACCTTTTTATTTCTGTCACTATGCCCTTACTACTGGACAGTTAGTCAGAATATCATCCGCCATGTAGTCGGTGTAATTTGTTAAGACTATGGCCAAACGCTCTCATGAAACTGTAGACGATTATGGATATCCAGTTTTCACAGGGATCGTCATGGTCGTGATCGTATGGTAGTTGGATTAACAACTACCTGTGCAATCTGTGCCTATCACCACTAAAGTTGTGAGTTCGAATCCTGCTCTTTACGTTTTAAAGTTTGTCAGTGACTTGCAGCAGGTCGGCGGTATTCTCCCGTGGTACACCGTTTCCTCCACCAATAAAACTGACCGCCACAATATAACTGTAATATTGTTGAAAGTGTTCTTGCTCCCAACGAGTTTCAAATGAATTGGTTTTCCAATCTTTGGACTATGAACGTACTAAATTAGATATCTACGTTTGTATTACTATCACTTGGTCGATCATTCTGTTGGTGGGTTATTTATCCCCGTGGAGAGTATCATCCGCACAGTAGTCAGTGTGTGGGGGGGGGGTTGGAACTGACATGGTTTTATGATATATCTATGTTTAAAATTTACAATTCCTAAATAATGTAATTTATTGAAGATAGGGTCAATCTCCCTCATGATAATGTAATCTTAACCTATTTTCGCTATCCTGTAAGCCCTTTGCTTTACTAATTACTGATCCAAATAATTCTAATTCATTTCTCTTTTCAATCTTTTGACCATGAGCGTACCTGGTGAGCGTTATTCCATTTATATGCACCCACATTTCAGCAGCATATAGAGTATATATCTCTCAGCTGATTCGATAGTCGAGAGCTTGTGGCTCCTATCAAGACTTCCTTGATCGAGTGCTGTTGTTAACAATGAAGCTACTGAACCATGGATTCCTAGTGGCTAAGTTGAAGTCACCCCTTTGAAAGTTTACGGTACCTACCATGGCTTGGTTAACCGTCACGGAATATCTGTGCCATAAATGACCACTGATATGTACCGTTTATCGTAATCACGATCCGGTCCTTTCCTCATTCGTGACTGATCACCGGGTTTGTAACAAGATTAATATGACGGGCCCCTCTAGTGGAGCAGGAACTATTTACACTTCCAGAGCACCTTGGTTCATCCTCGTGTTTTAGTGGGGTTCGTATTTCCCAATCTCTAGTTTTCTGTGTAGTGCTTTGTAAATCAATGTTTGTCCTTTTGTACTTTTTCTTTTGGAATACAGCTTCTGATTGCCCTTTTGGTATCTTCAAACTTTTTGTTATTCCAGAAAAGCGTCGCGTACAATAAATTAGAGATCTGCGCTTTTGCTAAAACTTAATAGGCACTGAATTAGATATCTATGTTTTAATAAAAACATAATATACAATGTGGTCATACCAAACATCCAAAAATAAAATTATTTCTGTCACACTCCAACAATATTTTATTACTAATATTATTATCATTATCTTTTATATTTTATATTATAAACCAGAGGTGTAGGAGTGGACTGGAAAGCAACAAAAAAAAAAGAATAAAGTGCATTCTGGTTTTATAGCATACCCTTATTATACATTATTGTACCCTTGGTCAACTGGACAATATATGTTAATCATTTTAAAATTCAGCTTTTTCTCAAATTTTTTACAGGCCCCCTTTTTAGCAAAAAATTAATATCTATTTGTGTAGGCTATTTGAGTGAGTGAGTGATTGTTGTTTAACGCCAATTCAGCAATTTTCAGCTATATCATAGCGAGAACAAGTTAATTATCAATGAGATGATAATGAGGTCCGCTTTGTCCTAGACCAACACGCTGATATTTTGTATGTGCTTTGTCTTATTTATGATCAGTATAATTGTAAATATTGAATAAATGTATACCTATATGTTGTATGACATTGTCTAATAAAGAATTGAATTGAATTGAGTTGGATTTTTATAGTGCTAGCTCACTGAAACAACAATCCGCGGATAGACATGTCGCTCCACTCAACCAGTCTTCGCTCTTTCTCCTTAATACTGCTTGCTTAGCAGAGAAGCAACAAATACCAATTTCATAGTCTTTGGTTTGACCCGACCTGGGCTCGAACCCACGATCTACCGCACTCGAGGCGAGCACGCTAACCATTACGCTACCGATGCGGTGCTCGGCTATTTGGCAAACCTACCAACCTGTCGAAATAATTCTCAGATACTATATGTTAGATGCTGCATTAGAAATACATTTCTAGTTCACATTTAAAACTCTCTCACCGAAGATAAAAAAAAACATTAAATTGTTAAGAAAACTGACGTTAGTACGAACTTGTTCAACACGCGTGAGTGTGTGGTAATGATCACGAGTTCAACAGATTGTACTTATTGTTGAAAGGGGAATAACTCAAAGATGATTTGATGATTGGTTGATACCTTGCTAAAAACTCATTATTAAATAGTACTACTACTGCATTACTATAATAAAAAAAATAATAAAACGTAGATCTAAATTTAATTTAGTGCGCATTACAGGTTTCTAGAATAGCATTCATTTTGTACGCTCGTAGTCAAAAGAATGAAATTGCCAAATAATCCCAAAAGGACATAAACAGAAAATTCAAAATCGGTTAAGAGTTTTAATAATAATTACATTATTTGAGAATATATATCTTTATTCTCATGGATCACTGTAATTACAAAGGTATAGAGACACATAAATAATGATGGGAACTGTCAATTTCAAATATATAAATATATCTAATAACCCATGTCAAGGGGGAAACACTCAGTATACTTGGCGGATGATACCCTCGGGGACTAATACCTCACCAACAGAGGTATTGACCCAGTGATAGTAACAAAAACGTACATCTAATTTAGTGTGCACACAGGTATAATCACCAGGTAGGTGAATTGTCAAAAGATTGGAAACCCTAATAATTTAAGGGTTTTTGGTAGTAAGAAAACCAAAGCAGCTTAACATTAAAGTCTTGATCGTCTTAGGTTGCCTATGTCTGATGGTGACTGGCGTTAGTTTTAATAATAATTATGTTGCTTAGGAACTGCAAATTTCAAATATTATTATATCTGATAAACCATGTTAGTTTCGAATCACTGACTACGCTATACTGGGCGGACGATAACTTCTGGGAAAAATAGTTCACCAGCTGAGAAGTGTTGAGTCTGACCAAGTGAAGATACAATGTAGTAAGAAAATAGATATCATACTTAGTGTGTGCATGAAGGTGTTTCTGTAATAACCATCAGATACGCTCATAGGTAAAAGATTGGAATGACATTTTTTTTTTGTAAATCTTTCGAAATTTAATATGTAAAAAATGAAATTGTCATTATTTTTTCACTGATTTCTTTTGAATACCCCTGTATACCCTAGTCAGGTGGTAATGTACAGGGAAATGTAAAATTCTGAGTATTGAAAAATAAATTAAAAGAAAAAGAAAATAGGAATGCTAAACAATTTAACAGTCTTTGCGAGCAAGAAAACCAAAGGATATAAACATGATATCAAAAACTGGCTAATGTTACCAATACAGGAGGAAGATTTACCTTTGTCTGGCTAATGTTACCTATACAGGAGGAAGATTTACCTTTGTCTGGCTAATGTTACCTATAGAGGAGGAAGATTTACCTTTGTCTGGCTAATGTTACCTATACAGGAGGAAGATTTACCTTTGTCTGGCTAATGTTACCTATACAGGAGGAAGATTTACCTTTGTCTGGCTAATGTTACCTATAGAGGAGGAAGATTTACCTTTGTCTGGCTAATGTTACCTTTACAGGAGTAAGATTTACGTTTGTCTGGCTAATGTTACCTATACATGAGGAAGATTTACCTTTGTCTGGCTAATGTTACCTATACAGGAGGAAGATTTACCTTTGTCTGGCTAATGTTACCTATACAGGAGGAAGATTTACCTTTGTCTGGCTAATGTTACCTATACAGGAGGAAGATTTACCTTTGTCTGGCTAATGTTACCTATACATGAGGAAGATTTACCTTTGTCTGGCTAATGTTACCTATACAGGAGGAAGATTTACCTTTGTCTGGCTAATGTTACCTATACAGGAGGAAGATTTACCTTTGTCTGGCTAATGTTACCTATACATGAGGAAGATTTACCTTTGTCTGGCTAATGTTACCTATACAGGAGGAAGATTTACCTTTGTCTGGCTAATGTTACCTTTACAGGAGGAAGATTTACGTTTGTCTGGCTAATGTTACCTATACATGAGGAAGATTTACCTTTGTCTGGCTAATGTTACCTATACAGGAGGAAGATTTACCTTTGTCTGGCTAATGTTACCTATACAGGAGGAAGATTTACCTTTGTCTGGCTAATGTTACCTAATCACGAGGAAGATTTACCTCTGTCTGGCTAATGTTACCTATACAGGAGGAAGATGTACCTTTGTCTGGCTAATGTTACCTATACAGGAGGAAGATTTACCTTTGTCTGGCTAATGTTACCTATACAGGAGGAAGATTTACCTTTGTCTGGCTAATGTTACCTATACAGGAGGAAGATTTACCTTTGTCTGGCTAATGTTACCTATACAGGAGGAAGATTTACCTCTGTCTGGCTAATGTTACCTATACATGAGGAAGATTTACCTTTGTCTGGCTAATGTTACCTATACAGGAGGAAGATTTACCTTTGTCTGGCTAATGTTACCTATACATGAGGAAGATTTACCTTTGTCTGGCTAATGTTACCTATACAGGAGGAAGATTTACCTTTGTCTGGCTAATGTTACCTATACAAGAGGAAGATTTACCTTTGTCTGGCTAATGTTACCTATACAGGAGGAAGATTTACCTTTGTCTGGCTAATGTTACCTATACAGGAGGAAGATTTACCTTTGTCTGGCTAATGTTACCTAATCACGAGGAAGATTTACCTCTGTCTGGCTAATGTTACCTATACAGGAGGAAGATTTACCTTTGTCTGGCTAATGTTACCTATACATGAGGAATATTTACCTTTGTCTGGCTAATGTTACCTATACATGAGGAAGATTTACCTTTGTCTGGCTAATGTTACCTATACATGAGGAAGATTTACCTTTGTCTGGCTAATGTTACCTATACACG
The DNA here is from genome assembly GCA_963680875.1 of Bathymodiolus brooksi. Taxonomy (NCBI): domain Eukaryota; kingdom Metazoa; phylum Mollusca; class Bivalvia; order Mytilida; family Modiolidae; genus Bathymodiolus; species Bathymodiolus brooksi. Next base: position 26,392,976 of record OY804581.1, on the reverse strand, counting down.
AGGAAGATTTACCTTTGTCTGGCTAATGTTACCTATACATGAGGAAGATTTACCTTTGTCTGGCTAATGTTACCTATACACGAGGAAGATTTACCTTTGTCTGGCTAATGTTACCTATACATGAGGAAGATTTACCTCTGTCTGGCTAATGTTACCTATACATGAGGAAGATTTACCTCTGTCTGGCTAATGTTACCTATACATGAGGAAGATTTACCTTTGTCTGGCTAATGTTACCTATACATGAGGAAGATTTACCTCTGTCTGGCTAATATTACCTATACATGAGGAAGATTTACCTTTGTCTGGCTAATGTTACCTATACATGTGGAAGATTTACCTCTGTCTGGCTAATGTTACCTATACATGAGGAAGATTTACCTCTGTCTGGCTAATGTTACCTATACATGAGGAAGATTTACCTTTGTCTGGCTAATGTTACCTATACATGAGGAAGATTTACCTTTGTCTGGCTAACGTTACCTATACATGAGGAAGATTTACCTTTGTCTGGCTAATGTTATCTATACATGAGGAAGATTTACCTCTGTCTGGCTAATGTTACCTATACATGAGGAAGATTTACCTTTGTCTGGCTAATGTTACCTATGCATGAGGAAGATTTACCTTTGTCTGGCTAATGTTACCTATACACGAGGAAGATTTACCTCTGTCTGGCTAATGTTACCTATACACGAGGAAGATTTACCTCTGTCTCGCTAATGTTACCTATACAGGAGGAAGATTTACTTTTGTGTGGTCAATGTTACCTATACATGAGGAAGATTTACTTTTGTCTGGCTAAAGTTACCTATACATGAGGAAGATTTACCTCTTTCTGGCTAATGTTACCTATACATGAGGAAGATTTACCTTTGTCTGGCTAATGTTACCTATACATGAGGAAGATTTACCTTTGTCTGACTAATGTTACCTATACATGAGGAAGATTTACCTTTGTCTGGCTAATGTTTCCTATACACGAGGATGATTTACCTTTGTCTGGCTAATGTTACCTATACATGAGGAAGATTTACCTTTGTCTGACTAATGTTACCTATACACGAGGAAGATTTACCTTTGTCTGGCTAATGTTACCTATACATGAGGAAGATTTACCTCTGTCTGGCTAATGTTACCTATACATGAAGAAGATTTACCTTTGTCTGGCTAATGTTACCTATACACGAGGAAGATTTACCTTTGTCTGGCTAATGTTACCTATACATGAGGAAGATTTACCTTTGTCTGGCTAATGTTACCTATACATGAGGAAGATTTACCTTTGTCTGGCTAATGTTACCTATACATGAGGAAGATTTACCTTTGTCTGGCTAATGTTACCTATACACGAGGAAGATTTACCTTTGTCTGGCTAATGTTACCTATACATGAGGAAGATTTACCTCTGTCTGGCTAATGTTACCTATACATGAGGAAGATTTACCTCTGTCTGGCTAATGTTACCTATACATGAGGAAGATTTACCTTTGTCTGGCTAATGTTACCTATACATGAGGAAGATTTACCTCTGTCTGGCTAATATTACCTATACATGAGGAAGATTTACCTTTGTCTGGCTAATGTTACCTATACATGTGGAAGATTTACCTCTGTCTGGCTAATGTTACCTATACATGAGGAAGATTTACCTTTGTCTGGCTAATGTTACCTATACATGAGGAAGATTTACCTCTGTCTGGCTAATGTTACCTATACATGAGGAAGATTTACCTTTGTCTGGCTAATGTTACCTATACATGAGGAAGATTTACCTCTGTCTGGCTAATATTACCTATACATGAGGAAGATTTACCTTTGTCTGGCTAATGTTACCTATACATGTGGAAGATTTACCTCTGTCTGGCTAATGTTACCTATACATGAGGAAGATTTACCTTTGTCTGGCTAATGTTACCTATACATGAGGAAGATTTACCTCTGTCTGGCTAATGTTACCTATACATGAGGAAGATTTACCTTTGTCTGGCTAATGTTACCTATACATGAGGAAGATTTACCTTTGTCTGACTAATGTTACCTATACATGAGGAAGATTTACCTTTGTCTGGCTAATGTTTCCTATACACGAGGATGATTTACCTTTGTCTGGCTAATGTTACCTATACATGAGGAAGATTTACCTTTGTCTGACTAATGTTACCTATACACGAGGAAGATTTACCTTTGTCTGGCTAATGTTACCTATACATGAGGAAGATTTACCTCTGTCTGGCTAATGTTACCTATACATGAAGAAGATTTACCTTTGTCTGGCTAATGTTACCTATACACGAGGAAGATTTACCTTTGTCTGGCTAATGTTACCTATACATGAGGAAGATTTACCTTTGTCTGGCTAATGTTACCTATACATGAGGAAGATTTACCTTTGTCTGGCTAATGTTACCTATACATGAGGAAGATTTACCTTTGTCTGGCTAATGTTACCTATACACGAGGAAGATTTACCTTTGTCTGGCTAATGTTACCTATATATGAGGAAGATTTACCTTTGTCTGGCTAATGTTACCTATACACGAGGAAGATTTACCTTTGTCTGGCTAATGTTACCTATACATGAGGAAGATTTACCTCGGTCTGGCTAATGTTACCTATACATGAGGAAGATTTACCTTTGTCTGGCTAATGTTACCTATACATGAGGAAGATTTACCTCTGTCTGGCTAATATTACCTATACATGAGGAAGATTTACCTTTGTCTGGCTAATGTTGCCTATACATGAGGAAGATTTACCTTTTTCTGGCTAATGTTACCTATACATGAGGAAGATTTACCTCTGTCTGGCTAATGTTACCTATACAGGAGGAAGATTTACTTTTGTCTGGCTAATGTTACCTATACATGAGGAAGATTTACTTTTGTCTGGCTAATGTTACCTATACATGAGGAAGATTTACCTCTGTCTGGCTAATGTTACCTATACATGAGGAAGATTTACCTTTGTCTGGCTAATGTTACCTATACATGAGGAAGATTTACCTTTGTCTGGCTAATGTTACCTATACATGAGGAAGATTTACCTTTGTCTGGCTAATGTTACCTATACACGAGGAAGATTTACCTTTGTCTGGCTAATGTTACCTATACATGAGGAAGATTTACCGTTGTCTGGCTAATGTTACCTATACACGAGGAAGATTTACCTTTGTCTGGCTAATGTTACCTATACATGAGGAAGATTTACCTTTGTCTGGCTAATGTTACCTATTCACGAGGAAGATTTACCTTTGTCTGGCTAATGTTACCTATACACGAGGAAGATTTACCTTTGTCTGGCTAATGTTACCTATACATGAGGAAGATTTACCTCTGTCTGGCTAATGTTACCTATACATGAGGAAGATTTACCTCTGTCTGGCTAATGTTACCTATACACGAGGAAGATTTACCTCTGTCTGGCTAATGTTACCTATACACGAGGAAGATTTACCTTTGTCTGGCTAATGTTACCTATTCATGAGGAAGATTTACCTCTGTCTGGCTAATGTTACCTATACATGAGGAAGATTTACCTCTGTCTGGCTAATGTTACCTATACATGAGGAAGATTTACCTTTGTCTGGCTAATGTTACCTGTACATGAGGAAGATTTACCTTTGTCTGGCTAATGTTACCTATACATGAGGAAGATTTACCTTTGTCTGGCTAATGTTACCTATACATGAGGAAGATTTACCTTTGTCTGGCTAATGTTACCTATACATGAGGAAGATTTACCTCTGTCTGGCTAATGTTACCTATACATGAGGAAGATTTACCTCGGTCTGGCTAATGTTACCTATACATGAGGAAGATTTACCTTTGTCTGGCTAATGTTACCGATGCATGAGGAAGATTTACCTTTGTCTGGCTAATGTTACCTATACACGAGGAAGATTTACCTTTGTCTGGCTAATGTTACCTATACATGAGGAAGATTTACCTTTGCCTGGCTAATGTTACCTATACATGAGGAAGATTTACCTTTGTCTGGCTAATGTTACCTTAACATGAGGAAGATTTACCTCTGTCTGGCTAATGTTACCTATACATGAGGAAGGTTTACCTCTGTCTGGCTAATGTTACCTATACATGAGGAAGATATACTTTTTTCTGGCTAATGTTACCTATACATGAGGAAGATTTACCTCTGTCTGGCTAATGTTACCTATACGTGAGGAAGATTTACCTCCGTCTGGCTAATGTTACCTATACATGAGGAAGATTTACCTTTGTCTGGCTAATGTTACCTTAACATGAGGAAGATTTACCTCTGTCTGGCTAATGTTACCTATACATGAGGAAGGTTTACCTCTGTCTGGCTAATGTTACCTATACATGAGGAAGATATACTTTTTTCTGGCTAATGTTACCTATACATGAGGAAGATTTACCTCTGTCTGGCTAATGTTACCTATACATGAGGAAGATTTACCTCTGTCTGGCTAATGTTACCTATACATGAGGAAGATTTACCTCTGTCTGGCTAATGTTACCTATACATGAGGAAGATTTACCTTTGTCTGGCTAATGTTACCTATACATGAGGAAGATTTACCTCTGTCTGGCTAATGTTACCTATACATGAGGAAGATTTACCTTTGTCTGGCTAATGTTACCTATACATGTGGAAGATTTACCTTTGTCTGGCTAATGTTACCTATACATGAGGAAGATTTACCTTTGTCTGGCTAATGTTACCTATACATGAAGAAGATTTACCTTTGTCTGGCTAATGTTACCTATTCATGAGGAAGATTTACTTTTATCTGGCTAATGTTACCTATACATGAGGAAGATTTACCTTTGTCTGGCTAATGTTACCTATACATGAGGAAGATTTACCTTTGTCTGGCTAATGTTACCTATACACGCGGAAGATTTACCTTTGTCTGGCTAATGTTACCTATACATGAGGAAGATTTACCTTTGTCTGGCTAATGTTACCTATACATGAGGAAGATTTACCTTTGTCTGGCTAATGTTACCTATACATGAGGAAGATTTACCTCTGTCTGGCTAATGTTACCTATACATGAGGAAGATTTACCTTTGTTTCTCTAATGTTACCTATACATGAGGAAGATTTACCTTTGTCTGGTTAATGTTACCTATACATGAGGAAGATTTACCTTTGTCTGGCTAATTTTACCTATGCATGAGGAAGATTTACCTTTGTCTGGCTAATGTTACCTATACATGAGGAAGATTTACCTCTGTCTGGCTAATGTTACCTATACATGAGGAAGATTTACCTCTGGCTAATGTTACCTATACACGAGGAAGATTTACCTTTGTCTGGCTAATGTTACCTATACATGAGGAAGATTTACCTTTGTCTGGCTAATGTTACCTATACATGAGGAAGATTTACCTCTGTCTGGCTAATGTTACCTATACATGAGGAAGATTTACCTTTGTCTGGCTAATGTTACCTATACATGAGGAAGATTTACCTTTGTCTGGCTAATGTTACCTATACATGAGGAAGATTTACCTCTGTCTGGCTAATGTTACCTATACATGAGGAAGATTTACCTCTGTCTGGCTAATGTTACCTATACATGAGGAAGATTTACCTTTGTCTGGCTAATGTTACCTATACATGAGGAAGATTTACCTTTGTCTGGCTAATGTTACCTATACATGAGGAAGATTTACCTCTGTCTGGCTAATGTTACCTATACACGAGGAAGATTTACCTCTGTCTGGCTAATGTTACCTATTCATGAGGAAGATTTACCTTTGTCTGGCTAATGTTACCTATACACGAGGAAGATTTACCTTTGTCTGGCTAATGTTGCCTATACATGAGGAAGATTTACCTTTGTCTGGCTAATGTTACCTATACAGGAGGAAGATTTACTTTTGTCTGGCTAATGTTACCTATACATGAGGAAGATTTACCTCTGTCTGGCTAATGTTACCTATACATAAGGAAGATTTACCTTTGTCTGGCTAATGTTACCTATACATGAGGAAGATTTACCTTTGTCTGGCTAATGTTACCTATACATGAGGAAAATTTACCTCTGTCTGGCTAATGTTACCTATACATGAGGAAGATTTACCTTTGTCTAGCTAATGTTACCTATACATGAGGAAGATTTACCTTTGTCTGGCTAATGTTACCTATACATGAGGAAGATTTACCTTTGTCTGGCTAATGTTACCTATACATGAGGAAGACTTACCTCTGTCTGGCTAATGTTACCTATACATGAGGAAGATTTACCTTTGTCTGGCTAATGTTACCTATACATGAGGAAGATTTACCTTTGTCTGGCTAATGTTACCTATACATGAGGAAGATTTACCTTTGTCTGGCTAATGTTACCTATACATGAGGAAGATTTACCTTTGTCTGGCTATTGTTACCTATACATGAGGAAGATTTACCTTTGTCTGGCTAATGTTACCTATACATGAGGAAATGAGTTACCTTTGTCTGGCTAATGTTACCTATACAGGAGGAAGATTTACCTTTGTCTGGCTAATGTTACCTATACATGAGGAAGATTTACCTTTGTCTGGCTAATGTTACCTTTACATGAGGAAGATTTACCTAATGTTACCTATGCATGAGGAAGATTTACCTTTGTCTGGCTAATGTTACCTATACATGAGGAAGATTTACCTCTGTTCCACTAAATTACATTATTCAGTAACTGTACATAACGGTAAGTTTTCAGACATATACCGAATAAGTCTGGTACTTACGATATACGATGTTAACTCTTTAAAAATTCTATTGTTATTTTCATCATTGAAAAACTTCGTTCATCTGTACTATACGAGTTTTAAGGATAAATTATAATGAGGTTTTTTTACACAGGCATTCGACATTAAACTGGTAAATTGGTATCATTTAGAAATTTCCCCAGTCTAGTTTTACTGTGTAATTTTGTTTATTATTTTGTTATTAAACAAAGAAGAAGAATTGATTCCTAAGTGAGTAATTATAATTCTTATATTATCTTTTCTTGATGAATTCAATGATATTTTACCTACATGTAGGATAATATACAAGTACTGCCTTCATACGAGATGAAAATCGAAAGTTGTCAACCCGAGGGTGGTTGTTTTCCCGAGGGTTGATAGCATTGCGCTTGTGTTTTCAGTCAGTAGAAGTAATAGTACCATTTCTAATGTCATTTCCTGCATTTTAAATATTGTTAATTTTTGAGCTTTCAGCATTTTTTTCGTTTTATGTATATTATAAAAGTAGTATTTAAGGGTTATCTCGCTTCGGGCACACCGTATTTTACAATCGTCGTGATCAGATAAATTATTTTTGTAATTCGCAATAAGATCCTCATCAGAAGTTGCTTCTGTATCAAATGGGAGAAACTTGACACCAGACAAAAACTAATTATTTAACGAGATTTCTACGAATCATTAAGTTCATATGATATTTCAAATGTATTTATATAATAATGTGTTTAAATAACATATCCATGAATAAGGGCAAATGACTAGAACGTGCCATGATATGAAAGGTTCTCCAAAAATAATTAACATAAATATGCATTTTTCCTTTGATGTTTTTATGCAGTAATCAACTTAAAAATAGTTAACTTTTACAAACCATGGTCTAACATGAAGATTTTGATGTTATTACATGATTTTGACGTCATAGATCTGTTATTCCATGATTTTGACGTCATAGATCTGTCAATCATATAATTTCTGTTACAAACCATATATACCATGGATCTTACTCATGAACTTATTTAAACCAAGATCCATGGTATATATAATACTTAATTTAATATTATTTGGGGAAAAATGAGAGAATGTTGTATTTGAAATCAGAGTCAACCTGAATCAAAATGATACAAACTGAGTGGTATTCGGACAGTCGCGTGACTGTCATATGGAGAGAATGAAGTATACAACATTTACGTTTACAACTTCTTCACGGTGATCCGAATGGACAAGCCGAGTGAGTGACTTTTATTGAACACCAAGTGAGCAATTTCAAGCTATCTCATGATGAGAACAGTTAGTTACATTTTGGTGAAATGATGATGATGTCTTAAGTGCTTTGTACTAGACGAACACACCGGGTTTGATTTTTTATAGTACTAGCTGACTGAAACAACACTCTACAGGTAGACATGTCGCTCCAATCGGACACATTATCCTGATTCTGAGCAAACCCGTCTTAGATCTTATTCCTTAGTGCTGCGTGCCAACTGAGAAAGCAGCAAGGACCAAACTTATGTACAGTCTTTGGTTTGGTCTGTCCGGCGATCTAATCCACGTTCTATCGCGCTCGAGGCCAGCAATTAACCATTATACCACCGAGGCGGGATAAAACGATACGAATGAAACACGAGAGTAACTAACAAGGCACTGTGTTTGATATAGGTAAATGTCGACTAATTCATTATATTGAACATAAAACGATTTTAAAGTGCATTAGTTAGTTGGTATTCATAGAACACAAATATATTATGATTACTATATACTGATAGTTCGGATTTGTTTTTCTTTTAAATCCTAGTTATTAGAAAATACCATAGAATGGTGGATAAACTGGGAACACATATCACGCATATGCGGAAAATCTATAGAATCCCTAACACCAGATGCATGGTTTAGATATTTGATTCAACAGATTGCAATGCACCGAAAATTACAATTCAAAAATAAAGCGGGAAATTGAACGCAATTTGTAAATCTTATCATTTTTTTTGTATATAATGAGGCTTTAAGAGTTTTGGTTGGTTTTGTTTATTGTGTTAAACGCCACTTTCAACAATATTTCATTAAGAATTTTGAAAAATGTACAAAAATTATAGAAATAAATACATTTGTATGTAATTTTTTATAACAACGTTACTGTAATGAGACTACATGCAATTATTATTTTAAATATGTTATATTTTTGCGCACTTTGTGTCCGATTCAAATTTTGCAAGTACAAGTAAAATATATAAGTCAGATATCAATAATGAATACATATACCTATTTAGAACCGATTAAACTTGTTCCACGGTATACTAAATGATACGTTATCTTTGAAACGGAGATGTTTTTATATATACCTACGTATACGTATATAACTGTATTTTATGAGCTTGCTAACTTATCAGTAGTCTGTCAAAATTTTGTCGTTTAGTGCTTGAATTTGAACGCGCACGCGAATAAAAAAAAATACATAAACCAAACAACAAGCTATCAAAGAGATAACCCCAGGATTAATGCATGTTAGAATTGCTCCAATAACCAGTGTAATGTACTTGTGTAGACGTTTTACGTCATATGTACATTTTTTAATACTTCAAATTTACGGAGCTATAGATATAGATATAATTTTACATGGAAACAAAAACTTAACTGAAGCACAGAATGTTGATATTTTTACAGCAGTTCAAACGTTCATACGTAATAGTCATAGGTTTGATTGATTGTTACAAGTGTTACTTCCCCTCCTCTTTGTAAAATCTATTTGGTCTTTTTTTGTAAAAGTTAATTTTACTTATACATTGTTTTAATATTTATTTTATTGAGCTTTGCCATGTATTATGCTATGTTGTAAATTGTAGGGAGAGGGCGTTTATAATGTTGTTTTAACTTGTGCCCAATCCCATTGCTTATATTAGAGCAATAAAATATGTTTAATTCAAATATATACATTTGTATAGAAGATTATTTGTAGATAAAAAGATTACTAGAAATTTAATACTTAACGAACATTTAATAAACCAAATGAGACTGTTAATTTATTCGTTCGTCCGGTAGATTTTGTATAAAGATACATTCCCCATTCTTGTATGTTAGCAAGTATAAGATAATACCATATTCACCAATTTCACTGTAAATAACAAATGCATGTCTTATGGTGCTTTTAGATCAAAACATCATTCTCTCTCTTCAAACGACACTATAACTTTAGAATATTTTTACCAAACGTTAGTCGTTTTCTCTAATTTAAAATTAGAAGTTTGTTAAAATTTTGTTAATGAATGGCGAAGAAAGTATAGGCAAAGCCATTAGACTCTGCGTTGGCAAACTTTTATTGGTGAAGGAGACGGGAGTGCCATAAAGAAGGCCACATACAAACTGTATCCCATATTGCTGTATCGAGTACACCTTGGTCACCAGCGTATTTGAACTTTAAAGCAATAAATAGCATACAACTATCATTCTGAGTTAGTCTTAATTTTCTCGTGACTGGAACCCAACACAACCATAAAGTGCTCAATGAGAAAACCGTTCTACGTGTTCTGCTTTGCATGCAAACTCCCTTGCCGTTCCAGCTCCGATCCGCACACTACTCTCCACTACAATCGTAACTACTCGGCCATTCTCGCTAACCTAGGGTAGCGAGAATGCCCGAGTAGTTACGATTGCTCTTCACTTGTATCCAGCGGAAGAATCATATTCCGTAGCGAATATGAAAACTGTCCGGAGTTTGCTTTGCATGTTTTTGTGCTATTTTTTTCCGAGTAAGGACTATGAGATGTATAAATCTCAATTAAATATCATTCACAGTTGCTTGGGGCTAAGCCTATTGACGGACTCCGTCTTTACCATTCATTGTGGGAGTTATATCTTCGTGCTTGTTAGAGATAACATAGAAACAGATCTTTCTAAAGCAGCTTGTTATATCTCCAGTATCTATATATGATTGTGTATTAGACGCAAAGTGTTTAATCGTCGCTGCTATGTGCATTAAACGATTGATCCACATACAGTAACTGTTCCAACAGTCAAGGACCCGGGTGGCTCAATGAGTTAGATAGTTGGATTACCTAACAACTCATACAAGCCTATCATCAATACGGCATGGGTTCGCGCCCGGCTTTGTAAATTACAAAAAGGGTGCACTCGATTCGCAGCCGCAAGTGATAAAGCTTACCAGTTGCTTGCCCATGGTCGGTGGTTCTCTCCGGGTACTCCGGCTTCTTCCACCACTAAAACTGGTCGCCATGATATAGCTGAAATATTGCTGAAAGTGGCGTTAGACCCCAAAAATCAATCAATCATCATCTGTTCAACAGTTAGCAGAAATGTTCGTCTTTCTATTTAATGATAGAGGTTTAGCCTCTTTAAGCATAAAAGGGTACATGTCCACTAATTATATGACCTTATCTCTCAGAGGAGTCTTTGATGTTTCCCAAATTACTTTGATGATTGGAAATTTTAGTCTTGAGGAGCATGGACAAGTTGAGCTTGTTTAGTGCCTGATTTATTTATAGGTTTGGCAGGCTGAAGAATAGGGTCTCCAAATCTAATTCTCCTTACAGTGGAATAGCCAAGGGCATCTCTTCATCTAAATCAGACACTTAGCTTGTTCCTAATTTGGGATTAGTTTTACAAGCTTTACAGTTGTCTCCTTTTGAACCACTTGATAAAATTCATTTGAAATTTCTTATTTATAAATGCTGTTTTGAACATGGATTAGCTGCTGGAAGGAGAATTGAGATTCATGAATGTCTTCGCCATTTCTCCAACCTGGCTATGCTTTAGCAGAGATTATAAAACTAAGATCATTCTTCCTCATGCATAGATGACCTTAGCCGATTTTGGCTATCCTGTTTAGGCCCTTTGGTTTACTTGCTCCCCAAAACTCTTTAATATTTTTGTTTTTCAAATCTTTCTACTTTGATCGTACCTGATGAAGGATATTTCAGAATCGCGTCGTGCCCACTAAATTTGATATCTGCGTTTTAATAAAGAAATATTTATCAGATTTTCCACGAATTCTACTTAATAGATTTGCAAAACTCTAGTGATGATAATTTACATTGTGTCCCCTTTTAAAGCACATGTTGTTCGAGCTCTAATGGCTTTGTCTGTCTCCATTTTAGAAGTAATGTCTGCAGATTTTTGGAGATGTGAACATTCCTTCACTCCCATTATTCTAGATCAATGTTATCTCATACATGTACTGATAATCTTATTTTATACCACCAGAAATATTGTTGAAAGTATCGCTAAATACCAGTTAATTATAATATCAGAAATAGACTTGTAGGAATCTTTAACAGGTAGATTAACTAAAGTAGCCATGTTCCGTTTCTATTAATATCTATGGGCGATCGTCTAGTTGGACAAAATAATATATCTTTAGTTAGACATGTACATGTAATCAGTAAAAATAGGAAAATGTAAAGGTCGTATTGTACTTCGACGGGGTCATGTGAGGTGTACACGATATAACTCTCTATGATAATAGTGTGACTTCCTCGGTATGTCTGGTTGATCGAATCACCAAACATAATAAATCGATTACAGGGTGCGATAATATTTTTTGTTGGAAATTTGTAAAATAGTCGAGTTGCGTTATCATATTAATATTGGTGGTGATTTTTGTGGTTTTTTGTTTTTGTTTTTGTATGGACTTTCTAAATATTGACGTTAAAGGATCCGTTACATTATCGGTAAATGATGAATGAACGTAACTGACCGCCACAATATATAAAAGAATCAACCAAAAACCATGAAAACGTAACAAGCGTGTCTTTATAATGGAATTGTATAACGTTATTTCACATCTGGAAACCCAAAAATTCGCATAACTATCACTCGAAGTCACTATCTGACGTGAGCAGCAATGCAGCTGTAATATTCGTGCTATAATAATCAGGCCCACTGAGAGGGGGAGGGGGTCAACCGGTGCCCACGAGTTCAAACAAGTAGAAAGCTGTTTTCTAAATCACAATTCATCAATTCATTTTTGTTATACTGATTCCTTGCTTATGACACACCGTGGCGGACTTAGTTTCAGTATCATTATTTGGAGAATTGGAGGAGGGGGGCCAAGTTTTCTTTTGCCCTGGGGCCCAAAGATTCTCTTGGTGGCCCTGATAATAATAAGTTACAAACAATAAAGTATTTATGCTATAGGTGGCGCTTCGATGAGCCAATGGAGGGATGTTTTGATTGGCACGGGTCAAGTAAAAAGAGGATATGGTAGATTTTTGATTGGGAAGGTTTGTCTTACAACGGTTGATTAACGACTACTCCTAACAAATGGGATATTACAAGATAAGTATTCGTACATCTTGTGACTATCGTCTTCTGAGACCTCATCTTGTGACTATAGTCTTCTGAGACCTCATCTTGTGACTATCGTCTTCTGAGACCTCATCTTGTGACTATCGTCTTCTGGGACCTCATATTGTCACTTCAGTCTTCTGAGACTTCATCTTGTGACTATAGTCTTCTGGGATCTCATATTGTGACCATAGTTTTCTGGGACTTCATCTTGTGATAATAGTCTTCTGGGATCTCATATTGTAACCATAGTTTTCTGGGACTTCATCTTGTGATAATAGTCTTCTGGGATCTCATATTGTAACCATAGTTTTCTGGGACTTCATCTTGTGATAATAGTCTTTTGGGATCTCATATTGAGACCATAGTCTTCTGGGATTTCCTCTTGTGACTTTAGTCTTCTGGGACCTTGGACCATAGTGGATGACGTGTTGAAGAGTGTCATGCTATTTGCACGTTAAAGAATCCTTTCGTAGATTTCGAACGCGACTGACGGATTCGAGCCGTTAAAACAGTCTACTTCTATCGCCCCAACCCAACTCCCCGTTCTTTTTCAGTGGAATTAGAAAGTCGTTGTTCCGCTTATTGCATTCATTCCTCCCTCATTTCTACATAATTCTTAAATACTGTTGAACTTGCTCTTGTTCTGAATATGCAAATGAGATATCTTTTGCAGTGTCAGCGATCTTTCGTTCATTCCATAAATCACCTCTCTCTGCATGTTCCTCCAATAACCCACCCCATCTCCTTCTCTAAATTATTCTATTAAAACAAATCGCAAATGCTTCGACTTGAGAAGGTCATTAAACTTTCAAAACACGTTTCGGTTCAAAGTGATGTTGCTGTTTTTTCTTTATCGATAAGTATAATTTAGGCGATAGATATCTAATGTGAAGTTATGACCTTAATGATTTCTTCAAGGCAGTCGTACCTTCAACCTGAATGTACCTTTTTTTCTTCTCTAATAGTTCATTGATTTTTTCAGAGACCAGCTTAATGACGAAAAAGCATCAATATTTTAGTGAATCAATCAAATTGGCTGAGGCAACCATTTCTAATAACCCACAGATTTAAGATGACCACCCATCATTTAAACCGGTTTATGATGTTCAATGTCACTCTCAACAATATTTCAGTTATATCGTGGCTGGATAAGATGCTCATCCATTCCACAGTTATATCGTGGCGGGATAAGATGATCATCCATTCCACAGTTATATCGTGGCGGAATAAGTTGCTCATCCATTCCACAGTTATATCGTGGAGGGATAAGATGCTCATCCATTCCAGTTATATCGTGGCGGGATAAGATGCTCATCCATTCCACAGTTATATCGTGGCGGGATAAGATGCTCATCCATTCCACAGTTATATCGTGGCGGGATAAGATGCTCATCCATTCCACAGTTATATCGTGGTGGGATAATATGCTCATCCATTCCACAGTTATATCGTGGCGGGATGAGATGCTCATCCATTCCACAGTTATATCGTGGAGGGATAAGATGCTCATCCATTCCACAGTTATATCGTGGCGGGATAAGATGCTCATCCATTCCACAGTTATATCGTGGCGGGATAGGATGCTCACTCCATTCCACAGTTATATCGTGGAGGGATAAGATGCTCATCCATTCCACAGTTATATCGTGGCGGGATAAGATGCTCATCCATTCCACAGTTATATCGTGGCGGGATAAGATGCTCATCCATTCCACAGTTATATCGTGGCGGGATAAGATGCTCATCCATTCCACAGTTATATCGTGGCGGGATAAGATGCTCATCCATTCCACAGTTATATCGTGGCGGGATAAGATGCTCATCCATTCCACAGTTATATCGTGGCGGGATAAGATGCTCATCCATTCCACAGATATCAATAAAACAAACAATCACCTCTCATCTTAACTGACTCACTGAACACAATAAAGACCACGACATATATGTCGTTGGAAATCCAGGTCCTGGCTAATTGGGACAGGCACACAAATATGGGTGGGGTTAAACCGGTTAATGGGATCCCAACCCTCCCCTTTTGATAATTGGATCTCCAACGGCAATACATATATATAAACAAATGATTTTTTCTAAAAACCTTCACAGATTTGCTTCCACTCAAAATTACCACATACTATCACAAAAATGAATGACGACATAAACATGGACAGTATAATAGCAAGATCAATGAATGATCGTAGTTAACTGACTACTATAGCTAGGAAGGAAAAAGGGCCAAATTGCCGGCTTCAACCGTTCAAAATTGTAACACCATAAGCACAGAGACATATTTTACCATGTTCATATGTATATTCTATTTAAAGATCAGATGAATGTTGAACGGAAGAGTGTTTATAAGTTGATTTTCTTTTAATGACATAATTCACAAACCACAGAATATCCGGGTAATGTTTAAACAATATTGACAAATTTGACATAAAATGCAGTAGACGTTTCGATCAATGGACCATTTGTACATTTCCTACTTTGATTCTAAGATTATAGTTTTACAAGAGTTAATTGTCTTTAAGGTGGACAACAGATCCCCCGTTATGCACCGTTCAATGAACATAACATATATTTTCCCGCATGATCTGTTCAAAATTTTTATGTAACAACTTATTAATTTTCAATTTGCTATGAAATTATCATCTGTTTTTAACAAAGTTCAAATATCTATAAATTATTGAATCAAATTTGTTGTACTTTCCCAATTGTTCTTGCTAGCCTAGGTCTGGTGCCATTTTGACTGTCATAAGGGAAATAACTCGTACATGTCTAGCGGTTTCAGAAGACAACATACTAAGATTACTATTTATCCTGCAATCAGTACATTTGCTGTACAAATATGCTATACGAATAAATTTTTGCTTTATTCGTACTAGACGAATAGACTTTTCAGCCTACGAATAAACTTTCCTGGTACCCTGTAGCTATGTACAGCAGAGGGCGCAGACAAGTATGAAACTGGTACTAATGTAACGCGGACCACGAAGAAGACACCCTTGATAACATTTATGAAAGGCGAGGAATGACGCTTGTTTTTGTCCTTTTTGTTTAAATCTGACAAGTTTTCCGATTTTTTTGACATTGCAGGATAAACACAGTATACGTACATTGTCGTTAAATATAAAATTCATTTGTACTCGCTGCGAAACAGGCTCGCCGAAGGCTCGCTATTCTGCCTGTTTCTAAAGCTCGTACAAATAAATTTTATATTTACCGACAATGTACGTATATTGTATATTTATCCTGCAATCAGTACATTTGCTGTACAAATATGCTATACGAATAAATTTTTGCTTTATTCGTACTAGACGAATAAACTTTTCAGCCTACGAATAAACTTTTCAGCCTGCGAATAAACTTTCCTGGTACCCTGTAGCTATGTACAGCGGAGGGCGCAGACAAGTATGAAACTGGTACTAATGTAACGCGGACCACGAAGAAGACACCCTTGACAACATTTATGAAAGGCGAGGAATGGCGCTTGTTTCTGTCCTTTTTGTTTAAATCTGACAAGTTTTCCAAGTTTGTACTCGCTGCGAAATAGGCCTGAAAAGCTCGCCAAAGGCTCGTTATTCTGCCTGTTTCTAAAGCTCATACAAATAAATTTTATATTTACCGACAATGTACGTATATTGTATATGTTTATCATGACATTTTTTTTAAGTTGCCTAGTCGTTTCGGGGAATATTAATACATGTATATGCAATAGTACAATAGACGGATGTGTGAAGCTAAATTGTGTCAAAAGCTAATATTGGTCTGATGCTAAATAAATTTTGTAGATTTAAACATTTGTAATCATCAAAGAGCATAAATCACACGGCAGGTGGTATACTGTATTTGTAGAAATATTTGTCAGTTTGGGACCTGGTCGATGTTGTTTACCGGTATAAGACTTCAGGGAAATTTAGTTGTTATACTCATTGAAGAGATGAAAGGGATAATGCACAGACCAATGTTTTTTCAACGTCTTTTTCACTTTCAATGGGTCTTCAGTAATCCTTGTTCAAAGTACCTGGCTGTCGAAACTGACTGAATTGTTTTGCTATTCATATAAAGCTAGAGGATCAATTTGGATACAAAATGTATAAACTTTGTCTTCGATTTATATATTATTTTTGGGGGTTTTTTGTATTTTTTGTTTTGTTTTTGTTTTGCTTTTGTATGTTTTGTATCTGGAGGCTGGGTTGGGGGAGGAGGTTTGGTGTGTGTGGTTTTTTTTGTTTAAAAAAATGCAATTTTCCTTCTTGACTACGATATTAGCGATGAAAAGCTGTAGTGTAAATTTATGAATATCCAGTTGAAGAATGTGTAGCCTATGAATTGAACAAAGAGGTTGAGTGTACATAATCAAGGGATAACAATAGAAAATGCCATATTTGTTTTCAAGTACTTAAAAACTTAAGTCTTAACGACAAATATCTCTAAATTTCTATGAATTTTAAAAGTTTTAAACATGCATTTTGTAGACTTTGAGTCGTATGGTAAACATATCTTGCACGTATACCATATTAAAATCGACTGCAACTTCGGTAAAATTGCAAAGTTCATTGGTTGAGAACAAATTATGCCACAAGGTAGATTCACGTCATGCGTGTTAGTTCATTTATAAATTGTAAAACTACATATCCGATACAACATATTTTGCATTTCCCCATAGTTTCTTTTTCTTAGTCAATTTCGCAAATTACTTCCATTCCCAACACGTGATAAAGAAGCTTAAAAATTAATGAACTAATGGCCATATATCCATTCCAAATATGTTATGCAGACGACAGACCATGGTTATTGATATATAAACGAATATTTTAGTCAATTAAGTACATTTATGTCTATCATGCACACCTTTCCACGAATCAAGGGGTTATGATGTTTAACGCCACTTTCAACAATATTTCAGTTATATTATGGCGATCAATTTTATTGTTGGGGGAAACCGGGTACCCGAAGAAAACCACCGATCTGACGCAAGTCACTGCCAAACTTTCTCACATAACGTTGTATCGAGTACACTTGGCCATGAACAGAATTCGAACACACAACTTTAGTGGTGATAGGCACTGATTGCATAGGTAGCTGTAAATCCAACTACCATACGATCATGATCACGGCCACCCCTCCACGAATCAAATGAATTAACTTTTTTTTTTAAATGTGTCGTACATATCCTGTTTCAAAATTTTTAATAAAGTTCACTGGTGGTAAACTGATCGTGGTAACTGTAGTTACGACGATCACAACATGGCGGAGGTAGAAATAGGTAAGGTCGTTTTCTGTTAATTTCTCCATTCTAGCGTGTTGTTGTCAAGAATTACTCAGCCGCAATGTTGATCTGTACGATTTTGTTGTATATGTGTGTTCTTGATACCATATATGGTCTCGTTACCAAGAAAATTAGCCGTCGGAAATTTAAGGAAGATAATCGTAACTCCAAAAGAAGATACTCTATTTTTATATATTATAATTTATGGAGTTACGATTATCTTCCTTAAATTTCCGACGGCTATTTTCTTGGTAACGAGACCATATATGGTATCAAGAACACACATATACAACAAAATCATACAGATCAACCTTGCGGCTGAGTAATTCTTGACAACAACACGTTAGAATGGAGAAATTAACAGAAAACGACCTTACCTATTTCTACCTCCGCCATGTTGTGATCGTCGTAACTTCAGTTACCACGATCAGTTTACCACCAGTGAAAGTTAGACAAAGTACTGGAATTTTGGGGCGTCGTCAGTTACACAAGACAATCGGCAAATAAGGGTAATAACAAAATTACCGAACTCCGAACAATCTTACAAAGGGAAAGTCAAAACTCATAAGTATATATAAACAGACAAAGTCAGTCAACAACCGGAAAACTGTGAAAACCGTAATGACCCTGACTTGGTACAGGCATTTCTAAAGAAAAACCTCGGGTGAATATGCTGTTGTGGCGAGTGTAACACAGCTGATCACGCTCCGATGATATCCACATTTTACTATAGACCAACACACTTGGTTTTGGGATAGCTTCTGAGATGTACTGTGTATATTTTACTCCAATGCTGATGTACATTTTAGTTGTATTTGAATTCATACGAGTTTTAATAAACAATGTTTTTGTTGTTAATTTTCATTTCAAATCTGGAGGTATATTTTGGTTTGTCTTTAACTTCTACCATTTATTTGGATATTATTATTGTACATTGGATAGACGAAATGCGAAGATCGTAAAGGTTTTAAAAGACAAGTGGCAAAAATAGAATACGAAAACAACTCATGATTTCAGAAACTTCATTCAACATGTTCAATATGGACAAATATGATTTTGATGAGCTACTGAGAAAACTGTCGCCAACAAATTACAAATATGCTTGGATCGATATCTATAACAGTATTCTCAATGGTTAATTCCCTATATGTCTTCACTCACGGAATATAACATGCTATAAATGTCATGTTAAAAACTAATAGAATCAGACAAGATAAAAGTACAAGATAGGGAACTCTCATCCGGTCGAGTTCTCTATTGCAGGAAACTGTGCGTATGACTTGTCTTGTACATGGAGTACAATACAAACATATATATACATATATATCTCACACAGGTAAGAAAAAATAGGAACCACGTGATCTAATAAGTTAGAAATGTAGTTCCTATTTCTTACTTATAAAGGGATTTACATGACAAGTCCTATCTAATGTGTCAAGATGTACTAGATAAAACTTGCCGCGTAAACGGGTCTATAACGATGTATCCCCGACGTCAAACGCAAACAAAACCAGAGGTTTGCATGGATATGTGTAAATCTAACTACTACTTAAACCCGACCACGATTTATCTACACATCTGTCAGTTATTCAAATATCAAGGAGCTGCCGAAAGTCACTGAAAAACTTTAATTTTCATTTAATAATATTTTATTGCAATAAAGTAAGCAATACGATACGACACAAGTTATTGCAACTAATATTAAGTACTCTCCTTATATGTACAATACACATAACAACTTATATATACAACATAGAATTAGGAATAAGAAGTAAACGAGAGAGTCATGAATTAATGCAAACAGGGGAAAAACAGAAAAAATACAATCTAAAGTTGCTGACTTGGAGTATCAAAATCTTTTTTGTCTGTTTAGTTAAAAAACGCACTT
This sequence comes from Bathymodiolus brooksi, assembly GCA_963680875.1. Taxonomy (NCBI): domain Eukaryota; kingdom Metazoa; phylum Mollusca; class Bivalvia; order Mytilida; family Modiolidae; genus Bathymodiolus; species Bathymodiolus brooksi. Next base: position 26,372,800 of record OY804581.1, on the reverse strand, counting down.
TAAAAAAACTTTATCATATGCATGTACATATAGTACATGTAGATCTGTAGATCTATGTGTACCGGATACACCTCGCCATGAATGGAAATCCAGCACACGATTTTAGCAGTGGTAGGCTTATTGCATAGGTACAATAAGTGTAGATGTAAATCCAACTATCATGCGTTCCCGGCAACTATCTCCTATGCGGAACTCCCCGGATGTTTTGCCAATCAACACTAGTTGACGAGAGGCAGCGGAATCCTTCGTGGTTATCCGAATTATGGTCCTCAGACAGAAAGACATATTGTCACTATTACAAAATATCTTATATACAAACAGTGAGCTGCATGTACACGTTCTGACAATAAAAAAGTATACGTAACTAATTTAGTGTGTATTGCGTTCCTGGCATACAGGTACATTTATAGTTACGATAACGTAACCCTCATTCCGCTTGTGCTCCAAAAGCGGACCGAGGGTTACGTTATCGTATCTAGTACGTATATAGTGGAAAGACTGAAAGCCAAATAAAGTCTTTAGGAACAGAGTAACCCACATGGCCTAAACATGACAGCTACTACATGCATCAGCTAATGTTACCTATGTTTGAGTGATATTGACCATCGGTACTAATAGTCCACCAGCAGAGGTATGTAATAAAAACGTGTTCCTATATCTATAATTAAGTGCATACGACGCGTTTCTGGAATTAAGGGGTCGTCGTGGTCGTGATCGTATGGTAGTTGGATTTACAACTACCTATGCAATCAGGGCCTATCACCACTAAGGTTGTGAGTTCGAGTACCGCTCTTGGTGGGGTGTACTCGATACAATATTATGTGATAAAGTTTGTTAGTGACTTCCGACTGGTCTCCTCCACCAATAAAACTTATAACTACGATATAACTGAAATAATGTTGAAAGTAAAAAAAAATTGAAAGCCATATAAAAGCGTCTGTGAGTAAGAACAAGGGCATGGATATGATAGCCAAAATAGTATAAAGATTATACCCGTGGGAGATTACGTAACCTTGGTACTATTCACGTTTGTGGTTTCATTAAAAATGCACATGTCTTGTTTAACCTGTATTGATTTATCATATACAAACCAAGTGCGAGTTACACATTTGCGGACTTCTCGGTTCCAAAACGTGATAAGAAATCTAGATTTAAATCAATTTCGTGACTTTTGATTTTAATATTTTATATGTTGAATGAAGATATAAAGAAATACTAATCAATCAATGTTATCAATTAGAACAAGCACGTGTACTGTAACCACGTGGCGTCCTTTATATGATCCTTTAAAGTTTTGGAACACATATGTAAGTAATATTTGACTCTACAATGATGCTAGAGGGTTTTTCTTGAATCATTGTTCAAGCTATAATTTGTTGCGTCATGATTCGTTATTTAACTGTAATGTTATTTTTAGTTATCGCAAAAACATAAATTTCGTGTTCTATTACTCTTTGTTTCTTATGTGTTACGGATTGGCCATGTTGGGAGATTGTATCGTGGGAAATATGGAACGATCGACAAGGGCCATCGAAGATGGTCTTATAACATTGCAGAACACCCACAAGTCCTTGGCGGAGAGACGGATGACTTAAAATAATTCCAACCAAGGATCCGCGCGCGTCTGCAAATATAATATGCAATTTTAAAGGTTTGTAAACAGTGTTGATTTATTTAAAGATACAATTATATTTATTGTTTTATAACGTATGTATGCTTTAGACAATGTCAGTGTGTGCACAGCTTTAGACAATGTCAGTGTGTGCACAATTTACTGCGATGTTTACTATTATAGTGTCCAGTTTCGAGTTAAAATGTTGACTATCCAACTGACTGAATCGACTTTCGAGTTTAAAAAATCGTGTTCCATTTCATGAAGTCGAATTCCCAGTTGAAAAATCGATTCCAGTCGAAAGAACATAATTGCGAGTTGAAAGAATCGAATTTTTATTTTTAAAAAATGTATTTCTATCGTTGAAAAAGTCGAGTTTCGAGTTGAAAAATCGAGTTTCCAACTGAAATAAAACGAGCTTAGCGTTTGCGCCGAAGAATGTGCTTATTTAAAATAAGCTATATAATATAGTTTGTGTTAGCAATAGCTAGCGCCTGAAGCAATTTATATTTAGATAATTTTCACTTAATTTAACACAGTGTATAAAGTTAAGCACTGCGGATGCTCTAATTTTAATTATCTCAACTCACAAATATCCGAATTCATAATGTTTTTCTTGTAGTATTCTAATATTACTGGCTCATGTATCCACCCAAATCCACTGATTGTTTCATATTTGGTCGTTATCTTGTCGCCCCGGATACTGTGGCAGTTGACGTGACAGTACAATTATATGCGCCGGTGTCGGAGTGAGTGATTGAGTACTCGGAATGAGCAATTTTTTAAGGTATCTAATGGCAAGAACAAGTTACATTTTAATGAGATGAAAATGATATCCGCTTTGTACTAGACCAACACACTTAGTTGGATTATTTTAGTGCAAGCTCACTGAAACAACAGTTCGTGGGTAGACATGTTGCTCCACTCGGATATATTATCCTGATTCAGAGCCAACAATCACCCACTCACTGGAAGTCATTATAACCCCAGAGATAAAAATTTACATGGTGACCAAATCGCATACCTTGTACAATATACTAGTTGAATCAGTTCAACAATATTGATCATCAATTTTGACAAATGTGTACCGCACCCTAACCTTACACAGCGCCAAATTCCATAACAATAAATAATGTAGTCATATATATATATATATATATATATATATGCTGCTGCGAACAAAATACCGTCATTTTCTCAATGTTTGAGATATTTAGAGAAAGCGGTGTTTTCCATTAACAAATATCAGATTACGCTTGCAGCAGAAACTTGTTTCATTTGTAATATTAATAGTTCTGACGAAATGGCACCACACACTTAAAGATAAACAGCGAGGTAGGTATAACGTTGTCTAATGGTTGTTAAAACAAGGCGAGGGTCATTGATAACTAATTATAAACAGGTAAGTTCACCAGTTTAATCTGTACTTCCTCGCCCTTTTTTCAAACTGAATTATTTCACACCACATGTACCAGATATCTCACTTTGGGAAACGGTTTTTTTTTTTTAATGAAGGTGAGAATTCTCAGAAATACGAGGGGTCAATTATTGGCGATGCCCTCATTTTAGTAGAGAAACAAATTACTGATCGTAGTCGTCGACATCGTTATTACATCTTTACATATGATAAAAAAAATATAAATTGCTAGATTTTCTGTAAGAAATGTGATTATGGTTAGGATGGGTGTTTTCCCCATATTTATTTTTAGGATTGGTGATAAAAGCGGGAGGGGGGAGGGAGGAGGGTAAACTAATATTGTTAGTTTTTAACTTCACTATATCTTCTACATTGTATATCAAAAGTTAAAGGAATTCCAATCATTAGAATTGATAATTGCAAATTAGTTTATTCTATTAGATTTTTAATCAAGCTATTTGTTAGAACGTACTCTCTGAGTCTCAATTCAGAATAGCAATATTTCAGCTAATTCACCCCACGATATAGCTGAAATATTGCTAAAGTTGGCGTTAAACACCAACCAATCAATCAATTCAGATTGAAAACAGTAGTGTGAATATTGATTCAGATTGAAAGTAAAAATAATTTCCAACATTTCAGTGCCTTAAAAATAAATATATACTGCACAGCAACCATGCTGTTATTCTAGATCTGTCAATGGTGCACTTGTGTCATATTTAAGTCGTTTTTAATTGTTATTTCCGGGGACCTTCATGTTCATATTTCATATTGTACGCCATATGTTTACATTTACAATGTAATAGGTATGTGTATCGGTTTCATTACGGATTACAGCAGACTAGAGAAATCAATTAGTGCAGTAGACGGTGTCAACTACACGATGAAATTAATTGTTATCTTGTCTGAGAAATAGGGAATTTTTAGAATTTACGAAATGCCGTGGAAATTCTGTTAGTCGTAGAGAAGAGTTTTCATCAGATATATTTTTAAAGAAAAATCCGGTGAAAATAAAAGAGATAATAAAATCTTAATTGGATATTTAATTGAGAAAAATTATCTTACTTATTTCATTATTAATTTGTGTAATCTAATTTTCAACTTTTTATTGCATAAATTGTTGAGATAAGAGGAAGAATATATTGCAGAAATATCGATGATCATTGAATGCACCTATTGAATTCTTAAAGATACAGACAAGTAAACGCGCAGCCTCTGTTGAAATAAGATGATCTGATTAATCGTTGTACTGTTGAACAGTGGCAGCGTTTAAACTCTCGCGACGATAGCATGGATACCTGCTCCTTTGATGTTTTACCTGGATAACTTTATGGCATGTTCCGATCATAAAAGGGAAAATTATACATCCGATAGTAATTGTATACACATGTGTCGCAATTCTAGTATTATAGTATTTCAATATTTTACTCAAAAATCGATTTCATAGAAAGAAAAAAACACCAGCGATGAATTTCATTGTTGAAATTTCAAAATCTTATCTCTTCGTTGATTGGATTTTTAAGTGAACTGATACCAACATGGATTATTTAACAAAATTTTCAAAATTTGAAACATTTTAGAAAAAAAAATTGAGAAAAAAAATTTAATTTTCAGTTGACGGATATTTATGTATCTTAGGACTATCTTGTGTATATACACCCACACTGGATATGACATTTTGTTGACGAGTAAAGCATGGTGTACACTGTGAAAGGACCGTACCAATTTTGGCCATTGAGACAGGCATGGGACCAGTTACTTACCATTTACAGAGTTTTGTCATAGTAGTATTAATATTATATGGTAAGTCAAAAATATATCTTTTTTTATTATTATTTTGTAAATAAAAAAGTTTTATTGTAAAATAATTTATTTCACCGTCTGTCATTTAAAAAAATTATTTTCTTGACAATTTATTATGTGATTTTTAAACCCACTATGAAAATATAAGTTTTTTTTTCTGCACTCAATACCATGTACTGGGATGTTATAAGGGTATACAAATGTAGCACATGTATGTATTATATATCGATGGTTAGCCGTCCTCACGATGAGCACCGGTCCTTCGGCCCAAGACGTGAAAACTTTGTTCGGACCAGTAATTTTTTTGGTTTTCTCAAAGAACTATATAAAAATAAATTCAAGAATTTGATTCGGACTAGTAAATTTAAATTGTCATTTCGAGGACTGGATTAGTACTTGTGCACATGTATCTTCCCATCACCGATGCACAGATTTGTCCTGGGTCTCTCAATATCTCGACACCCTGGTCCTATGTATGTTGATGTTACTGCCCCATTAATTTCACCCCTCTACCACACATTATTTTACTCACATGTTTTCACCAATTTTATCATAACCCTCCTATCAACTACTTTTAGTCAAGACCATCGCATTGCAGTTTTGTTTTTTGGTACAGCAAGTTTCATGAAGGTGTGGTACATATATGCTGGGCCGCTATATAACTGGGAGGTCCGACAGCACAGACATTGGGTTATAATGTTTACATACTGATAATACGTTCACACGTAGTGCCTGTCCATGGCTCCAAAATAGTAGAAAAGACGACAAAAGCTGGCATAAAGTATGTCATGCTTTTCTAAAGGCGCATAAACGTGGGGGGTTAAAGCAATTAGTTGGGTTTCCAAATCTTTCTTTTAAAGTGTTATTAAAAGACAATTAAAAGAGTTAAGCTATTTGGAAGCAGCAACAAAATATTGAAAGTGGAGTTAAACATCATAACCCTAACCCTATAAAAGACAAATCATAAGCTATTTTTCGAAGTATTCGAGAGGGTGTATTCAAGTTGTTAGAGAAATATAATCTATTTCCATTGATTTAAAAATTCTTTAAAATCTTTCAATTTCTCAAGTAGATTAATAAACCCATCTTCTGAAGGACAGTCTCAAATATTATCAATATTTTGACTAATTTCTAACCTAATCAAAGACCAGTCATGACAAACCACCTTCTCAAAATCTTATCACAATTTTTGACTAATTTCTAACCTAATCAAAGTACAGCTATGACAAGTCTGTTCACTATAATTTGATGATCAATAAATAAAAATAGTTGTTTATTTATTAAAGTGTTATCTACAATATTGTCAACATTCGGATGTCATCACTCATTTGGTGGTCAATTTTTATCACTTTTGTTTATTAAAGATTACATGACCTATATATCAGTTTGTTTATGGTTGCTGATATATACGAGTGTATACATGTAGATAAAAGTTTATGACGTGACTGGGGAATAATTATATCTTAGGTGTTGCGAAATTTTAATTAGCTCCTCCTAAAATATCGTTGAAAGTGGCGTTAAACACCATATCCCTAACTCTAACCCTTAATTAGCTCCTGAAACATGAGTTATACACTGTTCAAATGTGTAACTGCCAAACATTTTCTCTCCGCGATAATAGATTTGTTGAACATTCTTAAAGTATATATACAACCAATACGACAATTTTAAATACAAATAGTAAACAATACATGAAAGCTTGATTACACGCCCAAACTCTGAATGACTTCATTTAAATGTACTGGAAAAGATACAGTACATGAAGGCTACAACACTACTCAGAAAAATTTTATGTAGTACAATTGAAGTTGAACCTCTTTTTTAGGTCGATAGCATGTGCTTTTTATAGAGCAAAAAAAAAACACAAAAAAACCATAAAAACTTCCGTGTTTCCACTAACTCTACCGACCCTAATATTTAGTGCCTAGCCTCGGTTTACTGTTAATTTTGGACAAGCATTGTTAAAGGTCAGATCCTTGTTCAGCATAAAGCAGGTCGGTGGTTTGCCCCGAGTACTTTGGTTTCCTGGACACCAATAAACTAGCCGCCACGATATAGCTGAAATATTGTTGAAAGTGGCGTTAAACACCATGAACGTGACTCTGTCCTGCATAGCCTACATGTAGGTAAAAATTATTTTTAAAAAATGAAAAGTTTTACCTACACTATTTTTTTAATGTTAGCCTTGGCCTAGTTTGAATTGGAGTATTCGTGTCGATATGAAGGGAATACATTTTGCTCAAAATTAACACGAAGGAACCAAATTTTTACTATGGGTTATCCAAGAAAACGATTTACCCGACCGTATTCGAAATAACCGTAGGTTCGCCTGTCTATGTGTATTAAGGTGATTATACATATAACAATTATACAGTAGAAAATGAGTTTATATTAGTTATCTAATTGTTTTATAGAAATTTGTTGTTTTTGGCAGAACAAAGAGGAAGAAATGTTAAGAAATATTTATATTTTCCCCATTTATAAATATTTCGTTTTTTATGAGTGAAAATGTGTTACATTGCTAATACAAGATAGGTTATCTCCTGCAATTGGCCGGAGATAAAACCCGTTAGTATTTATTGACAGATTAACCAGATTGAGCAGTAGACAAACAAACTAGATTTCTCTTTAATAACAAATATCGCATGTTATATTGCCAGCTAACGTTCATCACGAATATTAGATGTGAATGCATGGCTTGAAACGTAATTGGAAAATCCTCTAATAAAAATGGAGATTTTAATTATTCAGTGCTTAGTAATACGACATATTTATGAACCCGTTTTAGTACAATCGGCGACAGACCTTCGATAAAGACGTGTCCACAAGCTGGCACATGCACTTTGCTAAATTTCAAGTCGATAGAGAAATAAATTGTTATAATAACGTATTTATCTAAAAATATAGTGCTAAAATAGCATGATTTCTTTTCAGAGACAGTTGTATTTAACATACGGTGTTTCCCATTCAATGTGGTAAGCCTACAGCATTGTCTGTATTTGTTGTCGATTTTATGTACAGTTGTCTTCATCCGAATGATTACCCTGCCATACCAGACACACCCCTTGGTAATTAATACAAATGAAACAAAGAAATACCACATCATTAGAACAGCTATCCACACTTTCCTCGATCAACGTATCTTTACTATCCACACTTGTCTCGGTCAACGTATCTTTACTATCCACATTTGTCTCGGTCAACGTATCTTTACTATCCATGCTTGTCTCGATAAACATATCTTTGCTATCCACACTTGTCTCGGTCAAAGTATCATTACAATCCACTCTGGTCTCGATCAACGTATCTTTACTATCCACACTTGTCTCGATCAACGTATCTTTACTATCCACACTTGTATCGGTCAACGTATCTTTACTATCCACACTTGTCTCGATCAACGCATCTTTGCTATCCACACTTGTCTCGATCAACGTATCTTACTATCCACACTTGTATCGATCTACGTATCTTTACTATCCACACTTGTCTCGATTAACGTATCATTACTATCCACACTGGTCTCGATCAACGTATTTTTACTATCCACACTTGTCTCGATCAACGTATCGTTACTATCCACACTTGTCTCGATCAACGCATATTTACTATCCACACTTGTCTCGATCACCGTATCATTTACTATCCACACTTGTCTCGATCAACGTATCTTTACTATCCACAATTGTGTCAATTAACGTATCTTTACTATCCACGCTTGTCTCGATCAACGTATCTTACTATCCACACTTGTCTCTATCAATGTATCTTTACTATCCACACTTGTCTGGATCAACGTATCGTTACTCTCTACACTTGTCTCGATCGATCAACGTATCTGTACTATCCACACTTGTCTCGGTCAAAGTATCTTTACAATCCACTCTGGTCTCGATCAACGTATCTTTACTATCCACACTTGTCTCGATCAACGTATCTTTACTATCCACACTTGTATCGGTCAACGTATCTTTACAATCCACACTTGTCTCGATCAACGCATCTTTGCTATCCACATTTGTCTCGATCAACGTATCTTACTATCCACACTTGTATCGATCTACGTATCTTTACTATCCACACTTGTCTCGATTAACGTATTATTACTACCCACACTGGTCTCGATCAACGTATTTTTACTATCCACACTTGTCTCGATCAACGTATCGTTACTATCCACACTTGTCTCGATCAACGTATATTTACTATCCACACTTGTCTCGATCACCGTATCATTACTATCCACACTTGTCTCGATCAACGTATCATTGCTATCCACACTTGCCTCGATCAACGTATCTTTACTATCCACACTTGTCTCGATCAACGTATATTTACTATCCACACTTGTCTCGATCAACGTATCATTACTATCCACACTTGTCTCGATCAACATATCTTTACTATCCACATTTGTGTCAATCAACGTATCTATACTATCCACACTTGTCTTGATCAACATATCTTTACTATCCACGCTTGTCTCGATCAACGTATCGTTATTATCTACACTTGTCTCGATCGATCAACGTATCTTTAATATCCACACTTGTCTCGATCAACGTATCATAACTATCCACAATTGTCGCGATCAACGTATCTTTACTATCCATACACGTCTCGTTAAGCGTATCTTTACTATCCACACTTGTTTCGATCAACGTATCTTTACTATCCACGCTGGTCTCGATCAACATATCGTTACTATCTACACTTGTCTCGATCGATCAGCGTATCTGTACTACCCACACTTGTCTCGATCAACGTATCTTTACTATCCACACATGTCTCGATCAACGTATCTTTACTATCCACACATGTCTCGATCAACGTATCTTTACTATCCACACTTGTCTCGGTCAACGTATCTTTACTATCCACATTTGTCTCGGTCAACGTATCTTTACTATCCATGCTTGTCTCGATAAACATATCTTTGCTATCCACACTTGTCTCGATCGATCAGCGTATCTGTACTATCCACACTTGTCTCGATCAACGTATCTTTACTATCCACACATGTCTCGATCAACGTATCTTTACTATCCACACATGTCTCGATCAACGTATCTTTACTATCCACACTTGTCTCGGTCAACGTATCTTTACTATCCACATTTGTCTCGGTCAACGTATCTTTACTATCCATGCTTGTCTCGATAAACATATCTTTGCTATCCACACTTGCCTCGGTCAAAGTATCATTACAATCCACTCTGGTCTCGATCAACGTATCTTTACTATCCACACTTGTCTCGATCAACGTATCTTTACTATCCACACTTGTATCGGTCAACGTATCTTTACTATCCACACTTGTCTCGATCAACGCATCTTTGCTATCCACATTTGTCTCGATCAACGTATCTTACTATCCACACTTGTATCGATCTACGTATCTTTACTATCCACACTTGTCTCGATTAACGTATCATTACTATCCACACTGGTCTCGATCAACGTATTTTTACTATCCACACTTGTCTCGATCAACGTATCGTTACTATCCACACTTGTCTCGATCAACGCATATTTACTATCCACACTTGTCTCGATCACCGTATCATTTACTATCCACACTTGTCTCGATCAAGGTATCTTTACTATCCACAATTGTGTCAATTAACGTATCTTTATTATCCACGCTTGTCTCGATCAACGTATCTTACTATCCACACTTGTCTCTATCAATGTATCTTTACTATCCACACTTGTCTGGATCAACGTATCGTTACTCTCTACACTTGTCTCGATCGATCAACGTATCTGTACTATCCACACTTGTCTCGGTCAAAGTATCTTTACAATCCACTCTGGTCTCGATCAACGTATCTTTACTATCCACACTTGTCTCGATCAACGTATCTTTACTATCCACACTTGTATCGGTCAACGTATCTTTACAATCCACACTTGTCTCGATCAACGCATCTTTGCTATCCACATTTGTCTCGATCAACGTATCTTACTATCCACACTTGTATCGATCTACGTATCTTTACTATCCACACTTGTCTCGATTAACGTATCATTACTACCCACACTGGTCTCGATCAACGTATTTTTACTATCCACACTTGTCTCGATCAACGTATCGTTACTAACCACACTTGTCTCGATCAACGTATATTTACTATCCACACTTGTCTCGATCACCGTATCATTACTATCCACACTTGTCTCGATCAACGTATCATTGCTATCCACACTTGTCTCGATCAACGTATCTTTACTATCCACACTTGTCTCGATCAACGTATATTTACTATCCACACTTGTCTCGATCAACGTATCATTACTATCCACACTTGTCTCGATCAACGTATCTTTACTATCCACATTTGTGTCAATCAACGTATCTATACTATCCACACTTGTCTTGATCAACATATCTTTACTATCCACGCTTGTCTCGATCAACGTATCGTTATTATCTACACTTGTCTCGATCGATCAACGTATCTTTAATATCCACACTTGTCTCGATCAACGTATCATAACTATCCACAATTGTCGCGATCAACGTATCTTTACTATCCATACACGTCTCGTTAAGCGTATCTTTACTATCCACACTTGTTTCGATCAACGTATCTTTACTATCCACGCTGGTCTCGATCAACATATCGTTACTATCTACACTTGTCTCGATCGATCAGCGTATCTGTACTACCCACACTTGTCTCGATCAACGTATCTTTACTATCCACACATGTCTCGATCAACGTATCTTTACTATCCACACATGTCTCGATCAACGTATCTTTACTATCCATACTTGTCTCGGTAAACGTATCTTTACTATCCACACTTGTCTCGATCAACGTATCTTTACTATCCATGCTTGTCTCGATCAACGTATCTTTACTATCCACACTTGTCTCGATCAACGTATCTTTACTATCCACACTTGTCTCGATCAACGTATCTTTACTATCCACAATTGGGTCAATTAACGTATCTTTACTATCCACGCTTGTCTCGATCAACATATCTTACTATCCACACTTGTCTCGATCAATGTATCTTTACTATCCACACTTGTCTCGATCAACGTATCGTTACTCTCTACACTTGTCTCGATCGATCAACGTATCTGTACTATCCACACTTGTCTCGGTCAAAGTATCTTTACAATCCACTCTGGTCTCGATCAACGTATCTTTACTATCCACACTTGTCTCGATCAACGTATCTTTACTATCCACACTTGTATCGGTCAACGTATCTTTACAATCCACACTTGTCTCGATCAACGCATCTTTGCTATCCACATTTGTCTCGATCAACGTATCTTACTATCCACACTTGTATCGATCTACGTATCTTTACTATCCACACTTGTCTCGATTAACGTATCATTACTACCCACACTGGTCTCGATCAACGTATTTTTACTATCCACACTTGTCTCGATCAACGTATCGTTACTATCCACACTTGTCTCGATCAACGTATATTTACTATCCACACTTGTCTCGATCACCGTATCATTACTATCCACACTTGTCTCGATCAACGTATCATTGCTATCCACACTTGTCTCGATCAACGTATCTTTACTATCCACACTTGTCTCGATCAACGTATATTTACTATCCACACTTGTCTCGATCAACGTATCATTACTATCCACACTTGTCTCGATCAACGTATCTTTACTATCCACATTTGTGTCAATCAACGTATCTATACTATCCACACTTGTCTTGATCAACATATCTTTACTATCCACGCTTGTCTCGATCAACGTATCGTTATTATCTACACTTGTCTCGATCGATCAACGTATCTTTAATATCCACACTTGTCTCGATCAACGTATCATAACTATCCACAATTGTCGCGATCAACGTATCTTTACTATCCATACACGTCTCGTTAAGCGTATCTTTACTATCCACACTTGTTTCGATCAACGTATCTTTACTATCCACGCTGGTCTCGATCAACATATCGTTACTATCTACACTTGTCTCGATCGATCAGCGTATCTGTACTACCCACACTTGTCTCGATCAACGTATCTTTACTATCCACACATGTCTCGATCAACGTATCTTTACTATCCACACATGTCTCGATCAACGTATCTTTACTATCCACACTTGTCTCGGTAAACGTATCTTTACTATCCACACTTGTCTCGATCAACGTATCTTTACTATCCATGCTTGTCTCGATCAACGTATCTTTACTATCCACACTTGTCTCGATCAACGTATCTTTACTATCCACAATTGGGTCAATTAACGTATCTTTACTATCCACGCTTGTCTCGATCAACATATCTTACTATCCACACTTGTCTCGATCAATGTATCTTTACTATCCACACTTGTCTCGATCAACGTATCGTTACTCTCTACACTTGTCTCGTTCGATCAACATATCTGTACTATCCACACTTGTCTCGGTCAAAGTATCTTTACAATCCACCCTGGTCTCGATCAACGTATCTTTACTATCCACACTTGTCTCGATCAGCGTATCTTTACTATCCACACTTGTCTCGGTCAACGTATCTTTACTATCCACACTTGTCTCGATCAACGTAGCTTTACTATCCACACTTGTCTCGATCAACGCATCTTTACTATCCACACTTTTCTCGATCAACGTAATGTTGCTATCCGCACTTATATCGATCTACGTATCTTTGCTATCCACACTTGTCTCGATCAACGTATCTTTACTATCCACACTTGTCTCGATCAACGTATCATTACTATCCACACTTGTCTCGATCAACGTATCTTTACTATCCACACTTGTCTCGATCAACGTATCTTTACTATCCACACTTGTCTCGATCAACGTATCGTTACTATCCACGCTTGTCTCGATCAACGTATCGTTAATATCCACACTTGTATCGATCTATGTATCTTTACTATCCACACTTGTCTCGATCAACATATCGTTACTATCTACACTTGTCTCGATCGATCAGCGTATCTGTACTACCCACATTTGTCTCGATCAACGTATCTTTACTATCCACACATGTCTCGATCAACGTATCTTTACTATCCACACATGTCTCGATCAACGTATCTTTACTATCCACACTTGTCTCGGTCAACGTATCTTTACTATCCACATTTGTCTCGGTCAACGTATCTTTACTATCCATGCTTGTCTCGATAAACATATCTTTGCTATCCACACTTGTCTCGATCGATCAGCGTATCTGTACTATCCACACTTGTCTCGATCAACGTATCTTTACTATCCACACATGTCTCGATCAACGTATCTTTACTATCCACACTTGTCTCGATCAACGTATCATTACTATCCACACTTGTCTCGATCAACGTATCTTTACTATCCACACTTGTCTCGATCAACGTATCTTTACTATCCACACTTGTCTCGATCAACGTATCGTTACTATCCACGCTTGTCTCGATCAACGTATCGTTAATATCCACACTTGTATCGATCTATGTATCTTTACTATCCACACTTGTCTCGATCAACATATCGTTACTATCTACACTTGTCTCGATCGATCAGCGTATCTGTACTACCCACATTTGTCTCGATCAACGTATCTTTACTATCCACACATGTCTCGATCAACGTATCTTTATTATCCACACATGTCTCGATCAACGTATCTTTACTATCCACACTTGTCTCGGTCAACGTATCTTTACTATCCACATTTGTCTCGGTCAACGTATCTTTACTATCCATGCTTGTCTCGATAAACATATCTTTGCTATCCACACTTGTCTCGATCGATCAGCGTATCTGTACTATCCACACTTGTCTCGATCAACGTATCTTTACTATCCACACATGTCTCGATCAACGTATCTTTACTATCCACACATGTCTCGATCAACGTATCTTTACTATCCACACTTGTCTCGGTCAACGTATCTTTACTATCCATGCTTGTCTCGATAAACATATCTTTGCTATCCACACTTGTCTCGGTCAAAGTATCATTACAATCCACTCTGGTCTCGATCAACGTATCTTTACTATCCACACTTGTCTCGATCAACGTATCTTTACTATCCACACTTGTCTCGATCAACGCATCTTTGCTATCCACATTTGTCTCGATCAACGTATCTTACTATCCACACTTGTATCGATCTACGTATCTTTACTATCCACACTTGTCTCGATTAACGTATCATTACTATCCACACTGGTCTCGATCAACGTATTTTTACTATCCACACTTGTCTCGATCAACGTATCGTTACTATCCACACTTGTCTCGATCAACGCATATTTACTATCCACACTTGTCTCGATCACCGTATCATTTACTATCCACACTTGTCTCGATCAAGGTATCTTTACTATCCACAATTGTGTCAATTAACGTATCTTTATTATCCACGCTTGTCTCGATCAACGTATCTTACTATCCACACTTGTCTCTATCAATGTATCTTTACTATCCACACTTGTCTCGATCAACGTATCGTTACTCTCTACACTTGTCTCGATCGATCAACGTATCTGTACTATCCACACTTGTCTCGGTCAAAGTATCTTTACAATCCACTCTGGTCTCGATCAACGTATCTTTACTATCCACACTTGTCTCGATCAACGTATCTTTACTATCCACACTTGTATCGGTCAACGTATCTTTACAATCCACACTTGTCTCGATCAACGCATCTTTGCTATCCACATTTGTCTCGATCAACGTATCTTACTATCCACACTTGTATCGATCTACGTATCTTTACTATCCACACTTGTCTCGATTAACGTATCATTACTACCCACACTGGTCTCGATCAACGTATTTTTACTATCCACACTTGTCTCGATCAACGTATCGTTACTAACCACACTTGTCTCGATCAACGTATATTTACTATCCACACTTGTCTCGATCACCGTATCATTACTATCCACACTTGTCTCGATCAACGTATCATTGCTATCTACACTTGTCTCGATCAACGTATATTTACTATCCACACTTGTCTCGATCAACGTATATTTACTATCCACACTTGTCTCGATCAACGTATCATTGCTATCCACACTTGTCTCGATCAACGTATCTTTACTATCCACACTTGTCTCGATCAACGTATATTTACTATCCACACTTGTCTCGATCAACGTATCATTACTATCTACACTTGTCTCGATCAACGTATCGTTACTATCCACACTTGTCTCGATCAACGTATATTTACTATCCACACTTGTCTCGATCACCGTATCATTACTATCCACACTTGTCTCGATCAACGTATCATTGCTATCCACACTTGTCTCGATCAACGTATCTTTACTATCCACACTTGTCTCGATCAACGTATATTTACTATCCACACTTGTCTTGATCAACATATCTTTACTATCCACGCTTGTCTCGATCAACGTATCGTTATTATCTACACTTGTCTCGATCGATCAACGTATCTTTAATATCCACACTTGTCTCGATCAACGTATCATAACTATCCACAATTGTCGCGATCAACGTATCTTTACTATCCATACACGTCTCGTTAAGCGTATCTTTACTATCCACACTTGTTTCGATCAACGTATCTTTACTATCCACGCTGGTCTCGATCAACATATCGTTACTATCTACACTTGTCTCGATCGATCAGCGTATCTGTACTACCCACACTTGTCTCGATCAACGTATCTTTACTATCCACACATGTCTCGATCAACGTATCTTTACTATCCACACATGTCTCGATCAACGTATCTTTACTATCCACACTTGTCTCGGTAAACGTATCTTTACTATCCACACTTGTCTCGATCAACGTATCTTTACTATCCATGCTTGTCTCGATCAACGTATCTTTACTATCCACACTTGTCTCGATCAACGTATCTTTACTATCCACAATTGGGTCAATTAACGTATCTTTACTATCCACGCTTGTCTCGATCAACATATCTTACTATCCACACTTGTCTCGATCAATGTATCTTTACTATCCACACTTGTCTCGATCAACGTATCGTTACTCTCTACACTTGTCTCGATCGATCAACGTATCTGTACTATCCACACTTGTCTCGGTCAAAGTATCTTTACAATCCACTCTGGTCTCGATCAACGTATCTTTACTATCCACACTTGTCTCGATCAACGTATCTTTACTATCCACACTTGTATCGGTCAACGTATCTTTACAATCCACACTTGTCTCGATCAACGCATCTTTGCTATCCACATTTGTCTCGATCAAGGTATCTTACTATCCACACTTGTATCGATCTACGTATCTTTACTATCCACACTTGTCTCGATTAACGTATCATTACTACCCACACTGGTCTCGATCAACGTATTTTTACTATCCACACTTGTCTCGATCAACGTATCGTTACTATCCACACTTGTCTCGATCAACGTATATTTACTATCCACACTTGTCTCGATCACCGTATCATTACTATCCACACTTGTCTCGATCAACGTATCATTGCTATCCACACTTGTCTCGATCAACGTATCTTTACTATCCACACTTGTCTCGATCAACGTATATTTACTATCCACACTTGTCTCGATCAACGTATCATTACTATCCACACTTGTCTCGATCAACGTATCTTTACTATCCACATTTGTGTCAATCAACGTATCTATACTATCCACACTTGTCTTGATCAACATATCTTTACTATCCACGCTTGTCTCGATCAACGTATCGTTATTATCTACACTTGTCTCGATCGATCAACGTATCTTTAATATCCACACTTGTCTCGATCAACGTATCATAACTATCCACAATTGTCGCGATCAACGTATCTTTACTATCCATACACGTCTCGTTAAGCGTATCTTTACTATCCACACTTGTTTCGATCAACGTATCTTTACTATCCACGCTGGTCTCGATCAACATATCGTTACTATCTACACTTGTCTCGATCGATCAGCGTATCTGTACTACCCACACTTGTCTCGATCAACGTATCTTTACTATCCACACATGTCTCGATCAACGTATCTTTACTATCCACACATGTCTCGATCAACGTATCTTTACTATCCACACTTGTCTCGGTAAACGTATCTTTACTATCCACACTTGTCTCGATCAACGTATCTTTACTATCCATGCTTGTCTCGATCAACGTATCTTTACTATCCACACTTGTCTCGATCAACGTATCTTTACTATCCACAATTGGGTCAATTAACGTATCTTTACTATCCACGCTTGTCTCGATCAACATATCTTACTATCCACACTTGTCTCGATCAATGTATCTTTACTATCCACACTTGTCTCGATCAACGTATCGTTACTCTCTACACTTGTCTCGATCGATCAACATATCTGTACTATCCACACTTGTCTCGGTCAAAGTATCTTTACAATCCACCCTGGTCTCGATCAACGTATCTTTACTATCCACACTTGTCTCGATCAGCGTATCTTTACTATCCACACTTGTCTCGGTCAACGTATCTTTACTATCCACACTTGTCTCGATCAACGTAGCTTTACTATCCACACTTGTCTCGATCAACGCATCTTTACTATCCACACTTTTCTCGATCAACGTAATGTTGCTATCCGCACTTGTATCGATCTACGTATCTTTGCTATCCACACTTGTCTCGATCAACGTATCATTACTATCCACACTTGTCTCGATCAACGTATCTTTACTATCCACACTTGTCTCGATCAACGTATCATTACTATCCACACTTGTCTCGATCAACGTATCTTTACTATCCACACTTGTCTCGATCAACGTATCTTTACTATCCACACTTGTCTCGATCAACGTATCGTTACTATCCACGCTTGTCTCGATCAACGTATCGTTAATATCCACACTTGTATCGATCTATGTATCTTTACTATCCACACTTGTCTCGATCAACGTATCATTGCTATCCACACTTGTCTCGATCAACGTATCTTTACTATCCACACTTGTCTCGATCAACGTATATTTACTATCCACACTTGTCTCGATCAACGTATCATTACTATCCACACTTGTCTCGATCAACGTATCTTTACTATCCACATTTGTGTCAATCAACGTATCTATACTATCCACACTTGTCTTGATCAACATATCTTTACTATCCACGCTTGTCTCGATCAACGTATCGTTATTATCTACACTTGTCTCGATCGATCAACGTATCTTTAATATCCACACTTGTCTCGATCAACGTATCTTTACTATCCATACACGTCTCGTTAAGCGTATCTTTACTATCCACACTTGTTTCGATCAACGTATCTTTACTATCCATGCTTGTCTCGATCAACGTATCGTTACTATCTACACTTGTCTCGATCGATCAGCGTATCTGTACTACCCACGCTTGTCTCGATCAACGTATCTTTACTATCCACACATGTCTCGATCAACGTATCTTTACTATCCACACATGTCTCGATCAACGTATCTTTACTATCCACACTTGTCTCGGTAAACGTATCTTTACTATCCACACTTGTCTCGATCAACGTATCTTTACTATCCATGCTTGTCTCGATCAACGTATCTTTACTATCCACACTTGTCTCGGTAAACGTATCTTTACTATCCACACATGTTTCGATCAACGTATCTTTACTATCCACACTTGTCTCGATCAACGTATCTTTACTATCCACAATTTTCTCGATCAACGTATCTTTACTATCCAGACATGTCTCGATCAACGTATCTTTACTATCCACACTTGTCTCGATCAACGTATCTTTACTATCCACACATGTCTCGATCAACGTATCTTTACTATCCATGCTTGTCTCGATCAACGAATCTTTACTATCCACACTTGTCTCGGTAAACGTATCTTTACTATCCACACATGTCTCGATCAACGTATCTTTACTATCCACACTTGTCTCGGTAAACGTATCTTTACTATCCACACTTGTCTCGATCAACGTATCTTTACTATTCATGCTTGTCTCGATCAACGTATCTTTACTATCCACACTTGTCTCGGTAAACGTATCTTTACTATTCACACTTGTGTCGATCGATCAACGTATCTGTACTATCTACACTTGTCTCGATCAACGTATCTTTACTATCCACATTTGTCTCGATCAACGTATTTTTACTATCCATGCTTGTCTCGATCAACGTATCTGTACTATCCACACTTGTCTCAATCAACGTATCTTTACTATCCACACTTGTCTCGATCAACGTATCTTTACTATCCACACTGATCTCGATCAACGTATCTTTACTATCCACACTTGTCTCGATCGATCAACGTATCTTTACTATCCACACTTGTCTCGATCAACGTTGATCGATAGAGACAAGTGTGGATAGTAAAGAATCCTTTATTTAAATTGGGTCGAAATATTGCTTAATTAAAAAAGGGCATGTGTAATTCATTTCACTTCAATAATCAGAACTAGTGATCTATATACCATGACGTATTTACATATGCATGGGTCATAACTGTTTTCATTCATTCGCGTACATAGATCAAGCACAAAGTATCAAAAAGAGAGTTTCGTTGTAAAAAGTGCTCGATGGTACCAGCAGTACCCGTAACCTCTGTGTAGTGAAGTCAGTGCCCTAACCGATTGACGCAAAGAAGTAGGCCATTCCCCAGACATAATTGATTAAAGCTGCCTTTATATAGACTATTATACAGCAGATTTATATGAATATCACAGAGCATCAACATTTTCAGAAAGCTTAAAGTAACATGTGTTGATATATGTGTCAATGTGTTGCATTCACAGACTTCTGATTGAAACGGTTCCGTAGATATGGTTAATTATACGATCGTACATAATATTGAAGATTGGTATGCAAAATGCTTATTTCTAATCGATTAGCTCCTGATTCTTGTAAATTCTTCCGATATTCAAGTAGTCCGTCTTGGTCCCGATATTATATACATGTTAGCAGTTGGATTTGCATATACAGTCAAAACCTGTCTTATGTGACTTTCCAAGGGAACAGTGAAATATGGTCACATAAGACAGGTGGTCGCTTAAAAATGCACTGTGAAGGGAAATAAAAATAAGGTCACATAATACAAGGTATTGCTTAAAAGAGTTGGTCATTAAAGCAGGTTTGCCTGTATACATATGCAGTTATTGCCTATCACCAATAAAGCTGCGATCTTTGGTTTCATGAAAATAAAAACGTAGACCTAGATCTAATTTAGTGCGCATGACGTGTTTCTTGAATCGGTCCTCTGATACTGTAGAAGTTTCAGTTCTTGTTGAAATACACAGAAAGTATAACATTGCCAACTTTTGTAACATGTTTGTTCAATAGTTTTTTGGTGAATCAGCAAAAAATAAATAATGGCTACATGAAAAATACTTAATGCGGAATCTAAAGTTATATACAAACGTCAAAGACGCCGAGACTGTTGGTTCATCATCAAACAAAAATAGGTATATGCATGCTGGTTTTCAACTATTATTTCACAGTTAACTGTGTTTATTGTAAGTGATTGTTGCCAATAACGACGGAACACACACCCAGTCCGCGATACCTCAAACAATTCATTGTCTATAATATGGGGTTAACTTTTTTTAAATACAAGATTTGTAATAAAATATGGAAATGTTTGAAAATGCATCCAAGCAATATCAAAGATAAATTAATATATTTTTTAAGGTTGTCATTTTAAAAGTTGGGTCGATGTACGAGGTCGTTGGTCTTGTGTGAGTTTGTCCGACTTAACACAAGAAAGTACTGACGGAGTATGCAGTCGTTGCTATTAAAGTCTGCTACGTCTGAAAACGAGCGCTCCAGACAAGTAAAGTTGAGATTTTTCCAACTCGTGTAGACATTAGAGAATGCTAGTCATCCATCAACGATAGTCTTTATTACTGACTATTAACACAAACTTAAAATGATTATTTTAACATGGGAGGTCTCTTTCATATAAAAAAGAAAAAAAAAGAGTTATTTGTATTTAGTGTTTGGAACACAACTTGTCAAAATTAAACTGAAATACAACCCCCTTCCCAAGTGTACATTTGTTAATGTGTCATTTCTCTTCCATAAATTATTCAAAATTTTATATTGTTTCATATATGGCGCATTTCAAATATCAATTCGAGATCCAATGTGGCCTCCACATGGTGACCAACTGCTCAATACTTTGAGGACGGCGAATCGTCACATAATGCGAACCTTTAATTTAACTGAAGTCAATTTGAAAAGGTGGTACCTATTTCTAAAACAAAGAAGACTGTTTTTTCTTAAAGCTGTGTGTACGACATTCTATCATTGAAATAAAGATTTTTTTTTTTTATGTAAAGATGAATATAGAAAAATAACAATATGACTATGCAAGTTTTTTTTCGGTGGTCTGAAAATCACGAGGAAATATTTTAGCGGGGTTATTTAAAGACTGGGTTTCTATAATTTGGACTAATTTACTGGTTCCCAGGTGTGAAGGCGTGAATATTTTTAAATACGATTAAGTAATTAACTACCAAAAATTCATTCATAATCTTCACTGCATTCCCTTCTCGTTGAGAAACCACCTGCAGCATAGAGTGCAAAGTTTATAATAGTCTACAGCAGCAGACTATATGTTATCTATTGAAGAATAAATCAACGCTTTTGTTTCACGCGACGGGATTGCATTTTTTATGTATAAAATAAATGTTGAATTAGATCTAGCTAGTTGTAGCTGCACTTTTTATGCATAAAATAAATGTTGTATTAAATCTAACAAGTGGTAGTCTCTGACCCGGTTTCAAAACCTCATTTTTCTAGTACAAAACGCCTCAAATCTAATAATGATGATTTTTTACACCAGACAGAAAGATGTTATGTATAAATTAATTACTGTCTTTTAATTATCATAACTTCGCCACTTCTCATTGAAGTGACTGTGCCAGCTTACAAAATTTGTATCTGATTCTATTGTCATGTTTTTAGTTCACCTGGACCAAAGGTCCATGTGAACTATTGCCATCACTTGGCGTCCGTCGTCTGTCGTCTGTCGTCTGTAAACTTTTCACATTTCAAGCTTCTTCTCCGAAACCACTGGGCCGATTGGAACCGAACTTAGCAGGAATGTTCCTTGGATGGTTCTCTACAAAGTTACTGTTTTTCGTTCCAGTCGGATATTCAATATGGCTGCCAGGGCCAATAATATGCTCTGATTGGCTGAAATTTCAAAGATCTTCTTCTCCGAAACTAATGAACTGACTGAACCCAAACTGTAAAGGAATGATCATTGGAATGTCCTTTACCAAGTTACTGTTTTTTATGCCGATCGGAAATCCAAGATGGCTGCCATCGCAGGACATAGATTAACATTGGACCCTATGGGAAAATGTTCAAATGCCTTCTTCTCAGAAACTACAAATATGATTAAAGCCAAACTGTACATGAATGTTCATTGGATGGTCCTCTACAATCTTAAGGTTTTTTGTTCCGATATGAAATTCAAAATGGCGGCTACGGCAGGACTTAGTTTAACATTGGACCCTATGGGAAAAATGTTTCAAAATGCTTCTTCTCTGAAACCACTTGGACAGTTGAAACCAAACTGCCCAGGAATGATCATTGGAAGGTCCTCTACAAATTTTCTGTTTTTTTATGCCGGTCGGAAATCCAAGATGGCCGCCACCGCAGGACATAGATTAACATTGGACCCTATAGGAAAATGTTCAAATGCCTTCTTCCCAGAAACTACAAATATGATTAAAGCCAAACTGTACATGAATGTTCATTGGATGGTCCTCTACAATCTTAAGGTTTTTTGTTCCGATATGAAATTCAAAATGGCGGCTACGGCAGGACTTAGTTTAACATTGGACCCTATGGGAAAAATGTTTCAAAATGCTTCTTCTCTGAAACCACTAGGACAGTTGAAACCAAACTGCCCAGGAATGATCATTGGAAGGTCCTCTACAAATTTTCTGTTTTTTATGCCGGTCGGAAATCCAAGATGGCCGCCACCGCAGGACATAGATTAACATTGGACCCTATGGGAAAATGTTCAAATGCCTTCTTCTCAGAAACTACAAATATTATTAAAGCCAAACTGTACATGAATGTTCATTGGATGGTCCTCTACAATCTTAAGGTTTTTTGTTCCGATATGAAATTCAAAATGGCGTCTACGGCAGGACTTAGTTTAACATTGGACCCTATGGGAAAAATGTTTCAAAATGCTTCTTCTCTGAAACCACTTGGACAGTTGAAACCAAACTGCCCAGGAATGATCATTGGAAGGTCCTCTACAAATTTTCTGTTTTTTATGCCGGTCGGAAATCCAAGATGGCCGCCACCGCAGGACATAGATTAACATTGGACCCTATGGGAAAATGTTCAAATGCCTTCTTCTCAGAAACTACGAATATTATTAAAGCCAAACTGTACATGAATGTTCATTGGATGGTCCTCTACAATCTTAGCGTTTTTTGTTCCGATATGAAATTCAAAATGGCGGCTACGGCAGGACTTAGTTTAACATTGGACCCTATGGGAAAAATGTTTCAAAATGCTTCTTCTCTGAAACCACTTGGACAGTTGAAACTAAACTGCCCAGGAATGATCATTGGAAGGTCCTCTACAAATTTTCTGTTTTTTATGCCGGTCGGAAATCCAAGATGGCCGCCACCGCAGGACATAGATTAACATTGGACCCTATGGGAAAATATTCAAATGCCCTCTACTCAGAAACTACAAATATGATTAAAGCCAAACTGTACATGAATGTTCATTAGATGGTCCTCTACAAACTTTACGTTTTTTGTTCTGGTATGAAATTCAAAATGGCGGCTACGGCAGGACTTAGTTTAACATTGGACCCTATGGGAAAAATGTTTCAAAACGCTTCTTCTCTGAAACCACTTGGATAATTGAAACCAAACTGCCCAGGAATGATCATTGGAAGGTCCTCTACAAAGTTTCTGTTTTTTTATGCCGATCGGAAATTCAAGATGGCCGCCACCGCAGGACATAGATTAACATTGGACCCTATGGGAAAATGTTCAAATGCCTTCTTCTCAGAAACTACAAATATGATTAAAGCCAAACTGTACATGAATGTTCATTGGATGATTCTCTACAAACAATACGTTTTTTGTTCCGATATGAAATTCAAAATGGCGGCTACGGCAGGACTTAGTTTAACATTGGACCCTATGGGAAAAATGTTTCAAAATGCTTCTTCTCTGAAACCACTTGGACAGTTGAAACCAAACTGCCCAGGAATGATCATTGGAAGGTCCTCTACAAAGTTTCTGTTTTTTATGCCGGTCGGAAATCCAAGATGGCCGCCACCGCAGGACATAGATTAACATTGGACCCTATGGGAAAATGTTCAAATGCCTTCTTCTCAGAAACTACAAATATGATTAAAGCCAAACTGTACATGAATGTTCATTGGATGGTCCTCTACAAACTTTGCGTTTTTTGTTCCGATATAAAATTCAAAATGGCGGCTACGGCAGGACTTAGTTTAACATTGGACCCTATGGGAAAAATGTTTCAAAACGCTTCTTCTCTGAAACCACTTGGATAATTGAAACCGAACTGCCCAGGAATGATCATTGGAAGGTCCTCTACAAGGTGTGTGTTTTTTATGCCGATCGGAAATCCAAGATGGCCACCACCGCAGGACATAGATTAACATTGGACCCTATGGGAAAATGATTAAAGCCAAACTGTACAAGAATGTTCATTGGATGGTCCTCTACAAACGTTACGTTTTTTGTTCCGATATGAAATTCAAAATGGCGGCTACGGCAGGACTTAGTTTAACATTGGACCCTATGGGAAAAATGTTTCAAAATGCTTCTTCTCTGAAACCACTTGGACAGTTGAAACCAAACTGCCCAGGAATGATCATTGGAAGGTCCTCTACAAATTTTCTGTTTTTTATGCCGGTCGGAAATCCAAGATGGCCACCACCGCAGGACATAGATTAACATTGGACCCTATGGGAAAATGTTCAAATGCCTTCTTCTCAGAAACTACAAATATGATTAAAGCCAAACTGTACATGAATGTTCATTGGATGGTCCTCTACAAACTTTACGTTTTTTGTTCCGATATGAAATTCAAAATGGCGGCTACGGCAGGACATAGTTTAAATTGGACCCTATGGGGGAAATGTTTGAAAATGCTTCTTCTCTGAAACCACTAGAACAGTTGAAACCAAACTGCCCAGGAATGATCATTGGAAGGTCCTCTACAAATTATATGTTTTTTATGCCGGTCGGAAATCCAAGATGGCCGCCACCACAATACATAGAAAATTGGACCCTATGGGAAAATGTTCAAATGCCTTCTTCTCAGAAACTACAAATATTATTAAAGCCAAACTGTACATGAATGTTCATTGGATGGTCCTCTACAAACTTTAGGTTTTTTTTTCCGATATGAAATTCAAATTGGCGGCTACGGCAGGACTTAGTTTAACATTGGACCCTATGGGGAAAATGTTTCAAAACGCTTCTTCTCTGAAACCACTTGGACAATTGAATCCAAACTGCCCAGGAATGATCATTGGAAGGTCCTCTACAAAGTTTCTGTTTTTTTATGCCGATCGAAAATTCAAGATGGCCACCACCGCAGGACATAGATTAACATTGGACCCTATGGGAAAATGTTCAAATGCCTTCTTCTCAGAAACTACAAATATGATTAAAGCCAAACTGTCCATATGTGTGTACATTGGATGGTCCTCTACAAACTTTACGTTTTTTTGTTCCGAGATGAAATTCAAAATGGCGGCTACGGCAGGACTTAGTTTAACATTGGACCCTATGGGAAAAATGTTTCAAAACGCTTCTTCTCTGAAACCACTTGGATAATTGAAACCAAACTGCCCAGGAATGATCATTGGAAGGTCCTCTACAAGGTGTGTGTTTTTTATGCCGATCGGAAATCCAAGATGGCCACCACCGCAGGACATAGATTAACATTGGACCCTATGGGAAAATGTTCAAATGCCTTCTTCTCAGAAACTACAAATATGATTAAAGCCAAACTGTACATGAATGTTCATTGAATGGTCCTCTACAAAATTTACGTTTTTTATTCTGATATGAAATTCAAAATGGCGGCTACGGCAGGACTTAGTTTAACATTGGACCCTATGGGAAAAATGTTTCAAAATGCTTCTTCTCTGAAACCACTTGGACAGTTGAAACCAAACTGCCCAGGAATGATCATTGGAAGGTCCTGTTTTTTATGCCGATCGGAAATCCAAGATGGCTGCCACCACAGGTCATAGTATTAACACAGAACCATATGGGGAAAATACAGAAATATATTCTTCTCTGAAGCTATTGCACTGATTGAACCTAAACTGTGCATCAATCATTGGAAGGTCCTTTACAAACTTTGTGTTTTTTATGTTGATCGTAATTCCAAGATGACGCAGGACATAGTTTTTACATAGGACCAATTGGTTTTTTTTATTACCAGGTGAACGATACAGGCTCTTGAGAGCCTCTGGTTGGATAATAAAATACTTTTAGACTAAACTATGGATGAGCTAGATACGATAACGTAACCCTCAGTCCGCTACGATAACGTAACCCTCAGTCCGCTTGTGTAGTGAGCACAAGCGGACTGAGGGTTACGTTATCGTATCTATGGATGAGCCTGTCGTTTTTGCTTTTGAAAGTTCCTTTACTACGATTTTCTATAGGATTTTGTAACTGTCCGGCAACAGTTTGGACAGTGTGGTCATTTTTGGTTTTCATTTAACATTAGTAAACTCTTATCAGTTAAAGAAAACCACGCTTGAATTGGCATTTCTTTCTTTTAGATCTGTACGGTTGTCAAGAAACTGAAATAAAGAAGAAAAAAACCGGGAATATTCTCCAGGCATTCCGAATACAAAAGACCCAGTCATTTTAGATAATTCCCCAATCCATTGTTTGATGTATGCTGATGACATTGTCTTATTATCCAAATCAGCAGAAGGAATGCAAGAAAAATTAGACAAACTTTCTGCATTTTGTACTGATTGGTGTCTTGATATCAATATTAAAAAAACCAATATTTTGATTTTTAACAAGGCGGGCAAACATCTTTCACATAAGTTTGTATTTCAGAATAATAATTTAGAATGTGTATCTCGTTATAAATATTTAGGAATATGGTTTAACAACTCTGACTCCTTCAACTTTGCTCAAAATGAACTTTATCAGAAAGCCTTAAAGGCCCTTTTTAAATTGAAGAGTGATTTTCTAGTCCACAATCCTGAAGTTAAAACCTCAATTCACGTTTTTGATCACACTATTAAGCCGATTCTGTTATATGGCTGTGAAATTTGGGGTTATTTTAACCCGTTTACCTCACGGTTTAGAAATGGAAACATTCCAATAGACCAATTTTTTTCTAAACTACATTGTGAAAAGTTACACTTGAAGTTCTGTAAATTTCTTTTGGGAGTGCATAAAAAAAGCACCAATCTTGCAGTACAGTCAGAACTAGGCCGGTTCCCTCTTCATTTCGATATATTAAAGCAAATTTTAAGATTTTGACATAGACTTGAAAATCTGGATTCATCTTTCCCTCTTCTTAAAGCTGCATATAAATGTACTAAAAATTTATATGAAGGCAAGCAACCATCATGGTATGGCTCTGTAAAACATATTTTGCAAAATATGCCAAGCTTAACTAATTTCTTGACAGACAAAACATCAACCTTTAAATATAAATGCAATAAAATTGTAAAACAACACTATTTGGAATTGTGGACAAAACAAGCTCATTCACTTAAAGAGGGAAAATTAAGAACTTATTTAAAAATAAAAACCAATTTTGGATATGAGAATTATTTGTCAATCATTAAAAACTTGAGCAGAGAAGAAGGTTGTCCAAATTAAGAATATCAGCTCACAAATTACAAATAGAAATAGGAAGATACCAGGGTACTCTCCGGGAAAACCGCATCTGTTGCAGGTGCACTTCGGGTCAGGTAGAAGATGAGATCCATTATTTACTTCATTGTACTTGCCATACAAACCATAGGGAAATGTTTACTACATATTTGACATCTGAGTGTCAAAATTTTCAAAATTTAGATGACAAATGTAAACTCATATGGATCTTAAATAATGAAGACCCAACTATACTCAGATATCTTTGTCAATATCTTTTATCAACAACTATTTGATTAAATGGAATTGGAAATCTGCAAACTGAATTAACCTGCATTGAGCATGAGAAAGAAAATATTCTTTTTGGCATCGTCCCTTGATGCTCACTGCTGGTTATCCAAAAGCTCTGATCCCTTTCCATGTTCCAAACAATATTCCTTCCCACATCAACATGGCCGGTCTGCACTAGATACAAGTAGGACTTTATTCCTTTTAGCATCGACTCAAGGTGTCTCTTGCAGATTGGTGATGAATCACCTGATAAATATGTATATGTTCTCTCTCATCCCCCCCCCCCCCCCCTCATATATATGTGAGTAAGTGTATGTACGTTTATGTGCATATATCTCTTTTCCTGCCCGCGAGGGGCTGCACCACAATTATTGATATTTCACCGCGAATATTTAAGTTGATATATTGTTGTTGTGTATCAATTATAGTTGTTATTTGTATTGTTGTTGTGTATCAATCATAATTGTTATTTGTATATGCCCTCCTGGGGCCCTGATTTGGTTAATAAACTTATTCTATTCTATTCTATTCTATATTAAACTTCCTGTTTGTGTGAAATTTTGCAGACGATAGGATTTTGATTTAATTTAAACAAATGAGTTGGAAATTTTATCAATACATATGCCCTTGTATCCTGAATATAATGTAAAAGACGAAAAAAGTAATGAACACGAATTAATGGTATATGATGACATCTGTCTACACCAATGTCAGAAGGATATAGCAACCAACTGCATAATAAATATATGGTTAAGTCTAACGGCACAGGGGCTTGTTACGATCCTCCCCCCCCCCCCCAGTACTCTAAAAACCAGAGTACTGGGGGGGGGGGGGGGGGGGGGATCGTAACAAGCCCCTGTGGTCAAACTTCAGATTAGGCTTCCGAAGACATTTTCTGCTCTATATTTCCACGAGATTAGGCCATGGCATGGGACATGAGTGGAATTTTACTGTTCCAAGTCTTTGTCACAGTGTTATTCGGGTTTTATTGCATGATTGTGTGAGATCTCTTAAAGACAATGGGAAATTGGGTTTAGAATAGATTGATAAATACAGGTCAAGTTTGATTTTTTAGGTATCTCGACTAATTTTATATAGCATGAAATTGAATGCCATGATAGAGGTGTGCCCCATTATATAATTTAAAATAGGCCTAAGCAGTCTGTACCAAAAACTTTTTGACCTACTAGCCTTTGGGGATAGTAAGGTCCCATATTTGACTAGCCCGAACTCAATTTTACTAGCCCAAAATATATTGTCATCCCAGTTGTAATCAGATTTAAAACATCTGTAATTCTAAAGAAAGTGATATCTTATTAGTAATAATGTCAATAAAGTTGGAAGAAAATTTCATAAATGACTATCTCACTGATGGATGAATATACTGATGTGACTTTCTGTTGAAGTTTACTCTTTTCTGATATTTTAACAAATCATCGCTCATTCGACACGTCCTTGAATTTCTTGAGATGAATTGCTATTTTTCAAAGTGGAGTTTTCACATACATGTACATGTACATCTAGTATTTTAGTAGCAGGTTTATATTCATTTTGCGTGCACAGCTCAGTGCCATACAGAATATATATGATTTTATTCTAATTAAACTTCAGTTGAGATGGCTATAATTAAAAAAAAAAAAAACATAGTTTTCAACATGTTAATTTTTTAATTTAATTTTTTTTTGGGGGGGGGGGAGGGGTGAATAATTTTCTTGAAAAAAATAACTTATTGGTTTGAAATTAGAGCCATTGAAAAATATGATTATATACTGGTAAAATATAAAACACCATACTACTGTTCCTCAATGGTAATCATATATATTTGTGACTGCTTCAAAGCGCTTGGTCATCGCACAAAATCCAAAATTAGCAACAACAAAAAAAGACAAGTCAAATTAAGCTCAGGTCATGTTTTTCTCTTGGAGCTGAAATCTTAGATGTAGAAAAAATTCCATAATTTTGTCAGCAGGAAATCTTATTAACAAGCATCTTATTTCGATACAGCTTATCGGAACGTTTTGTTGATATGATTTAAATAATCGGAGCTCTCAGTTCTTTTCAACAATCGACTTGGATGATTTCAAAAAGCCCTTAGGTGAAGGTAAATATATGTAAACATACACGTGGTAACAACTTGAACTGTCGGAGTTAAAACGAAATAAAATCAGTAAACTTTATTTGCAATTCCAAAATTTGTTACCCTTATACGACCTTTAATTTCTTAGAATTACTTTTACCAAGATACAGTTTTCAGTAGCCCATCGGGCTACTGACTTGTACGTTTTTACTAGCCAGAGGACGATTTTACTAGACTCGGGCATCGGGCTAGTGGCTAACGGCACAGACTGCCTAAGGCTAAATGTCACGACCACTATACAGTCTACATATTAATACTGTCAAACAATGTGTCAACACCTCTCTCCTTTTTTTTTTTTTTTTTATCTTAGTCTAAAATCGTCATAAAAACAAAAATAGGAATAAAAATGATTAAAAAATTTTTTTACACCATAATTTGACCTACAGTTTGTTTGGATCATATCTTATATGTAGACCTATATTAAATAATTTTAGAAATTTAAACATATTAAAGATTTTTGATTGGCATGCTAATTTTTAATGCTAAATACTAAAGTACATAAAAACCAGATGAGTGGAAGGATAAAAAAGAAAAATCAGACAGAGTAACCTCTTTAATATATTGTACTTGAAAGTACAGATAATTATCAAACTAACTTTGCCCCCAATGTATTCTACAGTGAAACATCATAAAAAAATTGATTTTCCATGAAGATAAACAGTCGTTAATCAATTATTGAATATCTTCTGTCTGACAGAGGTGTTGTGTTGATGTAGGTAAGGAAAGGGTATTACATTAACAGGTTTCACTTGACATTTGGAAAAATCATAACAGTGGGAAGGCAGTAGACATAATGAATGGCAGCTTCCCCTTTGATGTTGTAGTTTTAAGTTGCATTTGTAGAAAGAGTGATTATGTCTATCGCTATTTCTGTAATGGTTGTCTGTTGTCTGATGTGAGGTCCAAGGTTAGGATAGATGATACTTGAATTTTGACAGGTAATGGGGTACTTTTGGCTGGTATTCTCATAATTTGTCAGAAGTAAAAATTGTCATTAGGAGCTTGTTAGAAATACCAACAGTATAAGTGCATTAAATGCAACATTACGATCTACCTAGTTCTGTACTGGTACTTTGAGAATTGTTTGTGTTGTAAGTGAATTCAGTTCAGAAGTAATATTTGTGGTGCTTTTATTTGTTTTCTTTACCAATGGTACACATTATTACTTATCTGTAGCCAATATACTGAGAAAATAAATTCCAACTAAAATTAAAATATGTATGTACCTGTATCTATGATTTTTTAAGACATAAAGGAAATTTTTATAAAATGTTTAATTTCACTTTCATCATTATTTCAGTTATATGTGGTCAGATTAGATTTATTGGTGATGATGTATATCACTGACCTGCCGAAAACTTAAAGTTGTATCATGTACATGCCTAATCAAACTTACAACGTTAGTGGTGATAGGTCTTGATATGAAGTAGTAAACCCAATTGTTGCAGGGTCTGATATCAAGGAGTAAATCCAATAATTGCATAATCGGCCCATAAAACTTTCTTTTTGTACTTGTTCAAGGATGTAATATTGATTTAACTGGATTTACATCTAGCTGTACAATCAGTGCCTATCACCTTTAAAGTTGGAGAATTTGACTTGTGTACTTGATACAAGCTTGTGTGATAAATTTCCTCAGTAGCTGATCATGATTGTTTAAACTGTGGCAGAGAAACTATATTATATCTATGCCCTGGAGGCTGGAATCCCTCAGGGGTGTAAGTCATCTGAAGAATCCAAACATGTCATGTTTGCAAGGAATCTGAAAATTTATCCTCCCTATTAAATTTATGAAAGAGTGACTTTCACCACTGTCTTTTAATAAGTTTGTTTATAGATTAGGAAAATGTTTTGATACTTCCATGTGATTCTAGTCTGATTGGAATTACATCATTGTAAGTATAAAAACATTTTCCAATAACAAGTTAAGAAAGAGTTCAGTTTCCACCCATGGACATGGCGAGATGTTCTTGATACAACTGTGTGTTAAAGTTGTTAGTGTGTGTGACTTGTAACAGGTTGTGATTTTCACTAGATACTTTTGTTTCCTCCACCAATAATACTGACTGTCACTGGACGTTCATTGAGTCGAGTTATACAACAATAACCTTAACTTTATATTCATTTAGCTCTTCAAAGAACTAAAATAAAAATATTGTGAATTTATTTTTATTTGTTGAATACAGATTTTCATGCTTCTCTCTGGTTCCATCAAACCACAAACTTTAGTGCAAAATGAAAGACAAATAAATAACGAGAAAAGTCATTTGCAAGTATCAAAACAGTGAACTCAATATCAATGCACATCTCAGTTTCTGCCCGCATTCCTGGAAAATCCACACCAATGGAAATAAACAAAACCACAGTAATATCAAAAAGAGAAATTAAAGATACAAAAACAGCCTAATTATATAGTCAGATAATAAGCAGGAAAAGTATGCCTTGAATCTCTTGTTATTGAATAGCTGCTTCCCATCTCCTGCTCTTAGCTTCCTTTATAGCAGATCTTCATAGTTACAAAGAATCTCTGTGATGTTGTCTTTTATTGATTACAGGTGATTTACTAGATGTTTTATTGCTACAAAAGAACACTAACAAGTGTACCCAGCTTACCTTGCATATAATGTGTTCGTCAACACTAAAAACAGATGTTTAATGGAAAAGTTCAAATAAGTGTCAAGAACACACAAGTCTTTGTCACATGTCTTTCTTGTGTTGGAGATCTTTGAGATATATACAGTAGAAAAAATTTAAAACACTAATTGATGGGCAAGCCAGTTGGTAAATAATCAGAAGTAATTACCGGTTTATAATGAGAAAGGCTATTTTAAACCGATCAACTGTCATTTACACCTTCAGTTTATAAACAGCCTAAAGGTTACAAATTCGATATTCATTAAATATTTAATTTATATGCTGTGTTTAGTAAAAAGCAAATTAAACACAAATAAAGAAAAAGTCTGACTAGAATGGGTGGGAGACTACACTAAATTTCTAAATGTTTCTGATTTTTCTCTCTCTCCGAAAAACCGACTATGGACCTTTTGTCATAAAAAATTAAAATGAATGAAAAGTTTCCAAAGATGGATTTATTTAAAGTTCAAGGTGTGTTGCTAATTATTCATTTTAAATTGATATATAAGTGAACTAATTTAATTTAAGCATATTTTATTGTCTATATAATGACAAAAGGATCAAACATGTTTTTCAACTTAGTATTGTCTTCTGCATATAATTACAATATACAAGGGAACTGATTTCAGGACTTTTAAAGTTTCAACTTGAGTGTGGTTGGTTAGGTAATAAGAGGTTGGAGTATGGAGGAAATGGAATTCCAACCTCTCATTGTAGAAGTAACTCAACACCTACCCTACATGTAGATCAGGGGTTTCACCCATCAGTTTATATTAAATGTAGAGTTTTAAAAATTCCTCCCCAATAAGTCAATGTAGTCATGATTTAATTGAAAAATTGCTGAAAGTGAAGAAAAACACAGACAACACTAACAATAACCAAGAAATATAGTTGAAAGTTGTGAACTCTGAACTCATGTCTATTACAAACTGTTGACCCAAACAATGTTTGGTTTAGAAAGGTCTTACTGTAGTTATATAAAACCATAACCAAGCTTCAAATATTGCCCTAATTTCTGAACTCTCTATTACAAACTGTTGGCCTAAACTGTAGTTATATATGAGACTATGCTCTGTATAGAATGTTAAAATAATAAAACCAAAACTTTTGAAAATGATCTTTTTTTCTGTTTAGGTGCCAGTTTGGAGCTTCATTCAAGGCACGTATTGGACCTTATACCTTTTCTGAACACAACTCAACAAGGATTAACCTTTACTTCAGGAGTAGATAACACCACACAAGCTTTAGTTTTATCAGGTTTGTTGTCATATAATATATATAGTACAAAACAGCAGTGTTTACTTTAATTGATGAAGTTTGCACCCACTTAACCATGACATGACAATTGTTTTGTAATGAATGAAGTAGAAATGAAGATCCATTCCAAATTACTTGATTATGTCAAAAATTCAGTTGGAAGTAGTTTACTTTGGGTACAGTACACTAGTTTACTCGGCCAATAAAACTTAATTCTATGATTTAGATAGATATTGTTGAAAGTGACATAATCGGCCATTATTCTGAGAAAAATAAATCCCAATGATTACCCACAAAGTTGTCATCAGCAATCTTATTTTACAGTCAATACTGTGAACCAAACCCTGAATAAAATAGAATCCTGTATAAACTGAACTTTGAATAAAGCCCCAATGTAAGAAATCTTTGTTAATTTAACTTGTATAAACAGAACTCCTGTCTATTCTGAAGACAAATGTTCTCTTGGAGGTTCACCTCAGTTAGGACTGGTTTCACTGTACTTTTACAATATTTAGGTTTGTTATAGGAGTTTAAAACCACTGTATATTGTGGCTGTTGATTTTATTGGTGGAGTAAATCAGAGAAAACAACCAAAACTCTGTAAGTCATGTGACAAATGTTATCACATAAGTCACTGACAAATGTCACATAAGTCACTAACAAATGTTATCATGCAAGTCACTGACAAATGTTATCACATAAGTCACTGACAAATGTCACATAAGTCACTAACAAATGTTATCATGCAAGTCACTGACAAATGTTATCACATAAGTCACTGACAAATGTCACATAAGTCACTAACAAATGTTATCATGCAAGTCACTGACAAATATTGTCACATAAGTCACTGACAAATGTTATCACATAAGTCACTGACCAATGTCACATAAGTCACTAACAAATGTTATCATGCAAGTCACTGACAAATATTGTCACATAAGTCACTGACAAATGTTATCATGCAAGTCACTGACAAATGTTATCACATAAGTCACTGACAAATGTCACATAAGTCACTAACAAATGTTATCATGCAAGTCACTGACAAATATTGTCACATAAGTCACTGACAAATGTTATCACATAAGTCACTGACAAATGTCACATAAGTCACTAACAAATGTTATCACATAAGTCACTGACAAATGTTATCACATATGTCAGCGACAAATGTTATCATGCAAGTCACTGACAAATGTTATCACATAAGTCACTGACAAATGTCACATAAGTCACTAACAAATGTTATTACATAAGTCACTGACAAATGTTATCACATAAGTTACTTACAAATGTTGTCACATGAGTCACTGACAAATGTCACATAAGTCTTTAACAAATGTTATTACATAAGTCACTGACAAACGTCACATAAGTCACTTACAAATGTTGTCATATAAGTCACTGACAAATGTTGTCACATAAGTCTTTAACAAATGTTATCACATAGGTCACTGACAAATGTCACATAAGTCACTGACAAATGTTATCACAAAAGTCTCTAACAAATGTTATCACATAAGTCACTGACAAATGTTGTCACATAAATCTCTGACAAATGTTATCACACAAGTTGCTGACAAATGTCACATAAGTCACTGACAAATAGTGTCAAATAAGTTACTGTCAAATGTTATCACATAAATCACCGACAAATATTATCAAACAACTTACTGACCAATGTTATCACATAAGTCACTGACAAATGTTATCAAATAAGTTACTGACCAATGTTATCACATAAGTCACCAACAAATGTTATCACATAAGCTATATTGAGTACCATTTGACTGCTGCATTGCAGCTTGATTAGGGGTAAAAATAATATTTGGATTCCTTATATAGATGTGAATCAAACTACTACAGATCGTGGCCACAACAACCCCCTCAACTAAGACATCCAGTATCATGGCCACAACATCCTCCTCAACTAAGACGGCCTGTAAGCTGTAAATAATACTGTTGGGTATTAAGTACACCAAAAATCTAAGAACATTTTTTATGTTCATTGCATTGTGTCTATATCATCTTTAACTTTATAGCTGTTTGATGTAGATTTCATCTACAGAGGGTGAAAGATGGCTCTTTTATTACCTTAACATGCATTTAATTAATTAACTTGATATGGTTGGTTAATAAGAGGTGTAGCATACAGCACTTATTTATTGAGTATGTATTTTAGTTGAAGTAGGTAGTGATTGCTTGTTCTCTAGACCTAGTGAACGTTTACAAAGATGTTTGCACTATCATTAATTTAATGTGGCGATAAAAGCCAAATAGTTTGGTTCTATGGGAACATACTTGGTTCTGTGGGAACATACTTGGTTCTATGGGAACATACTTGGTTCTGTGGGAACATACTTGGTTCTATGGGAACATACTTGGTTCTGTGGGAACATACTTGGTTCTATGGGAACATACTTGGTTCTGTGGGAACATACTTGGTTCTATGGGAACATACCCATTCATATCTTGATTCTCTACCTGTCTAATTATTTAAATAAAATGTTTGTTACATCTTTTTGTAATTTTTTTTGTCTTTGAGGATACTTTAACATCTAACAACATCCCATTTGGGGTCATGTCTTGTAACCTTTCATTCATCTTTGACTGTCCAATCATATGCAAGACAGTTAAATATCGAACAACGGCTCTTGGTATGTACTGTGTTTTGATACCTTAAGATTTAGTAGGCCCATTTCTGTTTGGTAAGCCCTGCCATGATCTCCTAAGAAAAGAGAGAAAACAGAGATAACAAACAACTAATTTTAAATAGATTGGGTTTCTACCTACTGATGAAAAGATCTAAAATATATTTCTTTTGACAGCAATTTTCAACCACTTGTTGACTTTTCATTATCAATGCAATATGATATATTCATTTGTTGTACTTGATGATGCCTTCTTACTTGTGTAATATATTTTTTATTCCAAATAATATTTCTTATGATGATTAACTGCTTTATTTTTTCTCCCTGCATACTGTTAAATATAGCCTGGCCTCCAAACTAGATTACAGTAGTCTGATATTTTGACTAAAAATTAGCTTGGACTAAAATCAATGGCTCAATTATTAATGTTTTATTTGACTTTGAGTGAGTGATTGTTGTTTAACGCCAAATGAACAAATTTTCAGCTATGTCATGGCGAGAGCAAGTTACATTTAATGAAATGATGATGATGTCCACTTTGTACTAGACCAACACTCTTAGTTGGATTTTTATAATGCCAGCTCACTGAAACAACAGTCAGCAGGTAGATATGTCGCTCCACCCGGACACATTAACCTTGTTCCTAGCCAACCAGTCTTTGCTCTTACTCCGTAAAGCTGTATGCTTAGTGGAGAAGCAGCAAATACCAATTATATAGTCTGGTTTGACCCGAATGTGGCTCAAGCCCACTATTATCCTGCACATGAGTCAAGCATGCTAATCATTACACCACCGATGAAGTTTTATTTGATCATGGAAAATTGTTCTGAAAAATCTTTGTTTACTGAGGTGCCATTATGACCATGATCGTATTGTAGTTGGATATAGTTCTATAGATATAATCAGTTATTTTGTGTCAATTGTGTCAAAATTTCCTCCCGTAGCGACATGTGCTCAAAGCAACCTTATGTGATAAAGTTTGTCAGTGACTGGCGGTAAGTGAGTGGTTTTCTCCATGTACTCCAGTTTCCACAATTATCGTACTGGTAATAAAGCAGACTGCCATGATATAACTGAAATATTGTTGAAACTATCGGTAAACACGCTATATACCGTTACAAAAAAAAATGTGATTAGGTCCAGGATTTCCTTAATAATTAAGACGAGAAGTACTAAATGAGCATAAATCGTTTTCCTTTTGTGTTTTCTGATTATTAGATGCTATTAAACCAACTTCAGGCTTCAGTAGTTCAAGTAATTGAAATATTTGTCCTTACCATCATTATTTTGTTTTTTTAGAGCTAAAAGTCAATGACAAAATGATTAAGATTTAGATGTTCAGTGATGTAGTTCACTCAATGACTGACATTTGATCAATTGACACAACAATTATGGTGTTTACAAATTTAGCAGTAATTTTCATTCTAAGAATGTCAATAAATCTATATTTGTAAACCTTGGAAGTAAGTTGAGCCTCAATGTTAACTGAGACAGATTTTGAACCAGGCTTGTTAAGCTAAATTTGCTAATTGCATTCAAAGCTGTCCAAATTTTAAAGCAAATACAGTCAAGCATGTATTAAGAGGTCACCATTCAGGACAAGTAAAAAGTGTTTTTTTTAAGACAGATGACCTCTTAAAAGAGGTTTAATTCACGTGAAATTTTCCATGCCAGGACAAGAAAAATATGACCTTTTAACAGAGGTGACTGCTTAATAGAGCTGACCGCATGGGGAGGTTTGACCGTACATGTGTATTTATATTGTGTGACCCTTATATACTAATACAATGTAGTTATAATTGCCCAACTACCTGTCTTGGTGTTATCACTTTTCAAGTTTTTCTAGAATACCATAGTCATATAAGAAAGCTTTAACTGTGGTGCTGGTAAGGAAATTTTTAAGATGGCTATTAGATCTTTTAATTAATCAGAAACAGGTACATTTCTGAATATTCTTGGAGGCAGAAATAGTTTTAGCTGACATTTGCTGACCTTTGAACTAGGTACCCCACCCCAACTTGTCCAGATTTGTTAAATATTGTATTGTCTTGTCAATCTAAAGCAAAACTTTCCCTTCTGACATTATTTCTTTCTTAAATTTTATATTGATATTTTACATTGTAAACCCATGGATCTAAGGATAGCAAAAGTATATACAGTCAAATCTGTATTAAGAGGTCACATTTGGGAGAAAGAAAAAGGGGCCTTATAAGACAGGTGGCCTCTTAAGAGAGGTTCAATTAATATGAAATTTTCAAGGACAAGAAAAAGGTGGCATTTTAATACGGATGACTGCTTAATAGAGGTGACCACATGGGCAGGTTTGACTGTATATACAAAAAAAAATGGAATTCTGATTTTTGTATGGAGGCTACACCAAAAAAAAAACTCAACCTTCAATCAAGTACATATCTCCATGAGTTTCCTGTAGGTTATGAATGAATAGCATTTTTCATTGATAACATCCTCTGCCCAAGCCAAGTAACATGTCTATAGTATTCACTTTAATATGTAACAGAAGACAACATTGAAGAGGTTAAGGCATTATGCAATGTTTTATGTAGAAGCTGTATCAATTTTAAAATGTTTTACTGATAGCTATCACTGATAAGATCTGATAAATAATGATATAATTGGTGAATAGATCAGTATTTAGTCTGTATATCTTTTATATGAGTGCTATTTTAAAACATGGATTATATATGAAATATTTCATTGGCTGTTGTTGTTTTAGTCCCCTACTTGCAATGCTGGAGGGGAACTAATATTAGGTTTCTTCTATGTCAATCACATTATCGGACTATCTGTCCCTCTGCATATCTTTTATATCAAGTGCTATTTTAAAACATGGTTTGTACAATGCATAACTTTTCATTGACTGTTGTTTTTAGTCCCCTACTTGCAAAACTGGAGGGGCACAATATTGTTCTTCTATGTCAATCAGTACTTCTGTCCTTCTGTTTGTCACACTATTTTTCTGCAAAGATATTGAACTGATTTTTATATGAAAACATTTTGCAATAACTTTTATACTAATTGACCAATCCTACTACAATGTTTCTTGGTACAGAATAAAGGGGGTTGTTGTAATTTTACCCGTTTCCAAACAACAAGAGGCTCCAAGGTGCCAAAAAAGGGTGTTTTCTGTTTTTGTATGTGAAGGACAATGATAGCCTTTATTATATTAAAGTTAGGGTTTCAGAGGAATTTGCTCTTATCTTACCATAAAACATGAACAATGCAGAATATTCAGTGCCGGATTTACCATTATGCTCAACAGGCTGAAGCCTAGGGCTTCAAATTTTAGGGGGCTTCCGGCCAAGGTATATACTATTTTTAACACTGTTATTGGACTTTCACACTTATGCTGTCATAGCGTATTGTACTTTCTAAACAACCCTTCAGTAATTTTCCTTATACAGTTGCACTCCATTTCAGAATATTGCAGAATTTTAAACACCCCTCATCATCTTCGCCTTTATTGAAATTGATTAAACACACTTCCATCTTCCTCCAGTCGTGAAGGTGAGGAATTGGGAGGGGTCTCACACGTGGAATAGCCTAGGGCCTCTCTTTATCTAAATCTGGCACTGAGAATATTCAATTATGTTTGGTGACATTGTGGAACAAGGGCTCACACTCTATCTACACTCCCCTATCTTAGTTTATATATAACAAGAGTACATGCAACCCCCATCATTACCTTGAATTAAATTATCAAGATCAGCCATTGTTTTAATAAGGAAGTTACAATCATACAACCACTTTATGTAACTATGACTTATATAATAACCAGATTTTAGTTCCACTTGTTGAAAATGTTAAAAGATCTTCAGTGCAGCAGAATTTGTTAGACACAGAAGTCATCAATTATACAATTTTATTTGCTGTGCATCAGCTTGAACTAGGAATTATCTGTGCAGTTGTTTAATCTTTCAAGTTTCTTTGATATATATCAACATAAGTAATTCAATGTTGATGACTGATGCGTTTGTTTTTACAAGATAATCATTATGATTTGACTTCATCTTTTTATATATTTATTATGTTCAGCTAATTTTTGTACAACCACAAAATGTATATGTAAAATTAAGATAAAGAAATAAGTAATTAATCTATATCTGTTTTTATTAGAATGCTGTGTGGGTTATTATCATTTCATTAAGGTAACTTCTCTGGGGTTTTAACAACTCAGCTGTTCCTTAATAAGCAACAACAGTTTGTTAGAGTTGTTATTAGTGGTTGTTATAATGCAAAGTTTTCTGACCCTATTGATTAGCTCACATTTTAATTGTCGATATTTAAACACCCACTAATAAGGCCCACACAGGACAACACCCATGAATTAGGCCCACCCTTTGGAACACCAATAAATAATACTCGCCCTTTGGAACACCTATTTATAATACCCGCCCTTGGGAACACCCATTAATAAGGCCCATCCAGTTATTCCTTATACTTGTAGCAGATATGACATAAAAATTATCATATCTGCTACAGAGAATTGTACAGACAAAATAATGAAATGTAAAGGAAAGAGTCTGTATGTATATTTCTTTTTTTTATTTTGCGATCTATCGGATCATATTATGTTATGGTGCTGTCGTGGTTACCCGTCTGTAAACAATAGGTTCTGTGCGATAACAAGATAAATGTCTAAAATACAATGGGTTCATCATATTACTGTGTTCAACTTTCCCTTGTAGACATGCTGTTGTCATATGATGCTTCGTTCATTTTTCCCTTGTAGACATGCTGTTGTCATATGATGCTTCGTTCATTTTTCCCTTGTAGACATGCTGTTGTCATATGATGCTTCGTTCATTTTTCCCTTGTAGACATGCTGTTGTCATATGATACTTCGTTCATTTTTCCCTTGTAGACATGCTGTTGCCGTATGATACTTCGTTCAATTTTCCCTTGTAGACATGCTGTTACCATATGATGCTTCATTCATTTTTCCCTTGTAGACATGCTATTGTCGTATGATGCTTCATTCAATTTTCCCTTGTAGACATGCTGTTGGCAACTTGCCGTATGATGCTTCGTTCATTTTTCCCTTGTAGACATGCTGTTGTCATATGATGCTTCGTTCAATTTTCCCTTGTAGACATGCTGTTGTCATATGATGCTTTGTTCATTTTCCCTTGTAGACATGCTGTTGTCATATGATGCTTCTTCAATTTTCCCTTGTAGACATGCTGTTGTCATATGATGCTTCGTTCAATTTTCCCTTGTAGACATGCTGTTGTCATATGATGCTTCGTTCAATTTTCCCTTGTAAACATGCTGTTGGCAACTTGCCGTATGATGCTTCGTTCATTTTTCCCTTGTAGACATGCTGTTGTCATATGATGCTTCGTTCAATTTTCCCTTGTAGACATGCTGTTGTCATATGATGCTTTGTTCAATTTTCCCTTGTAGACATGCTGTTGTCATATGATGCTTTGTTCAATTTTCCCTTGTAGACATGCTGTTGTCATATGATGCTTCGTTCATTTTTCCCTTGTTACGACATGCTGTTGTTGTATGATGCTTCGCTCTACATAGACCTTTATTAATCAGTCATATTTGTTTGTTCTTTTTCAGATACAGCAAGAAATTTTGCACTTCCAGATCGAGTTCTTCAAGAATCTTTAGTCATGTTGAAAGAAAACAGTGAGCTTACATTTTTAGCGACTTTGAAACAAGATATAGGAGATGCTGGCAGTATTATAGCATTTTCCTCAGATGTGATGCGGTAAGGAAACATAATCTAATCTTAAGCTCTAGCCATTTTATAACAGAGAAAAAAAACTCTTTTTGATATAATATTTCTTTAGATTCCTTATGAAATTTCCTGCTTGTGTCTTCTAAGCAAATTTGACATAGCCCTTATAGTTTCCAAGATAAAAGGAGCCAAAAGGGACCAGACCTGTAATGTTTTATTTTAAGTCCTATTTTAATGAGTTACAGTTTAAGGGTTATGGTGTTTAACACCACTTTCAACAATATTTCAGTTATATCGTGGGGGTTAGTTTTATAGGTTGAAGAAACAGGAGTACCTGGAGGAAACCACCTACCTGTCACAATGTGGGACCTTTATGAATTTTCGCAATATCTAGGACTTGATTGAAAACACAAAATGTGTATGAATAATCAGGTGAGCAAAAGATTTTTGATTTTTAGAAAATGGTATCTGTCATCACAAATTCTAACTTCTAATTTTGAATTGATGAAGGTTGATGAAGGTCATTGACTTATTTTTTTTTTTTGGTGGTTGTTTTTTTTTCATCCAAGAGTTTTTTTTCTCTCACATGAAAGTGTTCACTGCCCTATCATAAAAATCCTCCTATTGAAATCACATGTAATTATAAATAGACTAAGAATAGAAAAGATAGTACCGGTACTAAAATGTCTGATAGTTTACAGTAGAACTACATCTGTAAAAATCAAGATCTAAAGTTACACTG
Source organism: Bathymodiolus brooksi (assembly GCA_963680875.1). Classification (NCBI taxonomy): domain Eukaryota; kingdom Metazoa; phylum Mollusca; class Bivalvia; order Mytilida; family Modiolidae; genus Bathymodiolus; species Bathymodiolus brooksi. Next base: position 26,328,733 of record OY804581.1, on the reverse strand, counting down.
ACCTTATGATGTGTTTAATGATCAACTGTTGTAAAACAAACAAACTGCACAAGATATGTATAGTATTTGTATATTTTTATAGGATGTAGATAGGAAATAGAAGCTTTATGTAGGAGTGGTCAAATTCATTTGAAAATAAGCATATTTGACATTTCAGTCTTTGTGTCTACATTATTTTGATAGTTATATTGTGGGAGAGGAAAATTATATTTGTGTGATAATGTTGGTAATAAGAATCATGATATCATAGTAAAAAAATGAAGGTTTTTTATTTCGCTGAACTTTAAAAAAAAAAGTTGCAGATGTTTAGTAGGTATTACATTTGTATGTCTCTCTAGTTATTCAGTCAATACCCAGACCTTTCAATAAGGGGCAGTACCAGGTACTTTTACCCACCTAATAAAATGGTAATTGGTACTTCCTAATTTCATTGAGTCTTTCATAAGATATTCATGGAAAATGTTAAAATTTTAAGAAAAAGTACCACCTGTTAATAGTGAAGTACTGGTATGCATTGTATTTATATTTCTGTTATATCATGGTGGGTAGAATTCTTGGTGAAGGAAAACAATAGTGTACCTGTTAAAACCCAGTAACCTATTGTAATAGTGTACCTGTTAAAACCCAGTAACCTATTGTAATACAGTCGTCCCTTCATTTTAGAGCAGTAAAAACCAGAAACAATGAATTGTGTAGTTCCGTGGTAGATAAAGATGAAATTCAACATATATGTTTAAAAAATGTCAACCACTTCAAATTGACTCTGAATGCATCCTGACAAGTATTTCTCTAAAATATGTTGACACATGCTTAAATGGGATATTATCAACGGACCGATTTAATTGACCTAATAAAAGTGAAACATGATCCCATATACAAACATTTTGCTGTGACTCACAAATTTGAGTACAGTAGTGACATTATTGACACATCCAAAATAGTTTTTTTGGCACATGACAATGATTTTGACCCTCTCCCTCCCCTCCCTCCCCCCACGGAAAAAAGGATTTTCTTGAGCCATTGACATACATGTGTGATATAAAAAAGAAAGTATTTGTTTGAGAAAAAAAGAAATCAAATAAATTCTATGGAAAAATATGAGGATAATTTGATTTGTATTTCTATTTGATATAATTTAATTTAGTTTCAAATTCTTCTTGACTTGACACACAATCTTAATATTGATGTTCATGTGGTAGTATTGATTTTGTTTCAAAATTTACAGCTTTCTCATTTAACATTGAGATAAAGATACCAGTTTTTTAGAATGATAGTTTTTACTAAAGCCAATGACAGTTATTTCTCAACTTTGGAAGAAAGAGTCATGTTTCTTTAGCTATGTTAGGTTTAGCATAAAGATTTGCTGTAACATTGCGGATCACTACTCCTCCATTTGATTTATGAATCAAACTTTTTTCATTGAGGCCATATGTATGTTAATTGGTGGGTGGAATGTTCATTGACAAAACTGCAATGTAGGCTATCAGAGTTAATTATACAATACCGCTTAGATTTTATCTGAAGATTCACAGACTTACAACTGTGTACATTCTTTTACTGTCGATTCTGATGCAAAATCATCGCATCAGTGCAGACCTTGTGTTAAATACGAGTTCAAATGTCTAAAAAAAGACAAGCTATCTTTTTATTTCCGGTACTTATGACTGTCGAGGGTGGAATTTCACTTGTCTATGAGTGTGGAAGAAATGTGTTAAGAATAACCTAGCAAATCAATTTTTTTTTGTCCTGATAACAATTTCAAGAGTATTAATTAAATGTATATTTATGCTATTTATTGAAAGAAAAAAGCTCTTGGGAGTTATATAATATATACAGAGTATTCATATAAATCGGTGAAAAAGTTTTTTTTTACATATGGTGGTTAACTAAGTAATGTCAAAAAAGCTTTGCTCAGCAAGGTTTCCAGGTAATATCATATGTGTTAAATTGATATATCTTTTTGATCAGATTGAGAGAAAAAAAAGTATTAAAACTCCACCCATGAATTAAGGAGATGAATCATATCAGAACAAAAGTAGATTACGGAAATCTTCTTAAGAAAAAAAATATAATTAGAAAGGTCATCTTTAGGATAAGTTTATTATCCTGTGTAGTCTTAGATATTCTTGGGTTATAAGTTTTGTTTTGTTTTTGTGTTTATTCATAACAATTCAGTAGTCCAAGGGTCCGTCGTGGCTGTGATCGTATGGTAGTGGATTTACAACTACCTATGCAATCAGTGCCTATCACCACTGATGTTGTGAGTTCAAATCTCGATCAGGACGAGGTGTACAACATTATGTGATAAAGTTTGTCATTAACTTACGACAGGTCGGTGGTTTACTCCGGGTCCTCCAGTTTCCTCCACCAATAAAACTGACCGCCACGATATAACTGAAATAATGTTGAAAGTGGCGTTAAACACCATCAAACAAACAGTAGTCCACCTCTTATAAATCCACTACCACCAAAGGCAAAGGCCACCATCTCATCAGGACAGATTTCAGAAGTGCTAAGACAGTAAAATAATTAATAGTCCTCCTCAAGAGAGGCCACTTTTTCATTGCAGAAGGGATGTCTTTATAAGAGGGGGACTCCTCTATTTTTATAATATCTATCGTGGTGATCAGTTTTATTGATTGAGGAAAACTGAGGGTTAAAAAATCTACTACCTGCCACAACTTGCTGACAACTTTGCAAGTACACAACTTATTAAATCTAGTCTTTTGTCTCATTATTGTTATTGTGTACATTGTAGTTTAGTTTATGTTTCTATCAGTTTGGAATTTCTATCTTTATATGTATTCTTGTTTGCCCCTAATGTGGGCCCAAAATTGGCAATCAAATATTCTTATTCTTATAACCTCTTAAGGTGATGTAGATTATTGTAAATCCATACTACCATGCAAGCATAGGCATAGCATCTTCTTTATTCATAATAAAGTTAACTTGTCATCCATGAGTACCAATTGTAACTACTCGGCCATTCTCGTTACCCTGCAAATAACCTCGTATGCATTAGGCGTATAAATCGCACTACTTTTCACATGTCAGTTACATGAAAGTTTGATAAAGTTATATTTTAAACAATTTTCTATATTTCAATTAAAGTTTTAATTAGTTTTGCATGATTAGATTTTACTTAGTATGTCTTCCATATTGGATTTTGGTGGACTATATTTTTGTGCGATTTAACTTAACTTAACTTCCGGCAAACAATTTAAGAAGAATTTCTACTATGTACGTACGAGGTTATTTGCAGGGTAGCGAGAATGGCAGAGTAGTTACGATTGCCATGAGTACAAGAACCTTATAATCTCCATGGAAATAAGAATCCACTAGTTGTAGTTCTTATATATATATATGTTGTTAGTCTAATGGATAATGCATTACACATTTTTAGCTTTCATCCTTTCAACATCAGTACTACTTCATAAATACTAACTACTTCTTCATCAACCTACTTTCCACTTCAAGCTGTATTAACTGTCTGGTTTTCTTACTATATGCCTTATGGGAGAGCCCTGATGGTTGTTTTTGTCTGTATTTATAATTTTTAATTTATTAGTACAACCCTAGTATGCCATTTTGCACCGTCCCCTTGGTGCCTTCTGCAGTCAAGCTACCTATTATTAAGCTATAATCTGAAAACACTCTTTCTCTATTTATAATCCCAAGGCCTAGACAGCTGGCCCTTCTGCACTAGGCACGAGGTGTGCATGTTGGTGTGCAGCTATTTCTTGTGACACACATATATATTATTTTTATCATCAGCATGCCTTTAAGCATCGTCCCTTGGTGCCTTCTGCAGTTGAGCCCCCTGTTCTACTCCCTTGGTGCCTTCTGCAGTTGAGCCCCCTGTTCTACTACTACGAGATGTGTGCAAGGCAATTTTGAAAATACTCCAATGTCTTTTTGCTCATATTTTAAAATAAATTACTAATTACAAAGATATATATAGGGTATGAGCAACATGAAGAGTTTGATTATCTTGGAAATCTAGTCTTTTTTGGAAATCTAGTCTTTTGTCTCATTATTGTGATTGTGTTATTGTGTACATTGTAGTTTAGTTTATGTTTCTATCAGTTTGGAATTTCTATCTTTATATGTATTCTTGTTTGCCCCTAATGTGGGCCCAAAATTGGCAATAAAATATTCTTATTCTTATAACCTCTTAAGGTGATATTGGACACAATGATGACAGTAATTGTAAGATTATTTCACCAGTATTTGAAATTCTATACACCATGACATTAAATCCACAACTATGCCCAGATGTAGTGTTTATTGATTGGAGTAAAGAGTACTCCTCAACTGTCAGCCAATGGCCATTTCGCTCCCATTTTAGGCTATGAGTTATGCTCAGTATTCCTGTGTCCTTTTTTTTCATGTTTTTAGTTATGTCCCTTTTTTCATGTAGGTAGTTAAGTTCAAATCTAATGAAACATCTGGTCTTACTATAGTCAAATTTCATTGTGTATCCATATACATAAACCTTCATTCATATTTTTCATCATCGCTAAAAGTATCCGATTGTTTTGAATACCAACATCTGTGATCAGTATGACAGGAAATACCAATAAAATAGTATTTGGTTGTATATCATCACCTCACAGCTGGTGAAGGACATGCTCTGTCTGACCTGGTAATGACTGGCACACGACAAAACAATCCCTGTGGTATTTCATTCACTACCTCTAGGCAGTTGCTCTGACATTAATTGAAGTTTTACAAGGTGATTAGGTTTTATGAGTTTGGTGTGGTTTGCAGGCAACATGCTCAATTAAATTTTGTGGTATATCCTTATACTTGGAATTTATATTTGTATTAGTTTCATGCTATGAAAAAATTATTTTTATAGTGCAGTTGAAATAAAAGTATCTTTGAAATTTTTACTGCACAGTGATGTTAATTATCTAAAATCATAGTGGATTGACATGTTAAATTTCAATCATTTGCAATTTCAGAAAATCTAAAATTTGGTTTCTTGCAGTTGTCAGGTTTTTATTTGTTTCTTATTAATGTCTTTTCAATTGTAGCTGTTTAATCCAGTTTTAAAACTTAATCATAGTAAAAAAAAATCATAGTGGATTGACATGTTAAATTTCAATCATTTGCAATTTTAAGACATGTTTTCAGAAATCTAAATTTGGTTTCTTGCAGTTTTCAGTTTCAAGTTTGTTCCTTATTAATGTCTTTTCAATTGTAGCTGTTTAAACCAGTTTTTAGACTTATCTATAGTAAAAATCAATGTAGATTATTGTATAATAGAGTGATGATTATGCTGGAGCCAATAAAGCTGTTACAATTATGTAATCTTTGTATTAAATAGATTTTGAAATATGTAGTAATAATGTACTGACTAAAAAGGATTAATTTTTTTTTATAAGGAAATACATTTAGTGAATATTTCAACAATCAAATTATTCAGAATTCCTAATTTCAGTGAAACCTGTATAGGGTCAGGGTTAGGGTTATGGTGTTTAACACCACTTTTAACAATATTTCAGTTATATCGTGGTGGTCAGTTTTATTGGTGGAGGAAACTGTAGTACCAAGAGAAAACCACTGACCTGCCACAAGTCACTGACAAACTTTCTCACATAATGGTGTATCGAGTACACCTCACATGAGTGGGATTCGATTTCACAGAAACCTGTATAAATTGAACAAATACACTTTGGATCAACATTTTTGTTTGAAATATACAGGTATTAAGATTTGATAGGTGAAATGAACAACTGCTTTTAGACATTATGACTTAAATTGGTACTCCGTATAGTACTATACACAGGAGTCAGGTTCAATAGTTTTTCAAGAATCTAAATTTGTGGCTGAATTAACTTGACCAATCTTTTCTACAAGATATCAAATGTATTAATTTACAGGAAGAGATAAGAATGTAAATGAACAAGGGAGATATTTCCATTGAACATTAAAAAAATATCTGATATCTCGATTACAAATTTTGTGAGGTCTTTTATAGCCTTTAATTTGTCTCTGTCTTTTTTTTCCAGATTTTTAGAAATCGAGAGTAGTGGGCGGAAGGATGAGATTCGTCTCCACTACACTCACGACCAACAGATTCGTGTTGAAACATTCCCATATAGACTTGCAGACAATCAGTGGCACAAGTTAGCTCTCAGTCTGTCGGGCACTCATTTGACTTTGTTAGTTGACTGTGTTAAAATTTATGAACGTGTGATACAAACTATAGATCGAGTACCTACGATGGGGAATATAAAATTATATGTTGGACAAAGAAATGGTCAGTTAGCACTTTTTAGGGTAAGTTTAGTAAAATGGATGCGTCCTTTTATATGTTACTTGTGTATTGTGATATTGAGCCTAAACAGCTATATATATTAATGATAGCCCTACCCATACCTGCCAACCTGTGAAAGTACAAAAGTGGCCCTTGAAAACAAAACAAAATTGGTTATAACATGTGACAAACTTTTTTGGCTAAAATCTAGGCCACTCGTATGAAATATAAATTATTATTACACACTAAATCTATATCTCAAAATAATACTCTAATCCTATAAATTAATACTAACTACAGAATCTACATACAACTTTTATTGCACTCAGAGATTTCAGATTTTGCTGCCTTCCAAATGGATGATTTTGTACTATTTAGAGCCTGAGCAACCACACAATTTAATATTATTGTGAAATAATATCATCATTTTTTGTCCCTCTTGGTATATTTTTCAAACAATTCCAATGATTGTCTTGATGTAGTATGGCTCATACAGTTACCAACCTCTCCAAATTTTGAGTGAAAAAAATCAAGTCTGTTTTGGTCAGGGTTTTTTCCTTGGATTTCTTCTGAAATTTCTGACAACATTTTTCAAACAGATTTGACATAACTGTTGTAGTTTCCGAAATGGGGCCAGTCAGGACCAACACCCAGAATGATAAAAGTATTATTCATTTGTATGCGGTTTTTTTTCCATTAAATTCCTCATAAATTCCTACCTGTACCGTAATCAAATTATCTTCTCACATATTTGAGGGCACCAAAAGGGTCAATGTCTAATTTTTTAAATTTCTATTTCAAGTCTAAATTTCTTCATGTACTATTCAAAGTTCAAACATATTCTACTTATTTGATGACTATTGCTGATCATTTTCAGTAAAACTAGTGCAAGATGAAACCCTTTTTGACTTGCTGTCATGCTCGGCATGGCATATTATATATTATTTTGCTAGTTAAATAAAAAACCTAATTTTTTGGACATTAATTAAATAACAATAGGTACTCTCAGAAAAGCATTTTCAATTCAGTAGTGAGCACAAGTACATGTAGACATTACTTTTTGGGGTTTTATGACAAAGTGAAGTGTTATTACTCAATTTCCTCTAAATACATCAAAGAAATGAGTTCATTGTCATTCAGTAATTACTGTGGTATACAAGAATACTGACTCAAAAGAAATTCCTGCAACATCTTAAATACAACACATTCTCTTCCACCTCTGTTCTCTGACAAGACAGATTGAGAATTTAATTCGCCTGTCCTTGTTTTAATTCTTGTTATTGATTGTTCTCAGCATCATGCAAGCATTATAATTATGATAAAGAGGGCTCTAAACAAGGTAACTTATGTCTATCTTGCTGAGCCATTGCTCAAAATATTTACAGGATGGACATCCTTTGATTATGAAATCATTATTATTATACTGTTGGGGAGGGGGGGGGGGGGGCATTGTTTTCGTTCTGTCTGTCCATCACAAAAGTTTGTAGTGCAACTCCTCTTACATGTTAAAAGGAAGTTCTTTAAAGTCTTGCATGTTTGTTTATTACCATATATAGAATCACATATTGTTACATCATTTTAGTCAAGGAGACATTTTTATTTTTATCAGAAACAACCTATAATTATATTTTGGATTTTAATTTTTGGATTTATTTCTTTAAATTTCTGGTGTATTTTTGTAGCTGTTACTGCAGTTATTTCATATTGTTTGAAAAATTCAAATCTTGCAGTTTATTAATTAATGGTTATAAAGAATGCTTTGTGAGTCCTATAGTTTGTATTTCCTCAGTAATGAAGTCATTACAGTACTGTTCATACTGAAAAACAAAAATTCCCATCATTAAAAAAAATCTTCTATTTTTAAATAAACATTGATAAATTATCAGTTTCTCAGGAAATTAACGTTAGTTTTATGCTCATTTCATGTAAGAAGCTGTGACTAAGGAAAAGATATATTTGTTGTTTAATGTTCAAAATGGCAAGTTTTAAACATCAATGAAATCTTGATAAGATCATCTCTGGGAAGATCTCAAGTCAAACAAACAGAGATTGTTCCTTAGATCATGTCTTGTCCAGAAATGATAAGATTTGAAGGATGGGTTCATTTATATGATAGCCATATCATTTTTTAAACTTCTGAGGTCTTGACCCTAATCACAAAATTACAGCTTTTCATCTTTTAATGGATTCCATTCCTACAAGAGGATATGATTTCTAGCCTTGAGGAAAGTTCATAATTGTTTGATTGTATAAAGTTTTTACTTGTTGTGACTCTTACTGGTCAGTGTCTCACCTTTGATAGGGTCAGAAAAGTTCCAAAAATTAAAATTTATATTTTTGGAACTTTTCTGACCCTTTCGTTGAAGTTAATGCAGTGGTACGTCACTTCCGTCAGCCGTGGGTCCTTATACGAAAAAATTTGCAATAAATGTGTGAAAATCTTAAAATTCTGGAGAACTGAGCTATCGTATGCACAAAACAAAAACAGGGGCAAAAAGATGCGTCTTTTAGGAATGGATACATGTCCTAGTTTGAATGACATAATGGAAATAAGGTGCAATAAATGTACTCGAAGCGAGCAGGGGTACGATTTTTAAACCTGCCGAGTTGCATGCCTTGTGTATCATTAATATCTATATAGGGTCGACACATGCAATTTGATGTTGACATAATATTGTATGAATATTGACACGAACAAGTTAAAATAAGGAAAAAGAGATGAAATAATAAAGAAATAAAGAAATTTTATTGAAAATAAATTTGTAAACAGAAAGTTAGAAAAAGGGGGGGTGGTGAGTCCGTGCCAGGAGCGCCTGTGGGTAAGTAGGCAAAAAAACAAAAAAAAAGTTTTTTTTTACCTAGGTTATACAGCACAAAGATATGGATTTTAACAGTGCTTGCACAAAAATGGCACTGAAAACTCATTAAAACTCATCAAAGAACATTTTGACTTAGCATCTGTTAAATAAATAAGTTATGGCTATCAGTACCTTGTAAATTGGAGATTTTATAATGGGTAGGTCCAATTTTATGAAGTTTTACCCTAGGCTGGCCTAGCTCCTCTGCGCTCTACGAAAATTTTACCTAACCATATTAAAATCATAAAATTGTAGGTTAACAAGGGAATGAATTATTTTGATTCTAAAAGGAAAATATGACAAAGATCTGAATTTGTATCGCTAATGAACGAGACACCATTGACAAATTTTAAATTTGTGTCTAAGTGTAATGTTGGATAGTCTCTGTCTCTCATGTTCATTTACATCTTTATCATTTTTTTCTAATAAATGCAATAACTACTTTGTATAGACATTTTAACCGATATATGCTGATAACCTTGTGCTTATATTGGACCAATATTTCTAAATATATAACATACCTAGACAATAGAAAATAAAAATATTTTGGCAGAATATTCCTTGTTATATAATAATTGCTATGATGTCATCCAAGGAACTTAATGATGTCATAGACATACAATGATACACCACTTCTTGTCGGGTAATGACCTGATATTTGAGCTCCTCCGACCTTCCAATCTAAAAAGAAATAGCAGTTACCAGATAAGCGAGGCTTTCAATATTAAGTGTACCAGTACTTCACTATTTACAGGTGGTACTTTTTCTTAAAATTTGAACATTTTTCATGGATATCTTATGCAACAACTTTTGAAATTAGGAGGTACCAATCACCATTTTAAGTGGGTAGAAGTACCTGGTACTGCCCTTTACTAAAAGGCCTGGATAAGATTAAAGCATACTTTAATTTGTAATATTTTTTAATTAATTTTTACTTTAAATATATTCTAGTTTTAAATGTATTGATTAGTATTCACAAATGATCTACATTGTATATACATTTTTATACATTGTACAGTAGTCACCCTTTAATCAGGCCAGATTTGAGAAAATAACACCCCTCTTGGCCAGATTTTCATTGAAAATTAAGTAGTCTTATAAGAGAGGGACTACTGTATTTTATATATATTTGCACAGCTCCCAAGCAACAAGAAAAAAAATACACCAACATTTTTTTTTTAGTAAAAATTATTAAGTTTAGGTGCTTAAACACTTTTGACACTCTCATATTATGGAAATGGTAAAAGCTACAACAAATCTGTTCAAATACTCCAGACAAGAATTTTTCTAAGAAATTCAATGGCAAAACAGCATACCGATATATTCCCTTTGATCCTTATTACATGTGTTTTGAAAAACCATAACAGCTAGGAAAATCTGTTTGATAAGTAAGAAATTATCAATCTAATGAAATGCACCTTAATATATAAATTAAAAATTATTAATATTGGACCATTTTTGACCCCCTTATATCTTGAAAATGGTAAAAGCCAAACAAAATCTGTTGGTGTGCTACATGTAAGAAGAATTTTTATTAGGAACAAAAAGAAAAAAAATCAATGTAAATGCTCAGCATAAAAAACGTCCTTTTTGGCATGGAGCCTCTTGTTTGGAAACAGGTAGTCTTGAATTCCTCCAACCTGTTTTCTGTGCCTAGAATCATTACGTTTAAATATCACCCTCTCTGATAATTGGATATAAATGTCTGATTGCTGTAATTTATTTACTTGTATATATAGGGAAGAACAAAAATTTGACAGCTCTAAAATCTAATTCTAACACTGTTTGGTTTAATTTTCAGACGTATATTTAATATTTAGTATTAACCTAGTATCCTTAGTAACTTTGAGATCCAGTGGGACAGATATATTGTATGGTTGTCACTTGCTTCTAGACGTTTATATATATATATATATCTAAAATGGTTTGTAAAACAACACCAAGGACACAAAACAAAGTGATAAAGAATTAAACACTTCGTAGAATGACAAAATTTTCGTCCCACCGAGGGACTTTATCAATGTCTAATTAGATAAAATCTCGAAACAATATAGCGACTTTTCAAATTTCCCAAAAAAGTTTTTGACGGTCCATGTACGGCACAAAAGATGGACCGTCAAAAACTTTTTTTTGAAATTTGAAAAGTCGCTATATTGTTTTGAGATTTTATTTAATTAGACATTGATAAAGTCCCTCGGTGGGATGAAAATTTTGTCATTCTACGAATTGTTTAATTCTTTATCACTTTGTTTTGTGTACTTGGTGTTGTTTTACAAACCATTTTAGACGTTTATAATTGTTTTACTTGTATAGTATCTTTATACCGTAATGATCCAACACCCCGTAAGATTGATCATTGACTGGTTTATCAGACGTTGTATATATATATATATATATATATATAAAAGAAATTACTAAAAAAAAAAAAGAACAAAATGGATTTTTCACAACATTCTTGTACTAACGTTTTCACTGCTGTTGCAGATCTTCAGGTACAATGTTTACAAGTGTATATATATGACGTTAACAATAGTGTGACATTAACAATATAAAGGGAGACTATGATGTTACGTTTTCGTGGTAAAATATATTACCTATAAAATTAATGAACATCTTTAAAGTTGTTATAAGATTAATAAAAATCTTTAAAGTCATTGTAAGATTAACGAACATCTTTAAAGTCATTTATCATTTAACGAAGGTTTACGAATATTAATTAATAAAGTTTCTTTTCTTCTTCTTAAAAAATCACCCTCTGTATTAACTTTATACAGTGGGAATATTTTGAAATGTCCTCCAGAATAATCATGGAAATGTTCATTAGCTCTTATTATAGTAAGGTCCTGGTGCCTTGTTTGTTGTCTATGAACAGTCATTCGAGTCCGCAATTCAGTTTTGGTTTCACCTACATAGAATTCTCCACAATTACCTGATTGCATAATTTCTATAGATTAGTACTAAGATAACTAAAATAAATGATTTGATTTTAAACTTGTAAATTACTGCCAAGACCACATGTAAGAATAATAGTATTTTTACCTGATTGCATAATTTCTATAGATTAGAACTAAGTTAACTAAAATAAATGATATATATATATATTAATTGTGAATATTACCTAACTGCATAATATCTAAGAAATTCAGATCCTGTCTTGGGATAGGCACAAAAAAGTGTCCGGGTTAAACAGGTTATTGGGATCCCCCGCATCCCTCCGATAATTGGATGTAAATTTCTGATTTCTGTCATTTATTTATTTTGATTATGATTACATACATGTAATTTTACCTGATTGCATAATTTCTATTGATTAGAACTAAGGTAACTAAAATAAATGATTTGATTTTAAACTTGTAAATTACTGCCAAGACCACATGTAAGAATAATAGTCTTCAGTAACTAGCAAATTACCCTATTAACCAAGTAATATTTTACATCAAGGTGGTTTTTTTCGACATTCCGCAACAGATTGCACCTATTGATTTTTGTACTCCCCACAAACAATATTTCCTTTGTAAAGATGTACCAAACATCACTGGTTTTGTCATCAGAATGATATGAAGAAGTTGAAATGGTACAATGGGACGGAGGATGCAGTACATTTTCATTTTCTGATGAATCAGAAAATTTATTTACACCTATCGTTTTTCCGCCCACACAAAGATTAAAGGTCAAAGTTTAAATATATCAGTGTGGGAGTGATTTTTAGCTCACCTTGCCAAAGGCAAAGTGAGCTTTTGTCATCACTTGGCATCTATCGTCCGTTAACTTTTCGCATTTTAATCTTCTCCTCTGAAACCTCATCTATGGAAGGTCCTCTCTAAAGATTGATTGCTCATTTTGTCTCAATCTATTAAGAAGCATGGCCGCCACAGGCAATTATTGTTTCTAAATGGCCGATTTTTAAAAATCTTCTCCTCCGAAACCAAATGAACCGAAACTTGGTAGGAAGCATCTATGGAAGCTCCTCGATAAAGATTGCTCATTTCATCCCGATCCGTTAACAAACATGGCCACCACAGGCAATTCTTGTTTCTGATTGACCGATTTTTAAAAATCTTCTCCTCCAAAACCACTTGGCCAAATGAACCGAAACTTGGTAGGAAGTATCTGTGGATGGTCCTCTATAAAGATTGCTCATTTCATCCCGATCCATTAACAAACATGGCCACCACAGGCAATTCTTGTTTCTGATTGGTTCATTTCTAAAAAAAAGTCTTCTCCATTGTAGTAAACTGTTAAAAGGGAGATAACTCTTGCATTAAGCTGTTAAAAGAAAGATAACTTGCCATTATCTCCCTTAGAAATTAACTAATGCTGATATAGTGTAACATGTTTATAATATACATTACATTACATTACATGTAGGTATTCAGGGGTTTCACTATTTTTTTAGGCTGGAGGTACTTTCTAGAATGTAGGAGGTACCAAATAATTTCGGCGAGGGGTCTGGATTGTAGAGATTTTGAGACTTAAATTTTGACCTGAAAAAAAAGACATGCTGCAATATTTGCTTCAATTTTGTGTATAATAAATGAATTTGAAATTAAGATATAGCATAATCATAATTAATTTAAGTCTCAAAAACCCTAAAATCAAGGAGCTTCCAGGGGCTTTGCTCCCTGGTCACCCCCACCAGGTTCATTTCTAGACTAATAGTAATGCTGATATTTCAGGTGTTAACTTAACACTGAAAATTTCCTGCGCTCATTCACACAAATCACAACAGATATCAGGAAAAAGAACGGGTATGCGGCAATGCCAACGCCGAACAGCATGATTTGACACGTTTTCATAGAATCTTCACCTTTGTTAAGCTTTTTGCTCTGCATAAAATAGTCAGTGATTGCTTTTTTTCGTTTACATTTTATCGATTTTCATCAATGATAATACGCCACTTGAATAGACACTGTTAAATCGTCGTAGTTTAAAGCGCTTTTACGATAAATCCAATCTGATCTCCAATACTGGAGGTGAAGAAAGTACAGATACAGATTCCGACGTGGACCTCGACGAAGACACTCCCATAAATACTAGATTACGATTTCGAGTCCCACAGAACGATCTTATATTGTATTAACTAGAATTTTGCACACAATTTTTTTTTGTTTTTATTTTTTCTGCCGGTACCAGACGCTACTGTAGCCGGGTAAAAGTACTGGGTACCGGCTCTTAATGAAAGCACTGGGTATTCACATTTTAATATTCTTTTTAGCTCACCGTGCTTTTGGCATCACTTGGCGTCCATCTGTTAACTTTTCACATTTTGATCTTCTCCTCTGAAACCCATCAGCCAAATGAACTTAAACTTAGTAGGAAGCATCAATGGAAGGTCCTCTCTAAAGAGTACACATTTTGTTATGATCCATTACCAAACATGGCCCTCCACAGACAATTCTTGTTTCTGATTGGCCAATTTTTTAAAATCTCCTCCTCTGAAACCGCTTGGCCAAATTAACCGAAATATGGCAGGAAGCATCTATGGAATGTCCTCTATGAAGATTGCTCATGTCGTCTCGATCGGTTAACAAACATTGCCACCACAGGCAATTCTTGTTTCTGATTGGTCAATATCTAAAAAATCTTCTCCTCTGAAACTGCCTAGCCAAATGAACCGAAACTTGATAGGAAGCATCTACATGTATGGAAGTTTCTGTATTAAGTTTCCTCAAAGCAGAATGAAAGGTGAGTGACACAGGCTCAGCCCACTCTAGTTAGAATTACCATTTACCATCAGCGTGATTGGTGTAGGTTGGTTGTACCACTCCCAGCTATTTAATGAAGGCAATTTAACTGACCAGGCTTGATTGTGTTGTGCCACTCCCAGCTGTTTCATGGGGCAATTTACCTGATGAAGCCTATGGCACTTTTCGCTGATAGTGATAGTGCCAAATTGTAATGGCTGACACTGTCCATATTACATTTACAATTTAAGCTGGAAGAATATCCTTGTTAACTATTTTTTGCTTGTGTTTATCAAAGGTTTGAATTGGTTATCGGTATTGTCATCACTTTGTGTCCCCAGCCTGATCCAAAGTTTTGTGTAAAATATCCACCTAACCTGGTTCCGAAGTTTTGTTTAAAATACTCAACCTGCCTGGTCCAAAGTTGTATGTAAAATACTCACCCAGCTTGGTCCAAAATTTGTGTAAATACCAACCCATGCTTGGCCCGAAGTTTTATGTAGTATACTCACCCAGCCTGATCCAAAGTTTGTGTAAATACCAACCCATGCTTGGCCCGAAGTTTTATGTAGTATACTCACCCAGCCTGATCCAAAGTTTGTGTAAATACCAACCCAGCCTGGTTAAACAAATGTGTTTAGTGTGCTCATCCTGCCTGGTTCAAATTTTGTGTAAAATACTCACCCAGCATGGTCCAAAATTTGTGTAAATACCAACCCATGCTTGGCCCGAATTTTTAGGTAGTATACTCACCCAGCCTGATCCAAAGTTTGTGTAAAATACCAACCCAACCTGGTCTGAAGTTTTGTTTAAAATACTCAACCAGTCTGGTCCAAAGTTTTGTGTAAAATACCCACCTAACCTTGTCTGAAGTTTTGTTTGAAATACTCGACCAGTCTGGTCTAAAGTTTTTTTGTAAAATACTCGCCCAGCCTAATTCAAAGTTATTCTGTGCAACAATAAAAATGAGTATCACAGCAGAGCTCCAGATAATTTTCATGTCCAAAGGGTAATTACCCCCTACTTTTGAAAATGATGGTTATTTGCATATTTCCTTTGCACTGTTGTACTCTCTACTTCAGTAAAGATTGCTTACCGGTACATGTACACTTTTAGAATTATGTTCGACACAAATGTTATTCAATAAACGCAGGATGCAAGTGAAATGTATATCTCTGTTTAATTTGACACGATTGTGTCATGTTTATTAATAAAATGTTGTAAATATTTTGTTTTTTGATCGTCGACTTTGGCAGTTTTCACAGCCATTTTGATAATGTCATCAATGATTCCTTTAACTATACTGTCACTAGACACAGATGAAACTGTCAGGAACTTAAGTATAGAATTTTCCGTAGCGCGCTTATTCATGTTCTTGCTCATTTTCGGTAATCCCTCATTTTCAACGAACAATGTGTTCCCAAATTTACCTTCGTTTTAGTTCTTACTTATTACGTAAACCACATTTATTTGTAATATTGACCGTGATTGGATGATTTATCATAAACATCCAATCAGATCTCTTTTGACATTGATGCTTAGAAAGGCAAACATTCGGTACCCCTCGGATGTATACGCTCTCTCCTTCGAAAAGTATAAAGGGAAGTAATTACGGGGAATTTCTCAAAGACAAAAATGTATTGTTATGTACACGACTGTACAAGTACGCTCCGAATTTGGAAAGTATGCGTAATGTGTACACTCTGATCTGATAATACATGCGTTTTTACTCGTTTTCATAGCGTAAAAAATGCAAATACGCAGCTTATCTGGAGCTCTGACATGTAAGTAAATACCATTTAATACAGTACTTCAAAGCCTATCTCTGAACCTGTCCATAGAAAACAATTGTTTATCATCAATTGCTGAAAGTACATCTTATTTAATGGAAACATTATATGAAAAATGAGTAAGTGATGAAAACGAGGGTGTCAGATACATATAACTGTATAATTCAATTCTGTAATAACCAATTGGCTAAATGTTATTTTTTCTGTGAAATTTTCAAGTACTGGTTAATAAAACTTCTATTATTCTTTCCAAGAAGCTTTGAGTTTTATCAGACTAAGATATTTAGGGATCAATTTTATCGTATCCTATGGTTTAAGTGTTTCTTTGCTCTTTGAAACATTTTTCAGTTTTGAACGAAATCCAGAAAATGTCTTGCCATGATTTTTAATGAGGGGAGGCAGCATTGTCCGGACAGCTAAATGTGGGTTCAAGGTTTTTACAATTTAGTTAATAAGAGTACAAATAATGGTCGATAACTTTGTCCATTTACGATTTTAGTGGTGGCAACTGATTTGTTTATATTTTGTTGTAATTGTGTTTTATTTGACTTGGCTGGTCACCAAAAACAAGAGAAGGAAGTGGTAAATGGACAATGATAGAAGATTTTAGTGGTGGCATCTGACTTGTTTATATTTTGTTGTAATTGTGTTTTATTTGACTTGGCTGGTCACCAAAAACAAGAGAAGGAAGTGGTAAATGGACAATGATGGAAGATTTTAGTATTAACGGCTTCCATCTTCATAACTTGCCGAGGGTTTTTGATCTAAGCGGGTGGTAACCTATGACTATAGTTAAAACCACACTATTTACATGATATTTGATTTTGTTTATGCCTGTTTATAGGGCTGTAATATATATATATCTAGATTCAATTAAAGAAAGGAATTTATATTTCTAAGAAAGAACTGAAGGTTTTTTCGTAGCATCTTTTTCCAGGTAAAACAAAGATTACTGGTAATTACTATTATATATCTTCCTGTGGATATAGAAATGTCTGCTTTCAATGTATAATATAAAAGTATAGTGAAGACTGTCTCAAATGGACCCCCTAGAGTGCATTTTGTTGTCTGGAATAGACAGGTGTTCAAATTACACAGGTGAAATTTGCAAAATTATCAGACATTGGTATTAATCAGGATGTTTGATTTAGACAGAATTCATGTTTATTAAGGGTTCAGTTTAGACAGGTTTCACATGTGCCACATGATTCCCCCCACATTTCTGTATGGCTTTATGTTTACAGAACAAAGTTAAAACAGTAGACATTTAATTTCACTATCTGTAAGAATTATAACAATTTGAGTATTGAATTGGGTTAATAGTGATTATAATCACTTTAAGTAATAATTCAGCTATATCGAGACTATCATTTCATGATTTAGGAAGCAAAATCTGTACGGTTTATGTCCTAGTGAAATCCCCAGCCTTAAATTTTACAACATTGGGGTGCATATCAGTGCTGGAACTCATATCAGTGCAGTAAGGCTTGTGGTCAAAAATAAAGGATCTAACCCACAAGTCCACTAAGGCCCTATGACAATTACAATATTTCTTTAAGAATGCAAATTTGATTTGTTCTTACAGGGAGCATTACAAGATGTACAGATAGTTACACAGACACATGGTTATTTATTGCAATGTCCTGCCACAGATACAGGTTAGTTTATTACTGGAAAAAAATGTTACTCTACAAAGATTACATGTAATTGTGGCATCAGACACATACTGTTGGTAACTGGTACAAAGGTTAGAGTTGTGGTATTTTAATGCCACTTTCACCAATATTTCAGTTATATCGTGGCTGTCAGTTTTATTGGTAGAGGAAACCAGAGTACCTGGAAAAAAACGGTAATTGGTACAGTATTTGGTCAAAGATATAGGTTAATTTGAAATGTTTAAATGAAATTATCGGTATCTGGCACATGGAACCTGCTACAGTATCCTGCCACAGATACAGGTTAATTTATATTAGATTTTATATTTATTTTGATTGAAGTTTTCTGTTCTGGATTAAGCTGAGGATTTAGTATATTTACTATCAAAAATTCTTTCAGTTATATCATTACTGTGGAGTAAATTGTACTCTGTTGGTGGATATTTAGTCCCCAAGGGTATCATCAGCCCAGTAGTCAATTTTTCAGGACTGAGATATTTTATTAGATATAATTATGCTTGAAATTTACCATTTCTAAATAATAAAATTCATTAAAACTAAGGTAAATCTTTGGTGATGGGAGTCAATTTTATCTCTCCTGTTTAGTCCCATTGTTTTACTCTCAAGGACTTGTACATTATTTGGCTTTCTAATAAAGGACGATTCGTCCTTTTACCTGTAGACTGTACGATTTTCCCTCCTATTCATAGCCAAATATCTTTTCACTGGAAGTTTTAAAAATAGATCAATTGATATTTAGAAACGCAAAAAATATATATTTCAATGAAAAATTCCCATTTCTTTAATTATTTACTCTGCAAAATCGAAATAAACTTGAAATAAAATTCTAATTAAAAAATCTCTTTCTACGAGATTCTCGGCGGAAGAGCTGCGTAGGTAAAATGAACGGAACAGCCATAAGTCAAAGAGAGATAACTCCAGCCAAATAATTTTTAAAAAACTTTAAAAAGTACTTGAAAAAAATGCATTCCCTTCTCACGCCTCCCTCTTAAAATTATAAGACTTCGTCCTTCAAACAGGTTGTGCCTGTCTCATATTATTTTGACTGAGCGTACCTGATGAAGCTTATTCTAGAAATGTGTCCTTTGCACTAAATAAGATATCTATATTTTTGTTTTGTTTTGTTTTTACCTGCACTACTTGGAGTATACCACCAACTCACTGACCAACTTTATTAGCAGGTTATAGGTTTTCTCTTCATTCAGTGTACTGTTTAGTTAACAGGGATTTTTTTGTAGTAAATTTCATGATAGTTTAAGTTTCCAATTAAAAGATATTATCATGATTTAATATTGATTGAACTAAAAGGTAAAATGAATGTTTTCTTTTTGTTTTGTTTCAGTGTGTCCAACTTGTGCCCAATTCCAAGCTATGGAGCAACAAGTTAAAAACATTTATTCCATGTACCATAATCTTTCATTAGAGGTAAGTTTTATCTGAGCAGTATTTGACTGGTCACTTTTAGCTAGTCTAATTTACAGGGCTAGGTTATATTCAAATGGTAGACACAACAGTTTGCTAAATTGACCGAATACCAGTTTCAATGTTTTACTGGTACCTTTATTTTGACCAATATCTACAACCAGTAGGTCTCAATAAATTCTCAATTATTGCAAGTTTTCCAATGTTGGTGCAATGTAGTAAAACACATACTAATGTTCTGTATTTTTAGCCTGTATATCCTAATTGCTACTAGCAATTACTAAGTAAAATTGGTTATCTACAACCCTGAAATCTCAATAAATTCTGAATAACTGCAAGTTTTCCAAAATTGGTGCAATGTACATGTAGTAACAAAAACTAAAGTTCGGTATTTTAGCTTGTAATTCTTATTAATTGCTACTATTAATAAATAAGAATTGGTTTATATTTTTATGATATAATAAAGTTATAAAAATAAGGTGTCTCCACTTTATAACCAATAAAAATATCATAATGTTATATGGGCTCAAGGCTCATCATCAGATTTATTTAGAATTAAAGTAATTAAATTAGTAGATGATATAAATGAAATACTCAAATAGATAGACTTCTTCTTTTTAATGCAGATATCATAATGTCTGATTTATTCTTTTGGCAGGGTTTGATTATATTATATCTACAAAATCTTAAGTGATAAAGACCATTTCTTTTAGAAATTATTCTGTCTAGTCTGACAGTGCAATTTCAATAAATTTGATTATATCAATAAATTAGTGTTAAAAAGATTTCTTTTGAATTTCACTTGAAATTTCATCTTTGATGGTATTCTTTTTTTATTCTTTTAAATTTCAGTCAATACTTGATTACATTTTCAAAGTTAAGGGAGATAATTCACCGTACATGTACTTAAAAGCCTTTGTATAATCTGTATTTGCCAACTGTCCATCATTGGGATGAAAAAACTATTAGCAGATGGGTGAATAACATGTAATACAAACTTGGTGGAAGGGGTGTGTGGCTATCAGCACTGTCAGCAATTTCACAGCTGTATTGGTACTACCAAACTTAAAGGGTGAGGAAGGACGAGGACAGTTATAACAAACAGAACGGTGAAACCTCTGCCTTAGGTAGATGTCTAGAAACTTTAACGCTTGATGTAACAATTGAGTAAATATTGTATTGTTCCCAGCAGTGGTATTGTCGTTCTTCGATTTACATCTTTGGTATCTTCAAACTTTTCTTAGATATTGGTCTACACTCATGTATGTCTGAATCATCCCTATCATGCACCTATAGCATTTAAGATTTATTATGGAAATTATATAGAATTATGTTTTAAAAAATTTGAAGAAATTTACAGCTTTAAATAATATAGACATTTACTGGTTGTATACTGTATAATGTTTTGATGTCTTCAGCTTCAGAAAGCAAAACAAAGAATAGCAGAGCTTGAACAGTGTGAATGTCATAGAAGTTGTAAATTTAATGGTACAGTGAAAAAAGAACAAGAGGTGTGGCATCCTGACCCTTGTACTGTTTGTATGTGTAAGGTAGGTGTCCACAGGTAACCTAGCTACCTGACCCTTGTACTGTTTGTATGTGTAAGGTAGGTGTCCACAGGTAACCTAGCTACCTGACCCTTGTACTGTTTGTATGTGTAAGGTAGGTGTCCACAGGTAACCTAGCTGCCTGACCCTTGTACTGTTTGTATGTGTAAGGTAGGTGTCCACAGGTAACCTAACCACCTAACCCTTGTACTGTTTGTATGTGTAAGGTAGGTGTCCACAGGTAACCTAACCACCTAACCCTTGTACTGTTTGTATGTGTAAGGTAGGTGTCCACAGGTAACCTAACCACCTAACCCTTGTACTGTTTGTATGTGTAAGGTAGGTGTCCACAGGTAACCTAGCTACCTTTCCCTTGACCCTTCTACTGTTTGTATGTGTCCACAAGTAACCTAGCCACCTGACCCTTGTACTGTTGTTATGTGTAAGGTAGGTTTCTAGCCATTTAATGTGGATGTCATTTATGTACCCTGAACACCAGTTTATGTAGAGTTGTGAGTTTTATTCCCCACCTGTTGTTAGGCATACTCTATACAACATAATGTGATCAAGTTTGTCAGTGACTTTCAGCGAGACTTCCATTTTTGCATGAAAAATCTTATACAGTCAAGCCTACCCATGTGGTCACCTCTATTAAGCAGTCACCTGTATTAAAAGGTCACCATTTTCTTGTCCTGTCATAGAAAATTTCATATGAATTGAACCTCTTTTAAGAGATCACCTGTCTTATAAAACCACTTGTTGATTGTCCAAAGTGACCTCTTATTACAGTTTTGACTGAATCAGATATGACACTGAGTTTTTGGTAAATCAGAGCAAGCATTAGTATGCAGTCAAACCTGCTTTAGTGACCACCTCTACTAAGCAATAACTTGTATTACATGACAATAATTTTAATTTCGCTTCTCAACACATTTCATATTTATTAAACTTGTATTTAGCCACCACCTGTCTTATGTGACTCTATTTCAATGTCCCTTGAAAGGTCACATAAGACAGGTGTGATTGTTTATTCCTCAATATATTCTGCCAAAATATTACCAAAAAAACTGTTTTTGAGTTTAATAAGTGGGACACAGAGTGGTCCAAATGTGTGAATCCAGAGAAATGTAAGAATGATGTTAATCTCTTGAGTAATTCTAACTAGGATTGTTGGTAATGATTTTCCTATCACTTTCTGCTAAAGGGGATTGGTCAAATTGACACTAACAAGATAAGATAGGCTATTCCACTATTACTATATAGTATAATGGTTTTAATGAATGGGGTTTGTCATCTTGGGAATGTTTCTTAGACTTGAAGAATTTGATGGTGAACAGTTATATCATTATCCAGTACAACATATACAGTGTTTAACCAGCAATAGGGGTATAAAGTGATTGCTTCCATCATTTTTAAAATATACAATTTATTGACAGTGTTCACATCAAGGAAAGATTTTTGAAAAATAACACATGTACTATAATTTTATAAATTTAAAATTCCTCTTTGCAATAACTAAATGTTAAAATACAGTCAAACCAGTATTAAGAGGTCACATTTGGGACAAAGACAAAGTGACCTTATAAGACAGGTGACCTCTTAAAAGAGGTTCAATTCATATGAAATTTTCTGTGACAGGACAAGACAAAGGTGACATTTTAATGCAGGTGACCACATGTGCAGGTTTGACTAATACTGAAGTGAACAGTTTTCATATCTTAATACTACCTACATCCAAATCAACCTGGTTTAAAGATAACATTAAGATAAAATAGGGTACTGTGGAGTTGCTGGACAAGTGAAACCCCCCATTTATATATTTGAAGTACAAACACTATGCCCATTCATATATACTTTAGTTATTGGTTACCCATTTATATATTAGACTAAATATCCAAAATAAACACATTCTCAATTTAGCATCTTACCATGTTAAATTATAACATAATTAAATAGAATTTGTTTTGGCAATAACGAAGCTGTGTGGGCTTTTAGAAATATGACCTATTGATACATCAGTTTAAAAATCTCAACCTATTGATATATTCATATGGAAAATTTACAACCCAATAATATCTTTGAAACCTGAAAAAATCAGCCCATTCCAGCAGCACGTCTGTATATGCCTTTATATAGGAAGTGACCCCCCGTGAAGAATACCTGTATTTGATTACGGTTCATTATAGTATAAAGGTATGAATATTGTGGAAGAATGTAGGAAATGTGATAAAAAAAATCTCCCATTCATATAAACAACATATGTAGCTTGTTCCTCAGCAGCTTAATATCTCTACTGTCCTATAACATCAGCTTAGAGTTGTATAACAAACATATACAGATGTTAGCAGAGGTGCAGAGCACCTGCCTTTCTCCTAATTAACTAATTAACTTTTACATTTGATAACGATTTTGTATATAATGAAATTATATTGACCACCACAATTTAATGGATATTTCCAAGGTTTTATGCATATTAAATGCACATTTTGAGAAAATGTACAATTTTTGCAACTGTACTTTATAACCTGACTGACTGGGGGGAAATGAAATTGCTTGTTGATGTTTTGGTTGGCTAGTTGCCTGGCCAGTGATCATTATTAATGTTTTAAAATACTTATTTGATGATTTATGTTGCCGTAACCAACAAATTGTTTTCTCTTACTTGTTTTTTTCTGTCTTAAAACATTAATCAGATGTTTGCAGGTCAAGCTTTTGAACATGTAAACAGACTATATGGTAATTTACACATAGTTATTGTCCATCTTAAATGATATTTCAGTTTGAAGAGTCAGTTCTGCTGTCCAGGTTTTAGTGCTTTCTCATTTATCATTAGACCACACCACAGAATATATATTTATATAGAGAATCTCACATTAAATGAACATTATATTTATACCGATTCTCCCCCAGAAAAAAAAGATATGAATGGAAGACTGGAAATTGTATTAATAGGATACTGATACCTTTGTATCCTAAGAAAATCATATTCTGTAGATTATTTCTTATGAAGCTATTAACATTCTCATCTTTTGAACTAAGACAATGGTTCACATAAACAACAGATGCAACATTTGTTGGAGAACTTTCTTCCTTATTGATGTAAAACATTTTTTTGTTGCAGAAACTACTTTTTATATGATCACAAAAGTTCTTTGTGCTGTATTTAGCTATGGGTCATTTTCATTGTACATTTGTTTGAGAATATCTTCTTTATTGATGTAAAACATTTTTTTTTTTTTGTTACAGAAACTACTTTTTATATGATCACAATTTTTTTTCGTACCGTATTAAGTTATGGGTCGTTTTCGTTGCCGTTCGTCTGTAAACGCAATGGTTTCTGTACATAGCTTTTGTTCTAGTTGACTGAACACACATTTTTAACAATGATCATTCGCACAGAATAATGGTTAGGATTGATTTGGTGTACAGTATCTCTACCCATTTCCAAACAAGAGGCCCTAATGTGCAAAAAATACTGCTAAGGTTGGCATTAAACACCAATCAATGAATCGAGCAATGCATGAGTTGTCTCTCCTGTCAGCAATTGTTTGCTCATTCCCATAGAATATTTTTTTGCAATAGCTGCATTTTGCATTACTTTTTTTTCAGAATGGAACTTCAGATTGTAAAAGAATGGATTGTCCTGCTGTCACATGTGAGACACCTGTATATAGAGATGGTGAATGTTGTCCTGTGTGTATCAGTACGTATTACATTTCACTATTGTAGGAGGGGGTAGTGTTATGTTGTTTAACACCACTTTCAACAACATTTCAGTTATATCGTGGCACTCATTTTATTGGAGGAGGAAACCGGAGTACCCAGAGAAAAACTTTATCACATAATGTTGTATCGAGTACACCTCGCATGAGCTGGGTTCACACCCATAACATTAGAGGTGATAGACACTGATTGCACAGGTAATTATAAATACAACTACAATATGAACATGACCACGACTGCCCCTTCACGATTTTAGAATTGTAGAAAATAGTTAAAAAAAACAATAACACTAGATGGCTATCTAGAACACCAAACATGTAGATATAAAGATGAAGTATCCAGCAATCCTATGAAGTACACCAGGGTCCTCTGTAAAGATTCCTCATTTTGTTTTACTGGTAATTGTGCAAAGCTCACTATAGTTTCAAAAGTCAGGCAAATATTGTTTAATATAAACATCTTTGGATCCATTTTCAAACCTGGTGAGTAATATAGGCTTCCGGGAGCTTCTGGTTCAGCTTTATTTAGACTACATGACCAAATGGGGGAAGCAATCCTGAACAGTAATAACGCACTGTCAGACCAGTGAAGATTTTACCTATGGGTAGCTATCTGGAAACCTTAACACTTGATGGAGGGGGGGTTTATGTTGTTGAACACCACTTTCAACAATATTTAGTTATATTGTGCGGTCAGTTTTATTGGTGGAGGAAACCGGAGTGCCTGGAGAAAACCACTGACATGACACAAGTCGCTGACAAACTTTTTCACATAATGTTGTATCGAGTACACCTCGCCTGAGCAGGATTCGAACTCACAACGTTAGTGATGATAGGCACTAATTGCATAGGTAGTTGTAATTCCAACTACCATAGGATGACGATCACAAAACATGTTAGTGGTATTAGACTTGTGGTCAGAAGACAATATTTACCATTCAGCAACAGATGCCCCTTGAAATTGTTTATTGTATTTTTGACTAATATTTTTTTTAATCTGACCATAACACTTCTTTGCTGAAGTGCTTTAGAGTGTATACTCTAAGGTTTCGTGAAGAGGTAAAGGTGGACAGAACTCTATCTGGAAGTACTAAAAGTGAATAAGAGTTCATACAATTAGAATATTATATCAATAAAATCATGGGTAAAAAAATATATACAATCAAGTTCAGTCAACTTTTTCTCTCAGTTATTTTGCCAAAAAAACTTAACAAAAATTCTTGTACTGAAATTTTCATGGTTATTTGATGGTATTTTGAAAATAGGTATTTACACTTGACTACTATTATTGTTCTAGCTCTTTGATGGAAATTAATTATCAAGTACTTTAAAAACGTCTATCTATGCCATATCTTGTTAAAAACTTCTGATGTTTTAAATCAAATCTTGAAAAGAAAATTTGAATTGTTATCACTAAACATTTGATGTTCAATTTTAAATTATTTAATTTTGTTTAAATAAACTAATATAAGTGCCCTTATTTATTATTTTGACGTAAGCAGGGAATTGATTTTAGATAAGATTAAACAAAATAATGTTACATGCGTTTTTGTTATCTGAAATTGATTATGGGAGGTTTATGGCATTTAGCGCCACTTTCAATAATATTTCAGTTATATCGTTGTGATCAGTTTATTGGTGGAGGAAACCGGGGTACCCGAAGAAAACCATGGACCTGTCGCAAGTCACTGACAAACTTTATCACATAATGTTGTATCAAGTACACCTCACCTGAGTGGGATTTGAACTCACGTTAGTGGTGATAGACGCTGATTGCATGGTTGTTGTAAATCCAACTACCGTACGATGTTCATGACCACGTCGTCACCATGATACAAATGTATGTACCGATATGCAACAATAAATGTGTATAGTATGTTATTTTTTATGTTCACTGATTTGAGGTGAGAGGTAGTTGTTCGTTTTGTTGATATTTTTTATATTGGTGGAATTGTTGACCATCACGGTTAAAAATTTTCTTTCTTGATTGTCAAATAATTCTGTCAATAATTGATTTTCAACAACAAATATTAATAACTTTTTTCAATAGACATTTAATTTTGAAGACAATGGCCTATAATGCTGCTGGTCCCTCCATATTTGAAATAATTGATTAGATGTCATGTTTCTGAAAAGCAAAAGTTTTATATCAAATAGAATGTAAAAATGTGTGAAAATGATCAATTTCAATATATTCAAACAAAAACATGTTGCTTCAAAAATTATGACTGTAATTGAAAATTGTAAGATGGAAAGGTACCCACACCTTAGAACTATGGTATGCTGTATAAATTGATGTATGTTTTAGAAGTATTATCAAATCAATCTTTTTTTACCTTGTCTAAACACTTAAGATCCTGACACATGATAAACTATATTACTACAGTCCAGTTCAAAATATACAATTTGTACATCAAACAAACAACCTTGTTATGACTTAATATCTTGCCTTGTCTAAATATTTTCTCTAGTTCGATGTTTAATGCATTGCAATAATAAAAAAAAAAAAAACATGGCATTGACGCATGTCTTTATTGTAGATTGATGTGTTATAAATATTAATATTTAAGTATTACACATGTAACTGGTATGATATTGATTACATAAGTACAGCTTAGAATAGCTATCATATGCTGGAATAAACTCAGATACAGAGAGGGAACTCCCCAAGGTATAAAAATAGATCCTAATTTCCCAACTGTGATGTAAGACGTCTTGTAAGTAACAGTGGTCATTAGTGACTCATTGTCAGACTAAATTCTTGAACCCTATCTTCTGTTATCATCCCTTTTCCTCATGGCAATCAAAACATTCTCCGTAGGCCCATCCTTGTCCCACCTTTTTATATGACCGCAACAATTTTGCGGTAAACATCATTGCAGTAAAACTGGTGGAGGAGGAAGCTCTGGTCGACATGCTGCGGCTGTATCATGTTGCCCCTGTTGTAGCCATTTAATACCTATATGGTCGAGAATATTGAATCTACAATTTAAATGATGATTACCCTCCAATCTTGCTAAAATTAGAATAGATATTTGTTGGATTTTTTATTTGCGGTAGTTTTGATCTGGTGATATTGTCCACTAACATCTAAAAAATTTGGTAATCAGAGTCACATCAGCTCACATTCTGAACCTCTTTACTGATAAATCTGTACTATACCTCAAGATTCCATATGCTTGTTGATGATTGGTCACTTGTACTATGACCTCTGATCTGACCCGATACTGAATGTTGTAAGATGTTTCTAGATTGACACGTAATAAGAAAAAAATTAAAAGAGTATATCAATGACATATTTTGTTTCTTTTTCAGCAAACTGTTATTTCAGTGGAAAATATTATGACCATGGTGCATCATTCAGTCCGAGAGTGTGTGTAACATGTACATGTAACGTAAGTATCGTAATCATAACAGTCATCTTGAAATAGTGGTCACCTGCTGTAAGCGGCCAGTTTAAAACCCTCTTAAACAGCTGAATGTGCTATTTTAACTCCAATAAGTGTTCATGATAATTTATCATGGGAGATTCTCAGATCTATTATTTTTACAAAAAGTACCCAGCAACCATACCTTTCTGGACCCAGAAGGACAATATCTGTGACCTTGAGTAATTGGATTTTTAAATATTTAAAATTCCAACTTTGGCAAATTTTCTTGAAGAGTCTGACATATTTTTGTTGCAATTGCTTGGAAATTCCTCATGCTATTTTATTTTTTTATTATTATTGATAGGGTTTCTGGAACCAAATGAAGGGAGACATAATTCTAGTTCACTAAAACAGCATTTCTGCTACTTGTATTGGCAATGAAGTTCCTTAGTCTTGTGCAAATGAAAGCCGATGGTCTATTGGGGTCCAGACCCTGCATTTCAAAAATTAACATACAGTAAACTGCAATGTCAAACTGGCCTGAATAATTGTGATATGTAGATTAATGTTTACAGAAATATATGCCCCAAGGTCTAAGGCTTCAAACACTTTGTGGTCCTAAAGTAGGCTGCAATGGGAAAACAATTTAAATCTTCTGAAGAACCAGGCATGGAAATGAAATTTTTATTTTGCACTAAGTATCATTGTGATATGAAGATAAAATTTTGTACCAACGAAAGGACTGCCTCGTGATCTATGCATTAGGGTCAGGTCCTGGGGGATCTAAATCTAACAACTGTTAAGTAGGCAATGGCATTAAATCTTCTGTACCGCATGAGTGATGATAGGCTCACATGAGCCTCTAGTTTTATCATATAAAAACTCAATTGGAACATAGAGATCCCCAACTCCTTTTGCATGTTTTCGCTTTCAGTATAAACAGTTTTAACCTGTAGACTTGTTGAAAAAAATACTTGTTTCATATATTGAATAAATAGCATGTATACAAAATGCACATGTATTATGTAAGACAGTTTGATCTGAGGAAAAAACTGATCTATTTTAACAAATATTTCATTGACTAGACAAGCAAATTCGTCTTCAGTGCATAATAGATTACTGCAGTAAAAATAACACAACTGCATATTACATATTTAGATTAACCTCCATTGAATTGCATTTTTTTAGCCCAAGGTGATAAAATTCCTGACAGAAATGATAAGAAGTTTTATTAAATATTGTTAAAAGTCAGATAAATAACCTAATGGAAAAGCTGATGAACATAGCAGTGGGGTCTGATAAATAACCTAATGGAAAGGCTGATGAATGTAGCTGTGGGGTCTAATTACAATATGGCAAATAAATAGAGTAATGAAAACAAATTGGAAATATATTGCTAAAAATATTTGATTTATTGTACGACTATAAATGAGATTTTGAAAGTGTTTTTTTTTTAATATCTATTTTCATATATTCAAGGTTCGGACAGGTTTCTTCTAATATACATGGAACCTTGTTATTGGGGTGGCCAAGATTGTCGTTGGTAATAAAAACTTTGAAATTAGTATCGGTACGATCAGTGGAGACACAGGTTTTTTTTTGCCTGATTAAGGTTGTTGTATTGTGACCACAAGCCCAACACAACTGATGTATGTTCATGCCCATATACCAGTCTAGAATTTAAAGCTTTCCAGAATCCTTCCCATGGTCAACAGTTTCAATCATCAGTTTATTTGCTTGTCCTGGCTTTCATTTCTGGTGGTAATACTATTGATTAAGCTGAAAAATTGCTACCAAAATCTTTATTACTGCAGGGATGATTTCAGCTTTTTTCCTCTGAAAATTGTTTTCTGAAAGTTGCTGGACACTCATTTTGAAAAGGGATGTAGATGGTTACATCTATTTACCATTGAATCATCCCTGTTACTGTTAAACTTTTTTTTTATTTTTTATGAAAGACTGTTTTTAAAAGTTCATTGTATTTTTAAGGTACAAACAATTGTAACAGACAGACAATGGATGGTTTTTTGTTGTTTTTTTGTAAACACCCAACAAAGGAACCACATGTCTGTTTACATACTTCATCTGCTCTCTGATTAAAGAAGCCATATGGAATGATCAAAAGGTTCCCTGTCTTAGATATTGGAAAATTTGTTAAATTAGAAAGAACCCTTTAAGTCTTTTGTAAATCACTTTTGTGTCACGCTTGACGTGAAATTTCCATTATAATATTAAAAAATATAGGAGCCTTAAAGAAAACATGTGTAGAAAATCTATAATCAAATTTAAAATATATCTGACGTGGAATGAGATAAAACACATGCCCAGACTGTATAATTATAGAAAATAGATAGAACTATTTTTTTTCAGTGCTGTTTTAAAAAAGAAGTTAAATGGAATATTATGGTTGGTTTATGGTGGTGTTTAACACAGCTTTCAACAATATTTCAGTTATATCGTGGCGGTCAGTTTTATTGCTGGAGGAAACAGGAGTACCCGGAGAAAACCATCGACCTGCCGAAAGTCACTGTCAAACTTTATCACATAATGTTGTATCGAGGAATATTATGGTTCTCTATAAAATAAGACATGGTCTATGACATAAACAAGATGTTATACTTTTTTTTCCATTTTCAATAGATATTTATAAGGAAAAATTCCTGTTAGATTTAATTACTGTTTTTTATTTATTAAGTCCAAAAAAATGCCACAAACAAAACCGAACAAACCTTGCAATTAAGACATTTGTCATGCAGACAACAATGTTCCAGTATTTCTAATTCCATTAATGCTATTAGGAGAAACTAATCAGATTTACTATTCATTGAATCTGCTATTCAAACACAAATACTGTAAATCCATTTATTTCTGTGTGTGACTAATATTCTTGACTTTAGAGACATGACTAAAATAAAATACATGTAATAAAAATTATATCTTTGATAAACTAGATTTTTAGGCCATCCATTAAAAGTACTGGTTTGATGTATAACCAGACTTGGAAGTATGTAGATAAGTGGACAAATTGTTTTATTTCTTAAAAAAAACAAAAAAAACTTAGTGCACTAAAAAACGTTCCATATAAACATAGATATCTAATTTAGTACATAGGTATGAAATATTTTGGAATAACCTGCATCAGGTACACTCCTAGTCAATGGAGTGGAAAGCCAATTATTTAAAAGTCTTTGGGAGCAAATAAACAGGATAACCAAAATCGGCTAAGGTTACCAGTGCCTGAGAGAGGTTGACCTTGGTTTTATTAAATTGCATTTTTAAGGAACGGTAAATTTCAAATATAAATACATTGTATATACCTTTGGGGACTAATAGTCCACAGGCAGAGGTATCACATAGTGATAGTAATAAAAACGTATATATATAACTTAGTGCACAGAACATTTGAGCCTCTAGTTTTGTATTGCAATAATATGCAATTTCTATCAATCAAAGAGGTTCTTCAATTTCAAACTAATGAATATCCCATGGGTTAATGTATTCAAGCCCTGGGAGAATCAAAAATTATTATATTCTGTGGTAGGTAATGGTTCTACAAGTCTTCTTTACTACATGAGCCATTACAGGCTCATATGAGCCTCTAGTTTTGTATTGCAATAATATGCTATCTTTTTCAAATCAAAAAGGTTATTCCTTATAAAAATCGAGTACAAATGTGCATTAACTCTCTCCTTAACATAATAACCCTGTTTTTTTAAACACGTAACTATCCCTAGAAGTGATCGACAATCCTCGTCCCTGTCTCAGTACTCAGTAGTTACACATTTGTATTTCATTTATCAATCAGTTTTGTGAAAATAGAAAGTAAAGCTTCACTATATAACCTCAATCAATCAGTTCATATTTTAACATTAATATTTTAGTGCATAGAGGTCATATCTTTTCTCTTAGCACATTGTGTGTGTTCAAAATTGTAAATACTTTGGACAATGTTCAACATTTAAAAACCACCTGTAACATTTTAAGGATTGAACTTATCAAAATCTTTGCCAAATTTCTAAGCAAAATGTATGTTGAAATTAATATTTCATAATCTCCGAGCCATTATATTGAATTTTCAGGGTTAATTACATTGTTATTGAGCTCCGTGTGTGTGCAGACATCAGTGTTATTTTTCTCTCTTTTAATTGTAAGAGATCCTACATTTGTGTAAAGCTTACTTAGTTGGTTTTTTTAGCTAAGGAATGTGCGAAAGTAAAACTTTGCTATTGGTTAGAGGAAGGATTAGCAGACGGTGTCAACTTTTGCTTTCTGCACATTAGTAATATTATTGACATGAAATTTTAAAACTAGCTTTAAAGTCAGATAAAATAGAGGGAAAATTCAAATTTGATATAGTTGACATTTGTCGTTTCAGAGTTATGACCCTTGATTATGCAAAGAAATGATATTTTTATTGGTTTCCAAGCATTAACTCAAGTTTTATCAGTTAGATTGACTTGAAAGACAGTTAATATACAGGTCAAGTTTGATTTTTTGAGATATAAGAGATTGTTCTTTGTGGATTATGCCCCTTAATACAGCGAAAAATAGTTTATAATGGAACCACTTTAAGTGGAAATCGAAGGGACCGGTGATTTCATTTCGAAAAATCGAGTGTTTGAGTTATCCATGATAAATCAAATTCATACTATATGCCACTTCAAATGTACTAAATATGTATTTCAAGGTATCCATAGAGTACAAGATAATTAAGTTCAACTGTATTTTTACCTGCGTCGCCGAAAGCGGAAGCAGGTCTAGGAATCGCTTTCTCCGTCCGTACGTCCGTCCCAGCAAGGCAGTACTTACTTAGTGTAATCTGTAATTCAAACAGTTTTCAATCAATATTATTCAAACTTTGCACAATATTTGTATACATATTGAAGATATGCACCTCCTATTATGGGCTGATTTGAAGATTTTTTTCATATATTTTCTGTATGTTGAACTTAGTCATTTTTTTATCACTATATGTCATGGACGGTACCTAGTTGGTGTAATCTAAAACTCTAACAGTGTTCAATCAATATTATTCAGACTTTGCACAGTGTTGAAGATGTGCACCTCTTATTATGGACAGATTTGACAACTTTTTTCTTTAATTTCCTGTATGTTGAACTTAGTCATTTTATATCACTATATGACATTGACGGTACCTAGTTGGTGTAATCTAAAACTCTAACCATGTTCAATCAATAGTATTTAAACTTTGCACAGTGTTTGTGTACATATTGAAGATGTGCACCTCCTATTATGGACAGATTTGACAAATATTTTCGTACATTTTCCATATGTTGAACTTAGTCATTTTTTATCACTGTATGACATTGACTGTACCTAGTTGGTGTAATCTAAAACTGCAACTTGCAAGTGTTCAATCAATATTATTCATACTTTACATAGTGTGTTTAGACATACTGAAGACATGTGCCTCCTATTATGGACAGTTTTGACAAATGTTTTCTTAGATTTTTTGCATGTTGAACTTGTTATATTTTTTTTATCACTCTATCACATGGGCGATACCTAGTATGTGTAATCTGAAACTCAAAGTGTTCAATTAATATTATTCAAACTTTGCACAGTGTTTATATACATATTGAATGATGTTTTTATACACAGTTTTAGAAATTGCAGGAATAATCCAATAGACAAGTTTCACATTAGTACATTTCCCGAAAAATGTTGACGTCACAAAGCAAATATTTTGACATCACAATGTTCAATGACTTGATTTACACTGATTGGCTTTGAGTCAATCGGAGAAATTCATTCATTAAAGGTAATGGGAAATTCGTCTGTAGACTCTAAAGATTTATTTCCTTTAAATTATGATTTTGTCCATATGAAAAATATAATTGTAGTTTAGTCATTTGGTCCTTTCCACTGAACTTCTTAACATACCTAAACATTTAAAACAGGTGTGAAAAATGCATACATTACTGGAATGTTTTGCAGCGATGCAGGTCCAGACATGATATTGGTCTTGTTTTTACAATACCTGCAAGAAAATTCAATAAAAAAATTATAATTGGGAGGGGAGATAGATTGGAGAGAAATATCAGTTTAAGGGGGAACATATTAGTACTAATTTATTTGTAAGAAAGACTTGTTTTCTTTTTACATTTTGTATTTGAATCCCAGAGTTTCTGGTATTTCATTTCTAAAAACAATGTTGCCTTTATGCCAGTTTTTTGACAAGAATACATTTTTCATGCACTATTTTTCCTTTCTTTCTGTCAACTTAGAATTCTGGTTAATTTTAATGAGACCTTATAATTACTGCATTGTTCTCCATTTTTTGCCAGCAAATTATTTCCCTTACTTTATCTTGCTTTTGTCTTTCTGTCTTTGTAGGCCGATTTGGGTGTAAAATTAAGTCAAATAGCCTTGTTGAAGTTGTTCTAGATTTTTTGCCAAAATTTATTTTTATGCAGCAACTTCTATCTATATAAACGCACACCCACCTTACAGAATCAATGTTTTGTCTGCATGCCAGATTGATTACAATAGGTTTTGCAAAAAGTGCACGTTCATCACATAATTTTTTGAGCAGTCTGAATTTTTTGTTTATTCAACTTGGAGCTATCTATTTTTATTGTAGTCATTACTTCTATTATATGATAGTTTTTACTTTCACTTTCATTCTTTATTCTGTTGTGCTGCAAGTTTTTACTTCCACTTTCATTCATGGTTCTGTTGTTCTGCAAATCAGTAGCTAGGTTGAAAAATTGAGTGATTGGTTGTTGTTTAATACCAAGTGTGCAAGTTATATTTCTATGAGTTGATGATGATATCCACTTTGTACTAGACCAACAACCGTAGTTGGTTTTTTATAGTGGTAGCTGAAACAACAGACTGCGGGTAGACATGTCGCTCCATTCAGATACATTATCCTGATTCTAAGCCAATCAATCTTTGCCCTTTCTTCTTAATTTTGCATGTTAAGGGGAGAAGCAGCATATACCAATTTGATAGTCTTTGGTTTGCATAGACCACCAAATTCAGTTTAAAAAAATTGAAGTACTAATATGGTTCTGAAGGAATGTGAGAGGGGCTATCTTGTATCAATTAAATTAAATTAAGTTATTTTTGCTGTTTTATGCATTAGAATGATTTATTTTCAGGGTGGAAGCATGCAGTGCACAAGAATGAATCCAGAGACCGAATGTCCCAAATTAGACTGTCCAAAAGACAAGATCTTACATATACATGGGGAATGTTGTCCAATTTGTGAAGGTAAATAATATTCAATTCTAATCAGTGTATTTTATCACCTTATTGTATATATGATCTAGTTATTTTTTTAAACATGAGATTTAACTGGAACTATGAAAAATGTATTTAGAACAGGTGCTAGCTGATATTCTAGCAATTATACAGCAATGCCACTTCTTTTCTGTTGACTGATTGAGCAGATGAACTGTAGAAATGGCAAAGGTTAATGTTGAATATTCACATTGTTGTGTGAGGAAATTCGAAAATGACCGTCATTAAAAAAGATAATTTAAAAGTTTATTTGCAAATCATTTTTTAGCACACCTGGCCAAGGACAGTGGAGCTTTTGCCATCACTTGGCATGTTGTCCCTGGTTTTTTCTCATACTAATATTCATCTGTACAACTGTTCAATCGCTATCTGGTACACTGAATAAATATCAGTTTAGAAATTTGTTTATTTTTAGAAGTGATATTTCCCATTTAAATGAGCGTCGTGGTCATGGTCGTGATCGTATGGTAGTTTGATTTACAACTACCTGTGCAGTCGATGCCTATCACCACTAAAATTGTACTGGTTACAACATTATGTGATAAAGTTTGCCAGTGGTTTTCTAAGGGTACTCCAGTTTCCTCCACCAAGTAAACTGACCTCCATGCTATAACTGAAATATTGTTGAAAATGACGTTAAACACCATAACCCTTAACCCTATTTCCCATTTATTGTGGTATTTGCCATCAAATAGCCAGCTTTATGGAATTTCCAATGGCAAATGCCACAGGATATGGGAATAAAGCTGAAATTTAACAAAATTTGTCAAAAAATATTCATGTTGTTAACCAATCGAAAGACAGCATTTTAATATAAAAAGGTGGAATTATCATTATATAACTCAGTTACTCATAAAATAAAACAATATTTCTATTTATAGGAACAGATTTTTGTGCACAAGGTCACAACTGTCACTGGAATGCCTCATGTTTCAATTTAGCCACTAGATATGCTTGTCAGTGTAAAATGGGTTTTAAAGGAGATGGCCAGTATTGTGAAGGTATTTTTTTATAAAATACAGTTACATTTTTGTACTTTGTGTTGCTTATCATTTTATACCATGTGATTTGTCTGAATGTAAAAATGGGATTACACAAGAAAGGTCCACATTTTTAATACTTTTTGTGCAAATTTCTCTTCATTGTGTATTACTGGTAGGTTAAGCTCATGTTTTGGGTTTAATCAGGTCATAAAACTTATGAGTACAAGTTTTATACTCCTACTCGAAAAAACATCCAATCAGAAAGTCTTATTAAAAAAACATCCAATCAGAAAGTCTTATTGAAAAAACATCCAATCAGAAAGTCTTATTCAATAAACATCCAATCATAAAGTCTTATTCAATAAACATCCAATCAGAAAGTCTTATTAAAAAAACATCCAATCAGAAAGTCTTATTCAATAAACATCCAATCAGAAAGTCTTATTAAAAAAACATCCAATCAGAAAGTCTTATTCAATAAACTCTGCAATTTTGGAGTATGAGCACGAAAATCGTTCTCGAAAGTTTTCTGACTGTAAAGCAAATAAATCAGTTGTTTATCCCTATTGTGTTATATTGTGTTATATTTTACATATATATATATAAATATATGTCTGAAAATTAAACCAAACAGTGTTAGAATTAGATTTTAGAGCTGTCAAATTTTTGTTCTTCCCTCGACGGGATTTGAACCCACACCATTGATACACTGCAGCACCATTCGCTTAGCCTTACGTCCAGCGCCCTAGACCACTCGACCACATCCACTCCCCATAAAAGGAGCTTCAATAATCCTAGTGTTACCTTTTCTAGTAAGGCAAATCTAGGGATAGACGTAAGACATGTGTATAAGCGTGTGTAGATGGTACATATATAATTTGACAGCAATCTAATATATATATATATATATGGATATATTCATCCCATGACACCAATGCCCAACCAATCAAAATGTTCATTTCTTTCGTGAAACTAAGCATATTTGATAAATTATCTAAATTGTGACAATTCTGGGACTTTCACAAAAAGGCTTTTTAAATGAAATATTTGGACATTATAGGGTGCAGAAAGTTTGAAATTTAAAATTTATTTTAATAAAAGACCACCCAAAGACCTATGTTATATACTATTCCAAGATTTTCAAACTTAAATATAATCTATTAGTAATTTTTTATATTTTTTATAAGAATAAATAGCTATTCACAAAGTTATTACTCTACATGACATAATGCATCCGTCCTTCAGTTTTCTCCATTATAACATGTTTTATCACATTTTAACGTAACTTATCATAGAGAAATACATCATTTCACAAAAACATTCAATAGGGATTGTTAAAAATAAGTTAACTGTTCAATTTGTATGCTTATATTCAAGAGAGATGAATTACTGAATTATAGTTATATACTTAGTATAATTATGATCATTAAGCCATTCTACAAATATCCCGACATTTATAATATCTAGTATATTATCTTATGTCAGCAGTCGCTGGCAATCGTAGAAGTCAAGTATTTATGTTGTTATGTAACGTTAAGACAACATATTACAAGGCTATTATTAGTATTATATCGATCTTCATCTGCTGGGTATAAATATCTTAGACTCAAAAATAAAATGTTTAAGTGGTACCACCTGCTAACTTAATCATTTTATATAGGTTTTGTACTGACAATTTACTACAAAAAGGTTAAGAACAAGACAGTAGTCCTCTTATAAGGCCAAGCCTTTTGCAATGAAAAAGTGGTCTTTATTAGAGGATGGCCTCCCTTGAGATGGGACAAATTAGTAGTATTTTACTATCACAGTATATCTTAAGACTGGCCTGATAAGAGGGGTGGCCTTTCATGAGGGGGACAGTTTAGTAGTATTTTACTATCACAGTATATCTTAAGTCTGGCCTGATAAGAGGGGTGGCCTCTCATGAGGGGGACAAATTAGTAGTAATTTACTATCACAGTGTATCTTAAGTCTGGCCTGATAAGAGGGGTGGCCTCTCATGAGGGGGACAATTTAGTAGTAATTTACTATCTTAAGTCAGGTCTGATAAGAGGGGTGGTCTTTTCGTGGGAGTGGCCTTGTAAGAAGGGTGGGTCTTTTCGTGGGAGTGGCCTTATAAGAGGGGTGGTCTTTTGTGGGAGTGGCCCTATGAGAGGGGTGGTCTTCTGTGGGAGTGGCCTTATAAGAGGGGTGGTCTTTTCGTGGGAGAGGCCTTATAGGAAGGGTGGTCTTTTCGTGGGAGTGGCCTTATAAGAGGGGTGGTCTTTCGTGGGAGTGGCCCTATAAGAGGGGTGGTCTTCCATGGGAGTGGCCTTATAAGAGGGGTGGTCTTTTCATGGGAGTGGCCTTATAAGAGGGTTGGTCTTCCATGGGAGTGGCCCTATAAGAGGGGTGGTCTTTCGTGGGAGTGGCCTTATAAGAGGGGTGGTCTTTCATGGGAGTGGCCCTATGAGAGGGGTGGTCTTCCATGGGAGTGGCCTTATAAGAGGGGGACTACTGTACATATATATCAGTACATAATGTCTATAGTTCAGAGTTTAAGAAAAAGGTAACAAGCTGTACATTACATAAATTTTGTGTTTTTGTCTGTTTGTCTACCTCTAATTAATACTGTAATAGGGTGTGTTTGATACTCAATTCTTTGCCATGGAAAAAAAATTGAGGGAGTGTGTGATTGTTTAACACCAAGTGCTCAATTATCCACCTATATCATGGCAAGAACAAGTTTCTCTGATGGTGCTGTCTGCTTTGTACTAGACCAACATTAAATGAAGTGCTGTCTGTTTTAGAATATTATTGAAATCAGGTAGGTTGAAATCTACAGGTATTGGGGAAATTTCGCTCTCATTTAAACATAATTATGTAGATCAATGATTTGATGAAACAAATTAATGTTTCATGTGCAGCATCAGTTATTGATGAATCAAGTTGTAAAACTCTCTTTTATGTTTTCATTTTTTCTATCCTTCTTAATTTGTTGTTGGACTTTAAACAGCTGCATTTTCTTTATTTTGTAAACCAGTCACAAATTTGTTTGACATTTTGTTATCCTTGTATATTATCAAGACTGGGTTTTTACACATTTTTGTGGTTCTGTTTTGGCAACACTATCTAGATACAAGTGCTGCAAGTTTTACCTTACTGTTGTATGTTTATTTTGATTTTTGTTAATTTTGTTAATTAAGTTCATGTTGTGGCTTGGTTTATCATGTTCCTAATTGGTTTTAAGCTGTATTCCCCTGCAGGAACAGGATTTTGTTTTGTTTTTTTTTAAATAAAATTTTATTTCAATATATATCTGGAAAATAATTTTATTTTTGGCAAGATCGTCCTGAAAATGCATGAAATATTTTATGCCAGATGTTAAACAACACACAATCAATTTTGTAACAAGATGGTCTTGACATAATCAATACAAGTATTTTATTTTTTTCAGATGTTGACGAGTGTTTAGTTAAAGGTGGTAAATATGGACATCATTGTAACGGACAAACAAAGTGTCACAATACCATGGGATCATATGAATGTCGGTGTGCTTCTGGCAAAAAACCTGAAGATCCATACAATTGTGACGGTATGCCAACATCACCATCAACTTCGTCGGCCATTATTGTCTCTTCTTCGTTATCTTTATTATTTTGTGCCTTATTTACCATTAAATGTTTAACGAGTCATTTGTCGAATGTTTAACATATTTTTTTTTTACAGTCACAGAATAATAAGTATATATGTTTTGTTCATAATAAATTGGCTGTGATTCTCCAGAAATTCTAACACTACCTTCTGTTGTTGTCATCTCTTTGACCTTTTCAACTTTTGAAGATGGTAAAATTAAATGTTGATGATGACTGTTTTTTAAATGTTGTAGAACTAGGTAATTTTCTTGTTTTTTATTATCTTGGCTCGTCAGATTAAAATATAAGGTTTGACAGATATGGTTCTCATTGGGCCTTTTCCAGGTATTCATAAACATTCTGTTTTATCCCATATTTCAATAAAAGAAGGACAAAAAAGAACATGTATACTGTGGTCTGTGGGCAATTGGTTTCCATGCTCTAAATTGGAGTTTTCTTTCACAGATTTTAAAATTTGGCTGACTTAAGCTTTTTGTTGAATTGTATCTAAATATAGGTCAGAATTTGATGTTTCTGAATTATACAGTTATTAATTTAATACAAAAGGAAGAAAGAAATAATAAATTACGACATTATATTTACCACAATGTTAAATATAATACGGGAATTTATCAATTTAGACCTGAATGATTGCAAATTTGTGGATTAGGTATATAGCTGATGAACGATAAAGGCCTAAAGGGGGGGGTATTTTCAAATTTGCTTATTACCAATTGGGTTAGGCTGGTGTTTTTCAATTTTATTGTGGCTACCT
The DNA here is from genome assembly GCA_963680875.1 of Bathymodiolus brooksi. Taxonomy (NCBI): domain Eukaryota; kingdom Metazoa; phylum Mollusca; class Bivalvia; order Mytilida; family Modiolidae; genus Bathymodiolus; species Bathymodiolus brooksi. The sequence continues at coordinate 26,287,757 of OY804581.1, read as the reverse complement.
TTCTTAACAGTGGAGGATATCCTGAACAGATGTAACAAACTGTCTGGTGAAACCCACGCCCATTGGTCGTATATTGAACCCTAATCGCTTGAGATGGGTATCAGGTCACATGCCCATGTCATGATTACTGAAACTAATATGGCATTTTATAATTCAAGTGTAAAATGTCAATGTGTCGTGTGTATGCAATTATACAGGAATTAAATAGCAAAATGTCAGATGTACAAGCAAGGTAGATTTGTTAGAATTTCTGTGACTTTTTTTCCATTTTTATTTTAAGATATATGTGCATACTACACTCATTGAAGTGGATCATCATTCCATTTCTAGGAAATGTAGAATATTTATATATATATATATATATATATATATAATCATTTTGATAAAATTTACATATAAAAGTGCTATTTTCATCTCAAATTCATAATTCCACTCTTTGATGTATATAGATTTTATTATATCTTTAGTTTTAATTTGTTTGAAAATAAAATAAATCTGATTTTTATAATGAAGTAAAAATTTATCATACTTTTTTTTTTTCATTTTGATGTAAATAAAATACTTCATGATTGCTCTTGGATCAAAGTAGAATCTGTTTCAAGTACTTAAATATATATATTTATTGAGTAGCTTCAGCTAATGAAAAATCTTAATGTTTATTTCCAAACATTTGTCTTTGTTGAGACATAAAAAAAAAAAAAAAAAAATCGATAAAGCAATATAATAAATTTGATCAGATGAGAAATCAAATTTTTAATCTTCATATTTTTGTTTCGTTAAATCATTAAAAACATTATATTTTTTTGAAGAAATTTTGAAAAAAAATTAATCTTTGTAAAATTAGTCTAACACATAAAGATAAAAAAAAATACCATTTAAAATCAAAGGATATTTTATTTGATCTCTGTAAAATTATTTTTCTTAGCTTAGATGTTAATGTATATTGTTGTTTCAAATAGAATGAAAGATATCATTTAAATAGTATTGAAATATACAGTGTTTGACTACAAATGAATTTTTGAAAATCATTTCCTGTGAGAAAATGGACAAAAACAAATGCAAAATTATGTAGAAATTATTGTTTTGTTAGATGTATGAATTCTTCCCAACATCTACAAGTGAGTTGTGTCCCTTTGAAACTGTGACCTTGTGTGGAACAGATATATCTGATCTTATTAGGTGCCATCTTAATACATGACCGTATCAACATACAAAAAGATGTTGCATCCAAACCAATGAGGTAACAGCAAGGGTACTGTCAAGGTCAATAGCAATTTTTTTTTATCAATAGTTCATGATACTCAGTAGAACATGGCAGAGTTCATCATCTGTGACCATGACATTTTGGAGTAATATGATGATGATTTTTTTTGCCCACTTTAAAGAATTATACCTAGCACACACATGCATTATAACATATCATTCAGGGTTATTATAGCAAAAATGATGGAAATTTGAAATAATATTATATTTTTCTCACATGATCGTACATGTGTGACAGTCATATTTAATGTGAGATACCAATGTATGTCTGAAGAAAAAAATTTCAAATCGGACACTATTCCCTTAAAAAGCAACAACATATATTTATTAAATATCTCTTGTAAATTTTATAATTCAACAAATAAGTTAGTTGTGTGGTTTCCTAAAAATAATCGCAGTTTTTTTTTTTAGGTTTTTTTTTAACAACTTCTCTATGAACACATACTGTATATTTGTTAATTGTTAGGGTTCACCATTGTTAGATGTAATTATGTCATTTTATGTCTGGTTATCATAATGAATATTGTGATTAATGAATGATTGTGATTTTAATGATAAATATGATTGTGTAAATGAAAAAAAAATATTTAAAAAAAAAGATATTTTCTACCTCTGTGTTACAGCTGTAGAGACTTTTTATTACAGAAATAAAACATTTTTCCTACAATTTTGATATCTTCTTTTTTTTTCCAGCAATGTTATAAACACAAAAAAAAATGGAATTATAAAAATTTGAGTGCTCAAGTTTGTAAATGGTATTGTAATCCATCGGAAATAATCATTTGTTATTTTTTTTCAGATTTATTTAGTTATTTAACTTTTCATGATAGAAGGTAGAAGCCTTTCTTTCTTGTAATTTTCAGAAACAAATTCAAAGAGGAATATATTTTTTATTACAAAAATTTTCTAATAAAAATTCAAATTAAAGTTGCAATAGAACTTTCTATATTTTGGCAGGGGGGATCTATTAAATTCTATATTTTGGCAGGGGTGGGGGTGCAGTGGGAATCTATTCAATTTGACCAATTGTACATTTTTTTTATCAATTTTTTATCGTAATCTTTTTTTATTTCAACAGATTGCCATAGAAAACAAATTTATTATTTTGGAAAGTTTTGAAGGTTTAGAATTTTATTGTGCGACAAAATATTATGCATTTGATGTTAAAATAAAGTGATTTTTAAAAGTATCATCTTAATTGCTACACAAAATGATAATTGTTAAATCAGTTTTCTTTTCCTCAAAGATTTCTCTTGTTAAGTTTTCCTCTCAATAAATGCTTTTTTACAAGTGGTTTAATGGAGGTATGCATGTCTTGAAATGGAGAATTAGGAAAGTATGTCATTTTTCTTCTAGAGAAGTACTTCTAAAAATAGATACAAATTGTAGGAAAAATGTTACTCTGTAACCTTTGTATAGAAAATATGCTTTGTAAACATTTTTTTTTCTACTAGCAAGAAAAATAAATTGTATTTCTCCATTCAGACATGAAACCTTTCATCCTCACTAAATAATGTTTTTAACTTCTGTTTAAAGAAGCCTAAAAATTCTTTGATATCATATTTGAATTGAAATATTGGAAAATGAGAGCACTTAAATTTATTTTGACATATTTTTGTGTTTGTAAATTGCATGGCAGTTTTCTTGCGTAAGTGTGACATGTAGACACTTCCTTGTTTGAGGTTCTTCTTCTGACGAGGTTTGTCAAAGGAGCAGTTTGTGTTATCACTCTGTTTATTGTGGCGGTATAGTTCTACAAGTGTAGAAACTACAATACCCAAAATATTACAAAGCATTTTAGTGGAATAAATTTTGCACATTTCAAACTTAATTCTTAAATTATAAGTTTTTGCACATTTTTATAGGATTTTTTCCCCCATTAACTGAACAAAATATTAATGTTGTAACAACTTGTGAGTTTTGCTATAAAATTATTGTAATAAATATATTGTTCTGATAATTTGTACCCAATCTGTTTAACTAAAGTTATGAGTTCGAATCCCACTCATGGCAAGGTGTACTCGATACAACTTTATGTGATAGGTGACTTGTGGCAGATCAGTGATTTTCTCCAGGTACTCTGGTTTCCTCCACCAATAAAACTGACCGCCACAATATAACTGAAATATTGTTGAAACACTGTTTCATGTTTATTTGAATAAATGCTTAAACTACTTAAACTATTAAAACATATAATTTTAGAATCATGTTTGGAATGTGCAAGTGGTCTATTATATGGGGCTGTTGTATAATATTGTGTGTCTTCCAACTAAAACACTTGTTGCAGTTCGATTTACACCAAATTTGATTGGCATGCATCTTTATATACATTGTATACCCCTTTCAAAGTTATCTCTGACAGCCTTTCCTTCCATCCCGTTCTTAGAATAGTATTCATTTAAAGATTCAACTGTTAGACAATGAAATGATTACAAGATGAGATATGATTTTGTCGAAGTTTATTGATGTGTAAATTCTGCGATATCATCACTCACAAAGTGAATCAAGTCTGGACTTTTTTTTTGTAAATCGAGACATGCCCTGTTACACATTACTATCATTGATAGAATTTGCTCGAAATGGACTTCTCTCAAGATCTTAGGAATCCATTGGTGCAAAGCAAATCAACAAAAGTATATATATTTATATTTATACTGATTTATTTTAGACATATGGATTATAGAATGCAGGGGAAAAAAAGAGATGAAAATAACTGTTACATCTTGATAAAATTTTATTTGGAATTTACAAACAAAACCCTTCTGTTCTAAGTTCTAATAAGTGTTACATTTTCCAAATTGTTTGTTTTTTCTGCAATCAGCTGAGAGAATTGTACTGCAGTATGTTAATAATGACCCCTTTAACCTCCATTCATAAAAATAGGTAAATTTTGTCAGTGATGAGAAACCTTATTGACATTCACCATGCATTTTTCTCTTTGATAAAGTTATCTGCCTGTTAGATACATGAATTCTATGTCAGGAGAACAACATAGGCTCCTATTATCAGACTGCAGCCACCAGGGATGAAAGCATTCCTCATCTTCCCCCACATAAGTATCAATGGATAGATTCAAATTGTCTAGTCTAATTCTTGTCTGAAGGTCATTTCTCAATATAGACTGCCTTGGTCATGGTTGTCATGTCACAGGTTTAGATGATGCTTGTTAACAGGGGTCGATACTAAAACCATGAATCGACCTTTGTTATTTCTGACCTGATATATATCTACCCTGTCTAAAGTTATTTCTATATATCTTGTTGTTATTTGGAAAAGACTAGATTACACTAGATTTGACTGGTATTGCTCTTCAAAGTCATGAAGTGAAAGGTCATGTGTACTTTTGGATTTCATGTCTGTCTTCTGCTGATTTTTTTTTGGGGGGGGGGGGGGGGTTCTCTGTATAAAGCAGAGTGGCTGAATTGTCAAGTTGATATTTTGTTACTGCCAGTCTTATTTAAATGGTTAAGTCACTGCCTGCTGTTCTATTTGCCTGAAAGTGCCAAGATTTAACATTACGTTTTTCTGTGTATTGTATTGAATTTACCGAGTAAATGACTCATGGATTGTATTCAACCTAATTTCTTCATTTTATGCTAATTCAGCATCAAATGTGGTACCCAAAGAAGATGCCCATATACCTAGCATGGTAAAATGGTATCCAACTAAGTGAAATTCTAAAAATGTGCACATCTCAAACTACGTTGAAAATAGAAAAGAAATACAATATAACTCAAGGGAACAAAGCATTTCTCAGCATGAGCAAAATGGTTTTAAAATTTCCTTCTATGAAAGCACTGAACCATGGGAAAACAAACAATGTTCTTTGTATGGTCCTTTTAAAAACTTTTTTTCTTATGTTGGTCTGAAACCTCCAAGCTGTAAATTAACAGTTAAGGTAGATAAGGTATTTAAATTGGCCTCTATCAACAATAGGTGACCCTCTATCAACTTTAGATGAGTCCCTATCAATCTCAGATGAGCCTCTATCGACCTCAGATGAGCCTCTATCAACCTAAGGTGAGCCTCTATCAACCTCAGATGAGCCTCTATCAACCTCAGGTGAGCCTCTATCAACCTCAGGTGAGCCTCTATCAACCTAAGGTGAGCCTCTATCAACCTCAGGTGAGCCTCTATCAACCTCAGATGAGCCTCTATCAACCTAAGGTGAGCCTCTATCAACCTCAGGTGAGCCTTGATCCTCTATCAACCTCTGATGAGCCTCTCAACCTAAGGTGAGCCTCTATCAACCTCAGATGAGCCTCTCAACCTAAGGTGAGCCTCTATCAACCTCAGGTGAGCCTCTATCAATCTCAGATAAGCCTCTCAACCTCAGATGAGCCTCTATCAACCTAAGGTGAGCCTTGATCCTCTACCAACCTCAGGTGAGCCTCTTTCAACCTCAGGTGAGCCTCTATCAACCTCGGATGAGCCTCTATCAACCTCAGGTGAGCCTCTATCAACCTCAGGTGAGCCTCTCAACCTCAGGTGAGCCTCTATCAACCTCAGGTGAGCCTCTATCAGCCTAAGGTGAGCCTCTATCAACCTCAGGTGAGCCTCTATCAGCTTAAGGTGAGCCTCTATCAACCTCAGGTGAGCCTTGATCCTCTATCAACCTCAGGTGAGCCTCTATCAACCTAAGGTGAGCCTCTATCAACCTCAGGTGAGCCTCTATCAGCCTAAGGTGAGCCTCTATCAACCTCAGGTGAGCCTCTATCAGCCTAAGGTGAGCCTCTATCAACCTCAGGTGAGCCTTGATCCTCTATCAACCTCAGGTGAGCCTCTATCAACCTCAGGTGAGCCTCTATCAGCCTAAGGTGAGCCTCTATCAACCTCAGGTGAGCCTCTATCAGCCTAAGGTGAGCCTCTATCAACCTCAGGTGGGCCTTCATCAACCTATGCTTGTATAGCATCACTTGTAACTACAATGAGTCTTTTTTAATGAACTAAAATTATTCCTGTTTGTTAGTCTAAGCAAGGACAAGTATTAATTTTCACACTACTTACTACTCTTAAGGATTAAAACACAGGAAGTTAATGTGTTTTAAGGGAGCAACCATTTTCTTACTCGGGAGAGGGCCTGAAATTTCTTGTTCGAACAGATTTTGTTTTTCCATTTCAAAGTTTACAATTTGTTTTCTCAAAATTTGCAGATAAGGAATTATTGGTGCCAAACAAACTTATATAAAAACAATCTGAAAAACTATCAGATAAAAAATATAAAGGTTCAATGGGCTTAAATTTTTTGAATTGAGAGAAGCTATTTTTGAAAATCCAACAAGACATAAATTTTTTCTGTTTTTGACTCGTAGATCAAATTAATAATTTCATGTGCAATTGAATGTGTTTGAAGTTTCTGGATTGATATAAAGTCTCTTCAACTTTGTTGTGATACTTGAGGATTTTTTTTTCTCGAATATAGAGATTGGTGCTGTATTTTGTATAAAGGATGTGGCCGAGTGATCTGACGGCCACTGGGCAAAAGACAAAGCAATTAATGCTGTAGTGTATCAAAAGTGTGGGTTCTAACATCGTTCAGGGTAGAACAAAAAAAAAGATTGTCAGCTCAAAAATCTATTCTTACACTGTAAATTGGGTTTAATTTTCAGACATATATATATGGCACCGTTGTGGTCGTGATCGTATGGTAGTTGGATTTCAAACTACCTGTGCAATCAGTGTCTATCACCACTAAAGTTGTGAATTCGAACCTCGTTCATGGCAAGGTGTACTCGATAGAACATTATGTGATAAGATAAAGTTTGTCAGTGACTTGCGACAGGTCTGTGGTTTTTGCCGGGTACTCTGGTTTCCTCCAACAATAAAACTGACCGCCACGATACAACTGAAATATTGTTGAATGTGGCGTTAAACACTAAACGTAAACCAGACCTATATATATGTAGGAGGAAATATATATTTGATTCCTATCTAAATTTTGACATCTTAAATTTTAAACCTGTCTATTATTTTATTCAAAGTATTTATATGTAGATTAATAAACTGAGTAATGAATGAATCCCAGTTTTAGGTGAGACTGTAAATTCCTTTGATTTTTTTGTTACCTCTCACTGTATAGAATATAATTACAGGAAGTAATAAAAAAAATCACTGTTAAGATAAAAATTAAAAATAGCATCTACATTTGATTGAGTAATTCTGCTGAGCATGCATTTAACTTTATTATACAGATATTTTTCTATATTTCTAAATGTTTCTTACCAGAGAAAAAAAATGTAGTCTGAAATTGTTTGTTGAAAATAATGGATTAGGAGAAAAAACTTGCTAAAATTTATTTACATATAGATAATTTAATGATTAACAGCCAGAGATCAAGCTAAAATATGTGCATCAACAGGTTGCAAAAAATTCAAATCACTCTTACACATTGCACTATATTTGAAAGTAGTATTAATTTTCCAGTCAATTCTATATTATAAATAACTCCTGTTTTGACATTTCCTATCGGTTAAATGGATGCTCTAATAGAGATTTTAATTAACTTTTGTTTTCTTGAACGAAGATTGAATAACAAACAGCATTGATAAGACGAATTCTAGTTTTCAGAGAGTAAATTTTAATTGTAGGAATTTTGAGAAATAAAGAATTATATCAATAGGCCTGCATAGAAATTCTTTTTAAAAAATCTGGCTTTATGTATCTTATTTAGTCCAAATGTTCCAGTGAGTAATATTGTCATTCTTATTACCTTACATCTGTCATCTGCCCCAGCATTATAGCCTTAGCCTTTATCACTGTCTTCGTCTTCTTTGAAAACAAGTTTGGCCGAAATGTTCCTTGCAATAGTACTTTACAAAGTTTATGTTTTTTGTTTTAATTGAAAATCCAATATGGCCACCACTGCAGATCATAGTTTACATTGGACACAATGGGAAAGTATATAAAAAGATTCATACTTACTTGATGAACCTAAATTACATGAATTATGATCAAATAGTCCCAAATTTATTTTCTTCTTTTTTATTTTCAATGGAACAGAAATTCAAGATGGCCACCAGAACAGGTCATAGTTTAAAATAGGACTCTGTCGTGAAATTTGTTTAAAAGTTTTTTACTCTGAAACAACTGACCACATTAAAAGAATAAGTTGGCACGAATGTTCCTTATATGGTCCTCTATAATAATTTTGATCAGAAACTTTTAACGTTACAGCAAAACCAAAATTTTAGGCCTGGTTTAAACTGGGTATTGGTCTGAATCATACTGGCTGTTTTTGGTTTGTATTTCTGAAAACAGTTTAGAAATTACTGCATTTTAAAAATTAACCATACCTTATTTGAAACGATATGCTGATTCTTTTTTTCTTCTTTACCTAAAAATGATGTAGTAAAAACTAAAAATTAAAGTATAATCCCACTCAATGTCCCATTTTGAAAGAAAATACTTAGGAGGAAATAAACTAATAAATTATTGAGTTAATTTACACAAGATAAGTTGTTATGACAAAAGAAAGTTTAAACAGTGATGATCAACAATTCCACAAATATCAACAAAGTGAACAACCACCTTAAGCCTTTGAATACAGTATAATAACATGACATATGGCATTGGAAATCCAAGTACTGGCTTGGGACATGCATAAATATTAGGCAGGATTCAATTGGTTAATGGGATCCCACCCTCCCCTTCTTGATAATTGAAACTCCAATGTTTTTTTCATTTAAAATATATAATATAAGTTCTAAGCTCCCTAGTGACCGACTATGATTATTTAGACGGTCAGTAAATTGTTGAAGGGTGAGCGCTTTAGCGCGAACCCTTCACAGACTATTTACTTACCGTCTAAATAATTATAGTCGGTCACAGGAGCTTAGAACATTTTTGTACAATGTTGCTGATCTATAACTTGAAACAGTAACTAAGTTTTTTCCACGAACTATGTTTAATGGACTTTCTTGGAAGTTCTAAGGCTAAAGATGTAATGGTCACTAGACAAAATTAAGCACCGCCCACTGACCTTCTGTAATTTTCCGTCTGCATCGTTTCGTAACTGCACGTTTATCTATCGTCTGCATCGGTGTGTAACGGACTAACGTAACTCAATGGAGAAAAAGAGGAGATTTGTTTCAACTACCGATGAGGAAATCGAACAAAAGCGTACATTCTTTTAAGTAGTTTATTAGAAACGTTAATTTCTTTCTGTTTTATTGTGTCTCAAGATCATCATCTTTCTTGCAGTTGTGTTTAATTATGCTAATTCAAAATACACACACATATATATAGTGAGCCTGGTCAAGTACACTTGGCATACGTCGTCTCAGTTATCGATTACAATATTTCTTTATTTCGGACAGCGTCAAGGTCAAATTATGCAATAATAGATTACACAATGCTGCAGTCACCTGGCATATGGAATTTTCCACTGGCCAGTAAAGCATATTAATCTTATTCTCTAGATTACCATATATGGCTCTGCCTTCTATCGTTATTTTTAGGAATGATTTTATCCAATCATAGGTCGTCAAATAAATGCAACATCGTACAAAAATCCTTATCCACTATTACTTTACAGCCATGATAGTTAAACAGCTCGCACACAATAAGTTACATGAAAAAAAATATATGAAGACCCTTTTATCTGTGGTAGGCACATTTTGACCTTTTGTTTAGAAAAACTAAAAGAAATGGAATGCAGAGAATGGCATAATCATAGATAATTGGTGCTTGTTAATTATATAAACTTAATTAGTACAAGTGCTACGACAAAATATACTTACATGATCAAAGGTCATATCTAAAGTCATGTAAATATTACCTGGTGTGTGTATATCTTGTGATGGTTTGGAGAGGCTAAAGTGTAATAACCCAGAGTCAGATAAAAACTTTTTTGGGTTTCTTAAATAAATAAATCACACACTTCTTTATTTTATGGTGTATTCACAACTTCTTTAAAATCTTGTCCTATTTGCAAACTTAATTAGAATTACGCATAAGGGATTGACCATTTAACTTTTAAGGAGGGGTAAAAAGAATATGTGGCCAAATTTTATAGGAAAAAAGTAAATTGATCTGAAAGATATTGAAAATAAATAAGTAAAATTTGGAATTTTTTTTTACTGATTTTCATGTTCAAAAAAAGAAATAATCTGATTTTTGTGTCATGAAAAAACTTTTTTGCACTGGAAAAATGTATCGCCCTCTTACAAGGCCACTCCTGAATCCCACCCCTTTTAATAGGCTAGATTTCAGATACACTGAGATAGTAAATTACTATTAAATTGTCCCATGCAAAAAGGGGGATGGCCTTATAAGAGAAGGGTGCTACTGTGGTCACAATATAGCTGGGGTCCGTTGTTGAACTTGTGATTAAGCTAATCATATGATTAACCATAATTACATGATTCATTCCTAATTACATAATTAGATAATTCGATGATTAAATATGATAAGTTAATGCATTGATTAAATTTCAGTTCAGCAACAACATTTAATCATTGCATAAGCAAGGTATGTGAGTAGGAATTAATTATGTAATTTTGGCTAATCATCTGGTTAGGTTAATCACAAGTTCAACAACGAACCCCACTGAAAAATTGTTAAAATATCGCAATAAACAACCATACAACAAGCCATTATTTTCCAACAAAAATCCAGAATTTTGCTATTTGGAATATGGGGTTCTTTTTCCTTGAGGTTGAACAAGTTAATTGTTCTTTCACTTTGCCCAAATGACCATGGCATCAATCATCATTAACTGCATCTGTCATCTATAAGTTTTCTGTTCTCTGAAACTAATAAACCATTCGAAATGTCAGTTATGTGTGTCCTTTATAAACTTTGTGTTGTTCTATCTTCAATATGATTGTATATCCAAGATGGCTGCCATAACAGGATATACATGTAGTTTAACATAGAACTATGGGAAATTGTTTAAAAAGCTTCTCAGAACTACAACCTGGTTCAAACCCAAACTAATGAATGATCACTACATGGTCCTTTACAAAACTTGACTTTTTTTTAACTGAAAATCCAAGATGGCCACCATTTGTTGATATACCATATAGCATAGTGCCAAAGGGGAATGTGCATAAAAATTACAGACATGATTGAACCCAAACTCTAAATGAAGGATCATTGGATGATATATTTTTTTAAATCCAGGATGGAATACATGAAATAGGAAAATGTTAATAATAATTCTTTGTCACGGAAACTTTGACAATGATTAATTGATTTCCAATAGTACATAAATAATATTGGATAACAAAAGGATCATTTGTAACCAGTTGAATGATACAGGTTCTGGTTGAAAAAGTGAAAATGCAATAATTTAGGAAACGAAATGGTGGAAACACCCAAAAAAAAATTATTTTCAGATTCTATGAAAACAGATATATTAATTTATAATGAATTTTAGAATGAAGGAACAGATGTTTCTGTAAATATCTCAACCTGTTTATGTGTAAAATTCCAGACATTGACCACATGGCCATCTTGTAAAAAGATGATGGTTAAACATCATAGCTATGTCTTTGAAGTGACATCCTGGGCAGTTGCCAGCTTCTTCAAAACAAAACTGGATGTGTATTGACTGGGATGTTTATGGGCTGACCATTGATGTAGACTGACCCCATCTCAGGACATAACATTGATAACTAATCATTTAATGGCTAATTTTGATTGACAGATTATCTGTCTGCAGTAGTTAGGTGTCCATTATTTTCAAAATCCATTAGGGAGAATGCTTAATAGTTGGAGATCTTAATAGTTTGTGAAAAAGGAAGGAAATTGTTCCATGCATTGAAATGATATTTTAATACCAATGTTGTTTTCAACTCTGCTTGACACCTCATTGGGAGGGGGATTAAAAAGGTTTGGGGCAATTTTTTATGACTGCAATCTACCGGTAATTAAAAAATAGGTTGGATTTCTTTTCTTTTTTGTCATAGCTTAGTGTATCCCATTTTTTTTAAAAAGGCCAACAAAAATCTGTTTTTTATTAGATTGTTTTGACTGTAAAAGTGTTTTTTTCCTAATAATATAATATAATTTGTTTAAAATTTACCCACTTGTGACTAAATCCGGCTTATAAATGAACAAATAAAAAATCTCCTGCAAGTTGCACATTTAGACACTCTATTTTGAAGGTTTAAGATATTGCTTATAACAAAAAAATGCACCTTACAGTCTTATTGAATATGGGGAAACACAACAGAATAAAACAATAGAAAACTTATTTCTTGCAACTTTTCATTCAAATGAAAACCAAAATAAAACTAAAAATACCACTAAGGAGTTGAATTTTGCTTGCATATATTTACTTTGTGACAAGGGAAATAACTCTATTCTGTCTACCGGTATTTGAAGATTCCTAAAAGTACCTGTTTATAAATATTTATATCCATGATATAGCGAAATCTCTCAAACTGTTTTGACTGTATTCATAAGCTGATATAGGAGGTATGTTGTCCCTCCTGGGCAAAAATGTAATTCTACTGTTAATATTATCCAAAATAGATCCTACTTTTGAAAAGTCATGCTGAGATGCCCCTTAGGCAATGCCCTTGAACTAATTTGGAGTTAGTTCGATATATCCCAAATATGACTTCCTGAAAGACATTCCCTAAAGTTGGTGATTCATTTATTGCACACTTAACCATGCTCATATTGTCCAGACCTACCTTCGCCTAAATTAATCTGACCTTTTATCTATTGCATATAAATGTCTGCCCCTTCTTACTTTCAACTTCAAGAAGACTACCTGTTATTTATTGCACACATATCCATGCTCAACTTGTCTTCAACTTATCTGTTATTTATTGCACACATATCCATGCTCATCTTGTCTTCAACTTACCTGTTATTTATTTCACACATGTCCATGCTCATCTTGTCTTCAACTTACCTGTTATTTATTTCACACATATCCATACTCATCTTGTCTTCAACTTACCTGTTATTTATTTCACACATATCCATGCTCATCTTGTCTTCAACTTACCTGTTATTTATTACACACAGTTCAGTCCTCATCTTGCCTTCAACTTACCTGTTATTTATTGTACACATATCCATGCTCATCTGACTTCAACTTACCTGTTATTTATTACACACAGTTCAGTCCTCATCTTGCCTTCAACTTACCTGTTATTTATTGCACACATATCCATGCTCATCTTGTCTTCAACTTACCTGTTATTTATTGTACACATATCCATACTCATCTTGTCTTCAACTTACCTGTTATTTATTGTACACATATCCATACTCATCTTGTCTTCAACTTACCTGTTATTTATTGTACACATATCCATACTCATCTTGTTTTCAACTTACCTGTTATTTATTGTACACATATCCATACTCATCTTGTCTTCAACTTACCTGTTATTTATTGTACACATATCCATACTCATCTTGTCTTCAACTTACCTGTTATTTATTGTACACATATCCATGCTCATCTTGTCTTCAACTTACCTGTTATTTATTTCACACATATCCATGCTCATCTTGTCTTCAACTTACCTGTTATTTATTACACACAGTTCAGTCCTCATCTTGCCTTCAACTTACCTGTTATTTATTGTTCACATATCCATGCTCATCTGACTTCAACTTACCTGTTATTTATTGCACACATATCCATGCTCATCTTGTCTTCAACTTACCTGTTATTTATTTCACACATATCCATGCTCATCTTGTCTTCAACTTACCTGTTATTTATTTCACACAGTTCAGTCCTCATCTTGTCTTCAACTTATCTGTTATTTATTGTACACATATCCATGCTCATCTTGTCTTCAACTTACCTGTTATTTATTGCACACATATCCATGTTCATCTGTCTTCAACTTACCTGTTATTTATTGTACACATATCCATGCTCATCTTGTCTTCAACTTACCTGTTATTTATTGCACACATATCCATGCTCATCTTGTCTTCAACTTACCTGTTATTTATTTCACACATATCCATGCTCATCTTGTCTTCAACTTACCTGTTATTTATTTCACACAGTTCAGTCCTCATCTTGTCTTCAACTTATCTGTTATTTATTGCAAACATATCCATGCTCATCTAGCCTTCAACTTACCTGTTATTTATTGTACACATATCCATGCTCATCTGACTTCAACTTACCTGTTATTTATTGCATACATATTCATGCTCATCTTGTCTTCAACTTACCTGTTATTTATTTCACACATATCCATGCTCATCTTGCCTTCAACTTACCTGTTATTTATTACACACAGTTCAGTGCTCATCTTGCCTTCAACTTTCTGTTATTTATTGCACACTTAACCATGCTCATATTGCTTTCACCTTAATGAACCCTACCTGTGATTCATAACACACAAATCGCTTCCCCATCTGACCTTCAACTACCTGTTACCAGTTTTTATTGCACAAATATCCATGTCCCATCTGACCTTCACCTTAAATAATCTCACCTGTTTTTTCATTGCTAAATTCTATCTTTTTAAATGTATACTTTAACTTACAGCAATACACCTGTTATTTATTGCTTACATATCCATGCTCCATCCAAACTTATTTTTTGTTTTCTTTTGATGTCTGTACTTAAACTTTCCCATTATTTCTTCTGTCTTACTGATTTCATTTTCCTTTTTTTCAGTTAGAACATAAGCTAACAGAAGCCCACCTGTTCAGGTGATTTTATCTACATAAATATAATTACTTATTTCTACCTGTTGATTATATACCTTAAAACAAAAGGATCACAGTCATGCAAGTGAAAAACAGAGTCATAAAAATTGCACTGAAGCTTTTGCTATAAATTGGAACACAAGTTGGAGATTAGTTAATTGCTAAAATGTAAAACCACATGAAAGAAATGGCACGCATTCTGAATTACTCCTTTTTTATGATAATATGTATCATGTGATTCTTATTTTTGTCTAAATTGTTTGTTTGTAATTGGCCATATCAACAAATTGCATAATATTTATATATATTATTGTATTATCTTATTTCCTTTGATCTTTTTTCACCTGTCATTCACCTTTAACAGGTACCTAAACATTCTTGCAAACTCCCACCAGCCACTGTTTCTATTAAACAGACATCTGCATTTAATTTTTGAAAACAATTTAGCAAATTTAGTAGATTGTTAAGAATGATTTGTTTGGTCTTTTTGAGATTTTTTTTATGCTTGGTTTAATGAGTTTTGAGTAATTACTGTTTGACAGCCTATTACTTAATTGATTGGGGCTCTACATGGGGAAGGAACACAAATTAAAAAAAAAACTAATTGATTGTTGTTTAATAACAAATAAGCAGTTTTTCAGTAAAATTCACGATAAAAACAAGTTAAAAAGAAATAAACGTAAGGAACCTTAGGATTGGGGTGGTCTTAGAGGTGGTGGGTGTTCCAATATCCACATTACCCAGTTTATGTAGAGTCCAGCAAGTACTGGTGTTGTGGACCCTGTTTATCCACTCCTTCTATTTTTAGGTCACCTTCAGGTCATTTGAGTTATTGTCATCACTTTGCGTCAGTCGTCTGTAAGCTTTTCTCATTTCAATCGTCTTCTCCGAAACTACATGGGGCATTGGAACCAAACTTGGCATGTATGCTCATTAAGTGGTACTTTACAAAGTTTTATCTTTGCTGTCGATTGGAAATTCAACATGGATGTCATGGTCAACAATGTGTTTTAATTGGCTGATATTTCAAAAATCTTCTTCTCAGAAACGACTGTGCAGATTTAATTATAATATTGTAGAAATGTTCATTGGATGATCCTGTACATTTTGTACTAGTTTTGAGTTTTTAGTACAAATAAGAAAAACCAAGATGGCTTCTTAAACAGTTTTTAACATAGGACCCTATGGGAAATTGAATAAAAGCTTTTTCTTAGAAACAACAAATGCTATTGAACCCAAACTGTACATGAATGGTCATTTAATGGTGCCTTATTAAGCTGACATTTTTTTTTATGGATCAGCAATCCAAGATGGCCACCACCACAGTACTTAGTTTTTATAAATGGACCCTGTGGGAAAATGAATAATAACTTTTTCTTAGAAAGAGCAAAATGGTTGAACGCAACTGTACGTGAATGGTCATTCAATGGTCCCTTACAAAGTTGCCTTTTTTTACATGGATCAGAAATCCAAAATGGTCGCCTCTGCAGTTTCTAACATACATGTATTAGGTCTATTTTGATAATATTATGACATTTATTTCTTGGCTTCAATTAAAAACTTGTTTGTCATACAATGAAACCTGTCTAAACCAATTACTCTTAATAAACCTGAATCTTGCATAAATCGAACTTTAAATAAAGTCCCAATGTAGGAAATCTTTGTTAATTTAACCTGTATAAACCAAACACCTGTTTACTGTAATTAAATGTTTTTTCTTGAAAATTTGAAATATTTTTTATAAATAATAATAATTTTATTGAGAACCAAAAGTACTTGATATAATATTTTAAGATATCCTTTTTTTGACCTAAATTACATAATTGTCTGGTAATCTGTGGCATTCTAAACTTTGGCAAAGATGGAGAATTATTGAAGTGTAATGGTTATAATTCACAAATATCAGCCATTAAAACCTATTAATCAACAGAGAAAAAAAAAAGTTTAATTGATTTTGTGGTAGATTGTTCAATCATTGTAGCAGAATAAACTCTTTTCCACTTATGATTTTTAGAATGATGCAAACATTTTTCTCTACATAAAGATTTTTTTCTAAATTCTGGGTGGTAAAGGAATTTTAGTTCCTGTCTTCTCAATAGGAAAAACCATCACATTACTCCAAAATTAAAACACTTATCTAACCCTGTTAGATTCTGTCTGTTACGTAATTTTATTGAGAACCAAAAGTACTTGATATAATATTTTAAGAAACCCATTTTGGAGGTTTTGAACAATGCATCTCTTTTTGTCTCATTCAACATTTTCATTTAAGTATTATATTTAATTCATTATGACCCCCTGAGACCTGTTTTACTATCAAATTTGGATTTACAACTACCTGTGCAATCAGTGCCTATCACCACTAACGTTGTGAGTTCAATTCCCACTCGAGACAACATTATGTGATAAGGTTTGTAGGTGACTTGTGACAGGTCAGCTGTTTTATCCAGGTACTCCAGTTTCCTCTACCAATAAAACTGAAATATTTTTGAAAGTGGCATTAAACACCATAACCCTAACCCTTGTCTCATACAACATTCTCATTTAAGTGCAACCTAATTAAAATTAGATCTACGCACTTGCTCCCTATTTTCTATCGGTTTTCTTTTGGTTGTTCGTGTGTAATTAAAATTAGATCTACACACGAGCGACCAAAAAAAAAAACGATAAAAAATAGGGAACAAGTGCGTAGATCTAATTTTAATTAGATTGCATTTAAGTGTTATATTTATATAATTCATTGTGACCACCTGAGATCTGTTTTGATATCAGATAGATATTCTGATGTGTAGCAAAATTAGGTAAATAGCCTGAAAATTCAGGTATCATAGATTTCAATACCACCTCGACTAGTTGATCTAGTGGAGATTCCTTTTAGTTCTCCAACGGGCCTGGTATCTGTGGGTTAAACATTGTTAAGCCTCAATACTATGCTTGAATTGATGTGAGGTTATGCAAAGAAATTAGGTTGATTTTAGCTTGGCCATTAATATGGTATCATAATAGACTTGTTAAGCTCTTCATCAGGCCAGGCATCCATGTGTTAAAAAGTTAAAACGTGAGACTAGGATTGAATTGGATGGAATGCTATGTAAATAAAGGTTAATTTAAGCCTGGCCATTATTGTATCATAATATATATAAATTCCCTCTGATAGTTGATCTAGTGGAGATCTCCTTTAGCTCAGTTGTTAGAGTGGTACTATTGGTGTAGCAGGTACAGGGTTTTCCTAATCTAATTAAAAATAGATGTTTGTTGTATCTTTTTTATTTCTTTGGTGATACACTAGCATCTAACAATGTCCTATATGAGGTCATGTCATGGTTCATATTTTCAACCAACCAATCAGCAATGAGCCTATTAAATCTTGTGGTATCAAAACAGAGTACATATGTCAATATATTTAAATGTCTTGCATATGATTGGACGGTCAAAGATGAATTATAGTAAAGGAACAGGGCTTTTAATGCTGTTCTATATCTCTTTCACAGTAGGGTCTTCAATAATGAGCACAACTCGTATCCTAAAATGAGTGTGAAACGGCCACTACACTGGAGTTAAGGTGGTACCATACACTTCAAGTAAAATTTGATCTGCTCGTTTAATTTTCTTATTTTTTTGGCAGTGTGTTTGAATATATCCACTGCAATAAATATCAAAATTTTAACAAATTCCAACCAACAGACTCAGAGCTATAAATTCACTAGCCACATAGCAGCTTTTCTCTCTGTGGTTTTGATCACCGAGATGCTTGAAATCTGCATACAAACATCATATGATCAAAGCATTCAACTGATTTTAAAGAGTTATCTCCCTGTAGTGTTAGGTACCACCTTAAGTGGTATGCTCTACAATTTTGTCGATAAACTCTACATCTGAACATCTTTGTCATTCTTATGTTATTTGGTGGATAGAATTGTATTTCCTAGATGCTGGGTTATCAATCAGAAAACAAAATAAGGGTGAAATAATCTTACAAACACAGTAAATGTTATGATATATTTTACTGTTTTGAAGTAATGAGTGAATGATGTGATTTTTGAGTACTCCAATATCCATAATTTTAAAACAGTTTATATTTTGAGGAATGAAGTAAATATAAACAGATAATGAACTACCTATATATAGCTAAGACTTTGAAATATAGATAAATACCTGCTATATGATGTTAGAACAGACTATATAGTCAGTTGTTCTCACTTTACTTAGATGTCATGTCTAAAGTTAAATAACTACAGTAGTCCCTGTCTTATAAGATCACTCCCTCTTATCCAGGGGCGGATCCAGGGGGGGTGCACCCGGCATGCCCCCCCCCCCTAAAATTGGAAAAAAAATGATTTTTTGGCGTAAAATCATGATTTTTCACACAAAATACCCCAAAAATTTGCGTGCCTCCCTCCGCTCGGTGCAATTTTTTTAAGTGTGCCCCCCCCCCCTAACTTGAAATCCTGGATCCGCCCCTGTTATCAGGTCCGATTTCAGATGCACTGAGATAATAAAATACACCTAAGTTGTCCCCTTTAAGAGAGGTCACCCTTCTTATAAGGCCATGTTTTCATTAGGTAAGATGTGTCCTTATAAGGGAGGGACTATTGTACTATGATAGGTTGTGTATACCACTCATTCAAAGGGTAATGTGAGCTTTTCACATAAAAATCTTCTTCTCTGTAATTGTACTTTGGTGGTCCTCTTAAAAGTTTGTATCCAACAGCCCCCACCTCCCTCAATCTAAGATGTCCACTGTTACCATAAATAGAAATTTCATTAATTGTTCATTACTGCTTTGTTTCAAGTTATAATGAGACCAGCATTTAACTACATCTTTATGATAATGAGTTGTTTACCATATGCAGTCAAACCTGTATTAAGAGGTCACATTTGAGACAAAGAAAGGGTGGTCTTTTAAAACAGGTGACCTCTTAAAAGAGGTTCAATTCATATATAATTTTCCAAGACAGTACAAGAAAAATATGACCATTTAATACAGGTGACTGTTTAATAGAGGTGACCACATGGGCAAGTTTGACTGTATTCTGTTTTTCCTTTGATTTTTTCTCTTCAGTAGATTTTTAACAATTATGGAAGACATTAAGTAGTGCAATGGCTCTGTTTCTTTTCTTGCAAAGAAAACAGGCTTATTTTGATTTAAAGAAATCACATTAATTTTTTCAGATTTGTTCAAAGTCAATTATTTTAGGGAAGGTATAGATGTGATAGATGAATAGTGTGGAAAGTCATTAAACATCATTTATATTTAATATTTCAGAATTTGATGTTTGTGTTACTGGACAACATGGCTGCCATGAGGATGCTGAATGTCACAGTTCTTTCAGTAGCTACAGCTGTCAATGCAAAGTTGGTTACTATGGTGATGGCTTTGATTGCCAACGTATGTTATCAACTTTTACTCTCTTTAGGGTTAGGGTTATAGTGTTTAAAGCTTTTTTCTACAATATTTTAGATATATTGTGACAGTCAGTTTTATTGGTGGAGGAAACCGGAGTACCCGGAGAAAACCTCTGACCTGCTGTATGTCACTGACAAACTTTATCATATAATGTTGTATCACATGCACCTCACCACGAGCGATATTTGAACACGCAACTATAGTGGTGATAAGCACTGATTGCATAGGTAGCTGTAAATCCAACTATTGTACGATCACGACCATGATGGCTTCCTAAGTCCTATTTATATATAGAGTAAATATTTTGTGGTTTTATTATGATATGATGCTATTAGGGGGGAGATTGATGTCTGTAAACAGTTACAGCTTAGTTCTAGTTAATTGAACCTTATGAAACTTTGACACAATAATTTCTAAATTGACAGAAAATAAAGGTTAGGATTATTAATGGAAGTTCTGGCTCCTATAGTTTTATAATAGGCCCAAAGGGCCCCAAAAGACTGTTTCCATATATATGGGTATAAATCATTTATTTTTCATCTTGTTTTATTCAGGAAGATTTAAAATATGAACTGTTTTTTATTTTCCATCCAGTTTTAATGCAAAATGTTTATGTTAAGAAGGTTCCTAAATGGGGCCCAAATTATGAAATTTCATTTTTTTGGAAGGCAATTTTTATTTTTCATCAAACACTGATGTATTTTTGTAAATTGATTGTGACAACGACTTCATGCATTGAACAGGTACCATTTTACCAACTGTAAGGGAAATAACTCCCATAAAACGTACCATAATATCAAATCGGGGATCAAAACAGAATAGCTAAAATTGGGTAAGGTTACCAATACCTGAGGTAGATTGACCTTTAGTTCTAATTATAATAATTACATTATTTAGGAACTGTAAATAATTTTGCGGGGGAAAAAATAGGTGGAAAACATTTGTGTTTGTTTCTGCTTGGTATACACTCATAATTGATATGGAAATTAAGCTATAAGTACATGTATATGCAAAGTTGAAAGAAACTTGAGTGGTGAGTGGAGACATGGATTTATCTGAAAATAAATGTTTGGTTCTATTTGAGAAGAGGTCAGTCTTACTGGACTTATCTTACAAATCATTGGTCAAATATAACAAATTACTCTGTCCAGTTTCATGAAATTGATGCCGACTTCAATTTTAGATTAGCTGTGGGAAATAGACATTACATATCTCCTGTCAATCTTAATGAATAATCTAAATATAACTCAGCATTAAACCTGTTAAATTATCCCATAAGGACATTTATTGTATGGTGAATTATTCCATAAGAACATTTATTGTATGGTACATTTTATGTTATTGGAGTTTTACTAGCCTATAAATAATCTGGTATTATCATCCAACTTGATTCAAGATAATGTGAGTGTAATTTTATATACAGTTAAACCTGTCTCATCTGATCTTCAAGGGAGCAAGGGGCCGGGCCGGTGTAGCCATGATCATATGGTAATCAGTGCCTATCACCACTAAAGTTGTGAGTACGAACCTCGTTCATGGCAAGGTGTACTCGATACAACATTATGTGACTTGCGACATGTTTCCTCCACCAATAAAACTGACCGCCACGATATAGCTGAAATATTGTTGAAAGTGGCATTAAACACCATAAACCAAACCAAATCAAACCATCAGGTGAACATTGAAATAGGTCACACAAGAAAAGTGATAGCTAAATACAGGTTTAATTAATATGAAATGCACTATGAAGGGAAATTACTTTAAAGGTCACACAATGTAAGTTATTGCTTAATACAGGTGGTCACTAAAGCAGGTGTGACTGTGTGTAATGAATAAACTAATGGCATATTTGTTTTTTGAGATTCTTCCCAGATGATATTGATTGTGGATTTGTAATTAAATTTTTATTTTGATTCTTAATTTAAAGTGATGTTTGGGGTTGGTGGCCAAAAAATGGTTTAAAGTTTGTTGACTTATGACCACAAACCTAACACCACTAACTTAACAGGTTAGCACACTGATAATCATATCTGATGCTAAGGTTTTCAGATGTGCACCTACCCAAGGCTAGAAGGGGGTTTCACTGGTCAGTCATATCTTCATATCTTCATATCTGTCCAGGTTTTCCTCCTCCTATAAATCAGGTAGTCAAGATATAGCTGAAAATTTACTACAAGTGCCACTAAACACCAATAATCTAACCCTCCTTTCGTGTCATACACTGTACCATGATAAATATTGCTAAAAAAAAATTCTTGATTGTCTGAAACTGAAAATATAGTCAGCAAAATAAAACAAAAATACAATTATATGCCAGAATAGAAAACATAAAATCCTTCTACAACTTATGATAATAGAAATATTTTTTTTTATTGTGGACACTAGCATGACCAAAAACAAAAGTTATCTCCCTTTGTAGATTTTAAAATAGTATAAAATACACAATTTTTTATTTGAAAAATTTTGATAGCCATTTAATTTTTTTATTAATAACCAAAAATGATTTCAAACAGTTTACATTTTTTGGCTGCATGATTCATTAGATATTTCATTTCTTTTTGCAAAATGTATACAGGTTGTGAACATGATGAATATATAGTTGAAATACTGTTCATATGACTTAAACAACAATCAATCAAAATGTAACCATTTTTTTTTTTTATTTGAAATCAATCTACTCTTAGTTAATTTAATAATTTTTCATCAACATTTTCATACTTAAATTTGTCAATCAAAGTTTAACCATATTAGGAATGAATTTTTTGTTGCTAAATCTATCTCCTAATTTTTTTTAGCTATCTGCCCTGGTGGCTGCTTAAATGGAGGGAAATGTGTGTCACCAAACGTGTGTGAATGTCGCCATGGATACATTGGTATAAACTGTGAGCTTGGTGAGCACTGCTACACTAAAATATAGAATGAAATGCATGTCCATTACAGAAAACAACATCAATAGGTTCTAATGTCTATTTCACTTACAAATGCTACATTGTACATGCTGTTTGATTGAACAGTACACTTGATATTCGCTATGGAAGGATTTATGGAAATCCATCTTCAGGGAACAAATTACATAACCTTGTTTAAGACGTCTTTCCAGACATTAATTTTCTAGATGACTGTGCCTTCAGTTATTATGTAAGTTTCCAAGCAATTTGTCTGAATGAGTCATGATATTACACCATTTTGAAGGATGTTAAATCTTTATATTTGTCTCTAAAAGGATTGATGATAAAGCAGGCAGGAAAATATTCAGATTTTACCATTATTTATTACATACTTTGCAAGATTATAACACATTTTGCATATATAAAATAAAAGCAAAAGTGAAGGGATCCTAACAGTTTCCTCTGGGATTATATGATGTTATCGGACCATCCAGGGTAATAATGTCATATCAGCCTGGTCTGATATCCCATTTCAGTCTGGTCCATATTTTCAGATCGATTAATTGCAGGTACATAATACTAGTAAATAGATTAAAACATGATTTTTTCGATATCTGGATGGTTTTCATACCTCAATCCATATTGGCCCCACTTGATTTGATATTGGGTCTCTGATTGATAACCAGACCGATATGGAAAAGGTTGTGATTTAATCTGTATATAAACTGAAAGTAGAACATAGAATATAAAGAGAATGTTAGATTTTCTTTAATTTATTTTAGCTTCATGTTATAAAAGGTCATTATTACCTCTTTATATGAAATGTATTATTCTGCCTCATGACTTCTCCTTAAGGATAGCAAAAACTTCCTGAATATATTTACAATGAGTTGATAAATGCTATGTACCAAACTAGCATTGACCCTGTACCATCTGCATCAAAGGCGACTGCACTAACAACTGATCAACTAGCAGAGGGGGTATATTTAGATCTATTATGATACCAGGATGGTCAGGCTGTTAACATAATTTCTTTACATAATCTAACATCCAATTAAAGATTCGTCCCAAGACTTGGCCATTTCTATACAACAGCAACAAAACATTTTGTGGTCATATTATGTTTGTGGTTGTTTCACTGGTTTCACACGTCATCGTCGTCCACCTGTTCTAGTATACCAATCCTTCTTCATTTTTAACACAAGAGATCCTTGACATAGGTAACTTTAGCAGTTTAGGCCCTTTGGTTTTATTGCTCCTAAAACTTTAAATTATTTGACTTTCCAATCTGTTGATTTTGAGCGTCACCTGATTAAGGTTGTTCCAAAATGTGTTGTGTGCACTAAATTAGATTTTTACATTTTCATTAGAACAGAATAAAGCTTGTGATTGATTTGGGGTATTGTAGCCATATCTGTTTCCAAACAAGAGGCCCAAAGGTGCAAAAGATTGTGTTTCTTCTTTTTTTTTTATATAAGTGGAGAGTATTGTTCATCTGATTTTGTATCTATTACCGTTTTTGGCATAAAAGGGCCACAAAGGGGAGGAGGTCATTTCAAAAGTTAAACTTTTTTCTGTTCATCCAATTGTAATGCAGTTTTTTATTTTTTGTAAACTGATCATCTTTAGAGGGTTATTGAGTGGCCATTAAAACATTAGCTATTTTATTTCAAAAGGGGGTCCAAAAGGAACCCAAAGTAAAAAATGTTCCATATTTGTAAGGTGAATAAGCATTTATATTTTTCATCCAGTTTTGATGTTGGTTTTATTTTCTTTGAATTGATTATGCTGAGAGCTTTCAGAGATAATTATGTCAACTGTTAATTGCATTTTAAAAAGTGCTAATGAATAAACGAGATGCTTCAGTCAATCAGACTCAAGTATAACTGTTAGCAACTTTTTATATCCATGTATTTATTTTCTATAGCACTTTTGATGAGCTATTCAGATCAAAAGAATAAGAAAACAATTGTCTTACCAACACTTGAACAGACAAAAATCCCAGGAATAATCATTTTATCTTATTGATCATACCTTGTCATTTATTTTAATTCTAGCGTTGATAATAATAAAGAATGTTTTGAGATTGTTTTAAGTAATTTTCAATCTGAGTATGTATAGATTATAAGTCTGAAAGGAGAAAATAGCATAAGTAAACACAAAAGGAAAATGCAAAATTTGTTTTAGAAGACAATTCCTAACAATTTCTCCCCAAAAACTCAAATAGCTTAAAGGACAGTGTAGCTATATGTTAGTGTTAAACAGACACTTCATTAATTTAAACTGATACTTGATGATCTAAACCCTTATACATAATATATGGAGCGTCGTGGTCGTGATCGTATGGTAGTTGGATTTACAACTACCTGTGCAATCAGTGCTTATCACAACTAAAGTTGTGAGTTTGAACCCTGTTCATGGCGAGGTGATACAACATTATGTGATAAAGTTTGTCAGTGGCTTGTGGCAGGTTGTTTCTTTTCTTTGGGTACGGCGGTTAAAAAAACAAACTCAAATAGCTTAAAGGACAGTAAAGCTACATGTTACTGCTTAACAAAAGATTCATTAATTTAAACTTATACTTGATTATCTAAACCCTTATACATAATATATCTGGTATTTTTCTGTCAACCGTTGGTTTTGAAAAGAAACTTATGTCATGGAATAATATTGTCTGTTACTGCTTTATTATAAGTCAAATTGTGCTCAGATTTTAACAGCAGCTACATGGCAATGAGTAGTTCAACATATCTTCCAAGTTTTATGGTTTAATTTTCGTTTTAGCCAATTTATGCAGATTATGCAAATTAGTTATAATTTGATAAAAAAAATCACATTTAAATCTTCTCCTAAGAACCCATGGAATCAAATTAAGCAAAACTTGTTGAGATGGTCCTTAGGTGGTCCTCTTTCAAAAGTATGTTTGACAGCTTCACCCTTCATTCAAGATTACAGCTGATACTATAAATAGAAATTTCTTTAATTGCTTATAACTGCCTTATTTTATGTCAAAATGTGCTCAAATTTGAAATTTAGAAGTCAATTTGAACATGAGGTGAGTGATCACAGGATCCTAGGAGCCTCTAGTTTACCATCAGATAAAGATTGGAACAGCATCCACACATCACACCGTATCGGTGATGCAATGGTTAGCATGTCGTAGATCATGGGTTCGAGCCTTGGTCGGGTCAAACCAAAGATTTTAAAATTGATATTTGTTGCTTCTCCGCTAAGCACACAGCATTAAGGAGAAAGAGCAAAGAACGGTTGGCTCGGAACCAGAATAATGTGTCTGAGTGGAGCGACATGTCTATCCATGGACTGTTGTTTCAGTTAGCAGCACTATAAAAATCCAACTAAGTGTGTTGGTCTAGTACAAAGAGGACCTCATCATCATTTCATTGAAAATTAACTTGTTCTCGCCATGATATAACTGAAAAATTGCTGAATTGGCATTAAGCAACAATCACCCACTCACTGTACCGGGTTATTCAGACAATTCCAGACAATCTTAATTCTGAAAATAAATGACTGGAAGTGAGGCTGAAAAATGGGACATTCAAATATTTTTTTATGCCTTGTTTTATAGACATACATTTTTTTTGTCATTTACCACACAAGTAGAAAGTTTCTAATTATCAGTATATCCTAGACTTGCCATGAAGTTAGTAAATTTGCCAAATGAACTATAGGATATATTCTAACAGTTGTGTATAATATACATGTAATATAAAAGTTACATAATTCCAATTATACCTTGTATATTAAGTAATACAAAGATAAAAAGAAATCACCAATAAGTATGATAATTACAAGTCTTTATTTATAATAGGAATTTTGTTTGTCATGCTCAAGGTTGACAAGTAGTATTAAGGATGGAAAGAGAGTCTGTCCTAGTGATTTTTGTCAAGACAAGATTGTAATAAGAATGTTGTTTGTCATGATCAAGGTTGACAGGCAGTATTTTAGTTAGGGTTATGATGTTTAACACCACTTTCAACAATATATTCAGTTATATCGTGGCGGGCAGTTTTATTGGTAGAGGAAACCAGAGTATCCAGAGAAAACCACCGACCTGACTCAAGTCACTGACTAACTTTATCACATAAAGTTATATCAAATACACCTCGCCATGAGTGGGATTCAAACTCACAATGTTAGTGATGATAGGCACTGATTGCATGGATAGTTAATCCAACTACGATACGATCACGACCACGACGGCCCCGACAAACAGTATTAAGGATGGAAAGTTGGTGCTAGGATTTCTTGTCAAGATAAGTCAGTTTACATTTTCTTTTTCAAGAGGGAAAGAGGGGGATAATATTGAAGCAGGAAGCAGTAGATTTTTGTTTTCCCATTCAAGCCAACCACTCTCTCCCCCTCCCCCACAGATAATTCAGTCAACCAATCCTCTCTGTTTATGAATTTATTAACCCTAATTATAGAAGACAATTTATTTCTTCAGCAAAGACATTAAACACCTACATACAACCATTAAGAGATAGACTCATTATCATCCATAGCATCTTAAGACACTTCTAGATAGCACACAGAGACTTGAGACTTTCATTCATGTTTTTATAGAAATTGAGTACTTTCTCTTATCATGTTCTTCAAAAAATATCATTGCTATACAGTATACTATCCTATACTTCAGGTGAAGAGATATTACACTAAAACTAATTGTTATTTAACTGCCATTGGTATGTACATCACATTCTGTATTTTCTGTTTTTCTTTCTTTCGTGTGGTTTTTATTCGTGAAGAAATCATGCTTTATAATGATTGTCAAAATGGAAACTGGTATAAATATGTTTTATTTTTCCACTGCAAAATGAGTTTTGTATTGAAGCATTATTTGAAGCTTTCAAGGTCAAGGTCATGATAGATCAAAGGTCATGACCTATGCATACATTTAAAGGTGTTCTGACATGTTCTATGTGAAAAAGATACAATAAAATAGTAATGAAGTAGGTTAAAAAGTCTTACAGCCTAAAGTTGTTAAGGAGCACCTGAATACACCCCCGGTATTACCTGAATACACCCCCCGGT
The DNA here is from genome assembly GCA_963680875.1 of Bathymodiolus brooksi. Taxonomy (NCBI): domain Eukaryota; kingdom Metazoa; phylum Mollusca; class Bivalvia; order Mytilida; family Modiolidae; genus Bathymodiolus; species Bathymodiolus brooksi. Next base: position 26,259,503 of record OY804581.1, on the reverse strand, counting down.
ATTACCTGAATACACCCCCCGGTATTACCTGAATACACCCCCGGTATTACCTGAATACACCCCCCAGTATTACCTGAATACACCCCCGGTATTACCTGAATACACCCCCCGGTATTACCTGAATACACCCCCGGTATTACCTGAATACACCCCCCGGTATTACCTGAATACACCCCCGGTATTACCTGAATACACCCCCCGGTATTACCTGAATACACCCCCCGGTATTACCTGAATACACCCCCGGTATTACCTGAATACACCCCCCAGTATTACCTGAATACACCCCCGGTATTACCTGAATACACCCCCCGGTATTACCTGAATACACCCCGGTATTACCTGAATACACCCCCCGGTATTACCTGAATACACCCCCGGTATTACCTGAATACACCCCCCGGTATTACCTGAATACACCCCCGGTATTACCTGAATACACCCCCGGTATTACCTGAATACACCCCCCGGTATTACCTGAATACACTCCCGGTATTACCTGAATACACCCCCGGTATTACCTGAATACACCCCCGGTATTACCTGAATACACCCCCCGGTATTACCTGAATACACTCCCGGTATTACCTGAATACACCCCCGGTATTACCTGAATACACCCCCGGTATTACCTGAATACACCTCCGGTATTACCTGAATACACCCCCCAGTATTACCTGAATACACTCCCGGTATTACCTGAATACACCCCCGGTATTACCTGAATACACCCCCGGTATTACCTGAATACACCCCCGGTATTACCTGAATACACTCCCGGTATTACCTGAATACACCCCCGGTATTACCTGAATACACCCCCCGGTATTACCTGAATACACCCCCCGGTATTACCTGAATACACCCCCGGTATTACCTGAATACACCCCCGGTATTACCTGAATACACCCCCGGTATTACCTGAATACACTCCCGGTATTACCTGAATACACCCCCGGTATTACCTGAATACACCCCCGGTATTACCTGAATACACCCCCGGTATTACCTGAATACACCCCCCGGTATTACCTGAATACACCCCCGGTATTACCTGAATACACCCCCCGGTATTACCTGAATACACCCCCGGTATTACCTGAATACACCCCCCGGTATTACCTGAATACACCCCCGGTATTACCTGAATACACCCCCGGTATTACCTGAATACACCCCCCGGTATTACCTGAATACACCCCCCGGTATTACCTGAATACACCCCCGGTATTACCTGAATACACCCCCCGGTATTACCTGAATACACTCCCGGTATTACCTGAATACACTCGGTATTACCTGAATACACCCCCGGTATTACCTGAATACACCCCCCGGTATTACCTGAATACACCCCCCGGTATTACCTGAATACACTCCCGGTATTACCTGAATACACTCCCGGTATTACCTGAATACACCCCCGGTATTACCTGAATACACCCCCCGGTATTACCTGAATACACTCCCGGTATTACCTGAATACACTCCCGGTATTACCTGAATACACTCCCGGTATTACCTGAATACACCCCCGGTATTACCTGAATACACCCCCGGTATTACCTGAATACACTCCCGGTATTACCTGAATACACCCCCGGTATTACCTGAATACACCCCCGGTATTACCTGAATACACTCCTGGTATTACCTGAATACACCCCCCGGTATTACCTGAATACACCCCCGGTATTACCTGAATACACCCCCCGGTATTACCTGAATACACCCCCGGTATTACCTGAATACACCCCCAGTATTACCTGAATACACCCCCGGTATTACCTGAATACACTCCCGGTATTACCTGAATACACCCCCCGGTATTACCTGAATACACTCCCGGTATTACCTGAATACACTCCCGGTATTACCTGAATACACTCCCGATATTACCTGAATACACCCCCTGGTATTACCTGAATACACTCCCGGTATTACCTGAATACACTCCCGGTATTACCTGAATACACTCCCGGTATTACCTGAATACACCCCCTGGTATTACCTGAATACACTCCCGGTATTACCTGAATACACCCCCGGTATTACCTGAATACACCCCCCGGTATTACCTGAATACACCCCCTGGTATTACCTGAATACACCCCCCGGTATTACCTGAATACACCCCCGGTATTACCTGAATACACCCCCCGGTATTACCTGAATACACCCCCGGTATTACCTGAATACACCCCCAGTATTACCTGAATACACCCCCGGTATTACCTGAATACACTCCCGGTATTACCTGAATACACCCCCCGGTATTACCTGAATACACTCCCGGTATTACCTGAATACACTCCCGGTATTACCTGAATACACTCCCGATATTACCTGAATACACCCCCTGGTATTACCTGAATACACTCCCGGTATTACCTGAATACACTCCCGGTATTACCTGAATACACTCCCGATATTACCTGAATACACTCCCGGTATTACCTGAATACACCCCCCGGTATTACCTGAATACACCCCCCGGTATTACCTGAATACACTCCCGGTATTACCTGAATACACTCCCGGTATTACCTGAATACACCCCCCGGTATTACCTGAATACACCCCCGGTATTACCTGAATACACCCCCGGTATTACCTGAATACACTCCCGGTATTACCTGAATACACCCCCCGGTATTACCTGAATACACCCCCGGTATTACCTGAATACACCCCCCGGTATTACCTGAATACACCCCCCGGTATTACCTGAATACACTCCCGGTATTACCTGAATACACTCCCGGTATTACCTGAATACACCCCCCGGTATTACCTGAATACACTCCCGGTATTACCTGAATACACTCCCGGTATTACCTGAATACACCCCCCGGTATTACCTGAATACACCCCCGGTATTACCTGAATACACCCCCGGTATTACCTGAATACACTCCCGGTATTACCTGAATACACCCCCCGGTATTACCTGAATACACCCCCGGTATTACCTGAATACACCCCCCGGTATTACCTGAATACACCCCCCGGTATTACCTGAATACACTCCCGGTATTACCTGAACACACTCCCGGTATTACCTGAATACACTCCCGGTATTACCTGAATACACTCCCGGTATTACCTGAATACACCCCCCGGTATTACCTGAATACACCCCCGGTATTACCTGAATACACCCCCGGTATTACCTGAATACACTCCCGGTATTACCTGAATACACCCCCCGGTATTACCTGAATACACTCCCGGTATTACCTGAATACACTCCCGGTATTACCTGAATACACTCCCGGTATTACCTGAATACACCCCCGGTATTACCTGAATACACTCCCGGTATTACCTGAATACACCCCCGGTATTACCTGAATACACCCCCGGTATTTAGTAGTGTTCATGTTGCTCAATCTTTAGATTTCTGTGTAGTGTTTTTAGATCTTTGTCTTTTTGTCCTTTTTCATTTGTCCATTGTGTTGTCTGTCTGTCTGTCTTTGCTTTACCTTGTGGTATCTTTAAATTTTTTTTTTAAGCAAAAAAGATAGCTATATCAGTATTTTGCTGACTTTTTTTTAACATTCACGCATTCAGATGTATTTAATGCAAATCACTTTTCTGAAAAAAACACGGAATTAGTATTTGAAAAAAAAATGACATTCTACAAGGTCCAAATCTTGAAAAATAAGCATTATCAAATAAATCTGAATGTATCTACTATCAGTTGTAAATGCTTACAATTTTGACAAAAATGAAACGTGATGTTTATTTGGTAATGAAAGCACTTGATATGAGTCATGATTTCCTTGTAAATATCTATTATTCCATATATAATGAAATATTTACTATCTGATAATTTTGATAAGATTTCCGACTGCCTTACACGGCTGTAATTATATTGTCCAGGGAGAAGATCTCCTAGACGTTTTACCAGAATATTTGTCTGCAATATATGGATAAAATCAATCATTTCGACAAAATTCTGACAAATCTTAGACTTTGTTATTTCGCAGTAAAAAAAATTGTATGAATCATCTGGTGATTTTCGTTGTTTTTTTGTTTACTTTAAATTTGTAGGCCATTTAGGTATACCAATAACAGCCGAATGAGTCAGAATAACCTTGTCTTTACTTTTCCGTCCCTTAAGTTAACACATTACCATATAGAATGATTTACTTATAACTGTATATATAATGACCTTGATCTTGTATATGGATAATACTGAGAATAATTCTCCCATAAATAAAAAACATGGAATTGATATAAGTACAGTAGATATAACTATGTGACATGATCTACAATGCATAATACCAGTAAAGGCACTGATAAAAAAATTTAAATGCAATAATCAAAGGTCTGGGCTATGGTGTTTAATGCCACTTTCAACAATATTTCAGTTATATCATGGCAATCAGTTTTATTGGTGGAGGAAAATGGAGTCCCCGGAGAGAAATCCACTGACCTGTCGCAAGCCACTGACAAACTTTATCACATAATGTTGTATCGAGTACACCTTGCCTGAGCGGGATTCGAACTCACAATGTTAGTGGTGATAGGCACTGATTGCATAGATAGTTATAAATCTAACCACCATACGATCACGACCACGACGGCCCCATTATTATCATTATTATGATAGTGATTTATTTGTATGTGAACTTAAGGCAAAAATCATATCTGTGTTTCCGCTAATCCTTCCAACCCTTTTTTAGTGAGTGAATGATTATTGTTTCATGCCAAATGATCAATTTTTCAGCTATATCATGGCAAGTATAAGTTACATTTGATGAAATGATGATGACATCTGCTATGTACTAAACCGATACTCTTACATGAATTTTTATAGTGATAGATCACTGAAACAACAGTCCACAGGTAAGCATTTCGTTCCACATGGAGAAATAATCCTTATTTCGAGCCACCAATCTACTCTTACTCCTTACTTCTGTGTGTTCAGAGGAGAAGCAGCCAACACCAGTTGTATTGTCTATAGTTTGACCCGACCATTGATACATAAATAATTGGGACACTCCATATTGAAATTGGTAATTTATTCAATAAATTATTTCCTGATCAGTTTTACAAATGTTCATCATCTGGAAAACCTTAATGATTTTAAAAGTCTAAAGGTCAAGGTCAATGTTTCACTGAAAATTCAAAACTTTTTTAGCAAGAAATTTTGTATTAAATTTCACTTAATATTTTCTATTTTTGCAGATATTGATGAATGTGCTATTGGTATATCTAAATGTACAGTAAACAGTGTATGTATCAACACTCCAGGGTGGTATCAGTGTGACTGTATAGAGGGTTACCATAGTACATGGCCTGATAATAATTATGGTAGTTTATGTATGGGTTAGTATCTACTATTATTTTTCAAAATTTATTGTGAAAAATTAATCTTTATATGATTTGTTTTTGCAGCAGTCCATTAGCAAATTCCTTCTTTTTTTTTTTAATTCTGTTATTAAACATTTTTAAGAAGAGTTGTTTCCCTTGACCTATTTATTTTACCAGACACACTGGGTTGCTGCTCATATCTCTACTATTATTTTCCACAATTCATAGTGAAAATTTAATCTTTATATGACTTTTTTTAGCAGTAGTCTATTTTTTTATTTGGTTATTAAACAAGAGTTGTCTCCCTTTACCTATTTTTTGACCCGATAAATTGGGTTGCAGCTCATACAAAACTTGCTAAGTTGAATGTGATTTGTAAGTTTTCAACTATTTACAATCTAATTAAGAAAAATATCAACAATAAGCTTGTTTTAGATTAATTCTAATACATGTAAATAGGTCCATTGAAGCAACTGCCTCAGTTGAAATTAAATTTTAAATGAATGGTATTGTGAGCAGTGCATAGACAGTGTAATCTGCATTGCGAACTAGCTTGTTTATATAACTTTGTAGATATATAGAGCATTGTGGGCATGCGGGAACCAACAATATGTTGATACTACCTATATTCAGCGTTCATTGAATCTGCCTCTGTTGATATATAATCCTAGTTACGGTCATGGTAAAGGAATCATGTTCACCCAATATTTCATCAAAATCCTCAGAGAGTGAGACCTCTGGCGTCTAGGTATAAATATATTAAAACCAGAAGGTACAATCCATAAAAAGTGTGTGAAATATGTGCTGATTGGAGATTTAGACTTCAGGACGATAGCCATTAGAACTATTTACCAAGATTCACAATTTGATTTTTATAGACAAAATGGTCATGTTATCTATATTTAATTTTATATAGAAAATATAGGGTTGGGGGTTATGGTTCATGGTGTTTAACACCACTTTCAACAATATTTCAGTTATATTGTGATGGTCAGTTTTCTTGCTGGAGACCTGACCCGCTGCAAGTCACAGACAATCTTAGTCACATAATGTTTTATCGAATTCATCTCACCTGAGCGGGATTCGAACTCACAACTTTAGTGGTGATAGGCACTGATTGCATAGGTAGTTAAAACTTCAACTTCCATACAATCACGACCCATAGAAAATATATAGTGGGGTATGATAATCAAAATTATTACCTAATTGTAAATTTTTTCTTGTTTATTAAGTAACTACATATTTTAAGATATTTTTTGCATTTTTTGCTCCCCTGTGATCTATTGACGCATCAATAGTCTTCAAGAGACTATTGCAAGACAGACTATTGAACTGACCTTTGAACCGTTTTTTCATTGGACAACAAATTTCAAAACTTCAAAAATTTTCAAAAAATTTCAAAATTATAAAATAAAAAAATAAAAAATTTAAAGTTCAAAATTTCAAAATTTTCAAAACTTCAAAAAAAGAGGATTAAGATGGCCACCGTTAGAGTAGTGAGTTAATTTCAGTTCTGCAGTTTTTTGCTTTTTTAAGCTGGATTTTGATGTAATACAGCATTATAAATAGAATCATCTTGTGTGGAAATTTTTCAGCTTTATAAAAATGCTTTTTGAATGGAAAAACATTGAATTTTGTGATCTTAATCAATGAAAAACAGATTCTTGTAATCAACATTTAAAGGCTATTGATATGGATTTTTTAAAGTGATTTACCAACCATTATGCCTACTGGGGATAATAGTCAAAAAGGTGTGAAGACTGTGCAAACTATGCTTGCAGCAAAAAAGACAGGGAATACTACTAAAGAAAATCCTCCCAAGCATGACAAAAGAACTCATTCAGATGTGGCAGAAGACAGTGTGGAAGGAATTGATTTAATGAGTATTCACAGTGACTTAGGTGAAATTAAAAAATCCCTTCAGGCTACTTGTACCAAGACTGATCTAGAAAGTGCAGTAAACTGTTTAGTCAAGCAAAGTGATCTGAATGACCTCGTTACATCTATTGTCAACAAATTATTAGTAACATTTAAAAAATCATTCTCACAGGAAATTGAAAGTAAAGTGAAGGAACAAACTGGAAAGTTGCAGGATCAAATTGATTCTTTTGCTATTGAGAATGAAAACTTAAAGGAAAGATTGAGAGACAAAGATAAGAAAATGGATTATTTAGAGGAAAAGCTAAATGATGCTGATAGAAGATCTGTTGATGCTCTAAAGTTGGGAAACCATAACGAACAATATTCTCGTAAGCACAATATCAGAATGTTGAATTTCCCAGAGAGAAAGGATGAAAACCTGAGAGAGGACTTTGTGAAACTAGTTAACACTGAGCTCAAGGTCCACATCTCACCTAGTGATGTGCAAGCTATACACCGAATACCTGGTAAAGATAGAGGAATTAGACCTGTGATTGTAAAAGTGAAAAACACTGAAGTTAAAATTAACATTATGAGAAAGAAGAGAAATTTAAAGAAAGACTTTCATTTCCATGACGATATTACACAAAGTAATCTAGGACTTATGGCTAGACTTAAGAGAAGTGAAAGATTTGAAAATGTGTGGTTTTATTACTGTAATGTATATGCAAAGCTAGCTGAGGGTTCAAGAATCAAATTTGATATTTTTGACAATATTGAGGAAAAGTTGAGAAAGAAAAGATAAGAACATGTATGTATTTATATATTTAAATTGAAATGTAAATAAAAACTATAACTACTATTTGAATCTATATAATGTCTTTGAATTACTATTTTGATATGTACTATGTGTAATGTTAATATTATGATACAGTTGACTGCTGAGTGTTAATATTGTGATATTCATATTATAATAGGTACCATTTATCATGTTAAATAAAAATTTATAGAGTCCAATATTCCCTCCTCTGTCAATGTAAATACTAGAAGGGAGATACCCCTTATCTATATTTATCTTTGAATATATTTTGTTTTGTTTCGGTTTTTTTTTTGGTTTTTTTAAATAAACCTACTCACAAGAAATAAATTCCTTGTTTTTGAACATTATATATGGATATGGTTTTTCCATCTCCTCTTTATCATGATACTTAGGTCTACTTGTACTCCAATATAGTACATGTATGTGATTTTCAATAAAGGAAGCAATTTTTCTTCACATAAATGATTGTTTTAAATGTTGATGTACTATTTGTAATGTTAATGTTACAATGTGTACCATGTATGGTGTTAATATTGTAATGTGTACCATGTATGGTGTTTATATTGTGATACAGTATGTGCTGTGTGTGTTGTTAACATTGTGATATGTATTATCTGTGATGTTGATATTAAAATGTGTACTTGGTGTTGTGTTACTATTATAATGTGTACTAAGTGTAATATTAATGTTATATTATGTATTATGTATATTGTTGGTTTAAAGAATTTAATATACACCCCTCCCCTCCATTTTTGTCCACTTTAATACTAGAAGGGAGATAACTCTTATTTATATTTATCTTTGGATCTAGTTTTTTGTTTATTTATTTTTTTTATTTTTTAGCATTATCTTATAAATTCAGAAACTTTACATCAGCTTAAAATATGTAGCTTTAAATAAACCTACTTGCAAGTAATATATTCTTTGTTTTTGAAATAAATAATATTATACAGGAATATGATTGTTCCATCTCCTCTTTACTATTATCCTTAGGTCTACTCCAATATAGTATGTGATTTTCAGTAAGGGAAGCAATTTTTGTTCACGTAAATGATTGTTATAAATGTTGATATTATGATATGTATTATGTGTGATGTGTTACTATTAAAATGTGCACCAAGTGTAGTGTTAATGTTTAAATATGTACTATGTATATTGTTAGAATCCAATATTCCCCCTTTTTTGTCCACTTTATACTAGAAGGGAGAAAACTCTTTTTTATTTTTATCTTTGGATCTAGTTTTTTTTTTTTGAAACAGTATCTTATAAATTCAGTAACTTTACATCAGTTTATATGTTTCTTTAAACAACCCTACTTGCAAGTAATATATTCCTTGTTCTTGAAATAAAAATCTTTATACAAGAATAGGATTTTTCCATCTCCTCTTTATCATTCGGTCTACTTGTACTCCAATATAGTACCTTATATTCAATAAGGGAAACAACTTTTGTTCACATAAATGATTGTTATAAATATTTATGATATGTATATATATATATTTGATTACTGCCTAACTGTGAAATAAAATCTGTTGTAATTAACAGTTATGCCTTTATCACCAACTGTCAAGCGTCATCTTATAAATGTGTGTGTTTGTATGAATGTGTATTGTAAAATTTTTATTGTTGTATATGAAATAGTAGATTGGTTCCTGAATTTTGTTTTTGTTGCTTCATATTTTAGATATGGATAATACTGTTACAGTTCTCTCAATGAATGTAAGGGGTCTTTTTTCAAGTGTTAAAAAAAGAAATGATGTTTTTGATTGGGCAAAAAGGGAAAAATACCTCAATTGTTTGTTTTCAAGAAACCCATAGTAGTAAAGAGGTTGAACAAATTTGGGAGGATGAATGGGGAGATACATGTCTTTTCAGTCATTTTAATAACAGAAGTGCTGGTGTTTGTGTTATGTTTAAGAAAGGTCTAGATTATACTGTTCATGATTCAAAGATTGATCAGAATGGAAGATACATAATATTAGATATTAGTTTATTTGATCAAAGATTAACATTTGTGTCTCTTTATGGCTATAACAGTGATGAACCGGAAATGTTTAATGAAATTATGAAGAATATTGCTTCTTATTCTAACACTAGTTATTTATTGTGTGGTGATTGGAATGTTGTTCAAGATACTAGTATTGATACATATAATATTATACATAATAGAAACCAAAATTCGAGGGAGAAAATCGGAGAAATGTTAGAAACCTTTGAATTACTAGATCCATGGAGAACCTGTTTTCCAAATGGTAGAAAGTATACCTGGCGTCAAAGCTCCCCAATAAAGCAAAGTCGTCTTGATTACTTTCTTGTATCTGAGGATCTTTTTTCACTTATGAAAAATACAAAAATAATTCCAGGATATAAAACTGACCATTCAGCAATCAATTTCACTTTTTCTGCCAGTCTTGCCAGAAGGGGAAAGGGGTATTGGAAATTTAATTCTCAGTTACTTGGAGATTTTGTTTATGTAGAGAAGGTTAAGACATGTATTAAAGAAACTGTCTCTGAGTACTATTTATCTGGAGATATTAATGATCTTTTAAATGTTGAACTTACATGTAATGACCAAGTATTTTTTGAAATTCTTAAGATGAAGATCAGAAGTATTTCAATATCTCATAGTATAACAAAAACAAGGGAAGAAAAAGACCTTACCCTTAAACTTGAAAAGGATATTCTTAATCTAGAAGATATTATGAACTCAGCACCAAGTGAATTAATACAATCGTCTTTAAATAATAAAAAAATAGAGTTTGAAAGGAAAAGGGAGGAAAAGGTAGAGGGTATACTTCTTCGATCAAAGGCAAACTGGCATGAAAATGGAGAAAAATGCTCACAATACTTCTGTAAACTAGAAAAGAAAAATTTTATTAAAAAAACTATAACTGAGCTTATTGATGACGCAGGTCATCATATATCAGATCAATCTAAAATTCTCCTTCAACAACACGATTTTTACAAAACATTGTATTCAACAACAAATTTAGATTGTAATGATGAGTCCTTTTTTAATCATAATATTAAACTCACAGAAGAACAAAAATACTTGTGTGAAGGTAATATAACATTTAAAGAATGTGCCCAATCACTGAAGTTAATGACAAATGGAAAAAGTCCAGGTTCTGATGGATATACTGTAGATTTTTATAAAAATTTTTGGGAAGATATTGGTCCATTGCTTTATAGGTCATTATATTTAGCCTATGAGTCTGGAAGCTTCACTGATTTTCAGTATCAGGGAGTCATAACATGTATTCCAAAAGAAGGAAAGGACAGGCATTTTATTGGCAACTGGAGACCAATAAGTTTATTAAATACTGACCTTAAAATAGCTTCTGCTGTAATTGCTAATAGAATTAAACCTCTATTACCATTTATTATTAGTGATACACCAAAAGGTTTTATAAAAGGAAGATTTATTGGGGAAAATACAAGACTGTTGTATGATTTGATGCATTATCTTGAACAACATAACAAAACCGGTCTTTTGCTTCTTGTAGATTTCGAGAAAGCATTTGATTCAGTTGAATGGAAATTTTTGAAAAAAGCCCTCTCAAGTTTTAATTTTGGACCATCTGTTTGTAAATGGTTTGAACTATTCTATTCAAAAGCCAAAAGTTGTGTTATAAATAATGGTCACATGTCAAATTTTTTTTCTCTAGAAAGAGGCTGTCGACAAGGTGATCCGCTTTCACCTTATTTGTTTATAATCGGCGTGGAGCTGCTTTCATTAAAATTGAAGGCCAACCAAGACATTCATGGTATTATTATCAATGAAGTTGAATCTCTCATAAGTTTGTATGCTGATGATACCTTTCTTATTCTAGATGGGAGTGAAAATTCATTGAGGGAGGCTCTTGAATGTTTTGAATCTTTTTACAAGGTGTCTGGTTTAAAAATGAATTCATCCAAAACAAAAGCTGTGTGGGTTGGAAACAAGAAGTATTCAGATCAAATTATTTGTCCAAATATGAAACTAAATTGGTCTCATGAAAACTTTAAGGTTTTGGGAATTGATTTTTCACTTGATTTAAACTGTATTACAGATATAAATTTTACCAAAAAAATCAAGGAGGTTAAGGCAATACTAAAAAGTTGGCAGCATAGAAAACTGACATTACTTGGTAAAATTACAGTTATAAAAACTCTTGCACTACCAAAGCTAATTCATTTACTGACATCTCTACCAAATTTACCTCAGACAAAAATAAATGATTTAAATTCACTTTTTTATAAATTCATATGGAACGGGAAGTCAGATAAGATAAAGCGAAGTACTTTAATCGGTGATATATATCAGGGGGGGTTTGAAAATGATAGATCTTCAATCATTTAATATTTATCTGAAAGTAGGTTGGATTAAACGATTATTTTCCAATTTAGATGGTGATTGGCAAAAAGTATTATTATTCAATCTTCAAAGCTATGGCGGTGAAAGAATTTTAAATTTTCAGAAAGAAAAGCTAAAGGAAGTTGCTATGAGGCTTACAAATCCTTTTTGGAAAGATGTTCTGTCTAGCTATCATTTTGCAAAACCTTATACAAAGATGAATACTAATGAACTATTGTCTCTTGATATCCTTAATTTTGTACCAGTAACTGATTTAAATTATTATATTAGATGGATAGAACATAATGTGCAGTATTTATGTGATCTTATTGACCCACATTCTGGTAATTTTTATACTTTTGAACAGACTAGAAATAAACTGAATACCAATAATTTTTTGAAGTACTATAGTCTGGTGTCAAATGTTCCCAAGTACATCAAAGATCATCTGAAGGAAAACTGTGTAAATGTAAATTTCGACATACTTAGTAAAACGGATGCCTATTTCGAAAGAATAGTTCATAGTAAAAATGTTAGGTTTGTTTATAAAGGTCTTGTGAATGCAATCATTTCTTTACCAACAGAAAAAATTTTCAAATGGGAAAAATTTCTTAATTGTGAAATAACAAATTGGTCAAAATATTTTATTATTTTAAAAAAATCTTGTAGAAACTCATATCTTCAAAATTTTCAATTTAAATTGTTACACAGGATCATTTCTACCAATTCCTTTTTACATAAAATAAAGCTCAAGAATACTAATTTATGTACATTTTGCAAAATTCATGATGAAACTATTGAACATCTATTCTTTGACTGTCCTGTGACACAAATTTTTCTCAAATCTTTGTCAAAACAATTAAAACAATATTACAAGAATTTGATTTTTGACAAAAAAGAATATTTCTTTGGTTTTGAGTCAGGGGATCTTCTTGTTAATTTGATTTCAATTATTGCAAAAAATTACATCTTCAAGTGCAAACTCAATGAACAAAGGCTAAATATTGTAGAATTTAAACATAAAATTATGTGGTACCGTTCACTTGAACAATATATATCAAAGAAAAACAATACCATTTTAGCATTTGAAAAAATGTGGACCCCCTTACAATATATTTTCAACTAATCATAATATTTTTTGTTTGTTTGATTCATATAGTGATGAGATTCTTTTTTCAGCTTTTTTGATTAAGTACAAAATGTCAGGAGCAATCAAATATTTTAGAAAAACAAAATGGTAAGAGAGTGTGTGTGAAAGATGAATGAAAGTGTTTATTACTATTATATATTATTATTTCTTTATTTTGTTTATCAAAATGTAAAACCAATGTAGTCACAAAACTTATTTTTGAAAACTCCTGTCACACCCTAGTCAGGTGGTGATGTAAGGGAATTTATAAAATCCTGACTATAGGAAAAAATAAATAGAAAAAAAAATAAATAATTTTTTTTTTTAAATTTTCATAAGATTTCACTTGTATTCCACTTGTTTATTGTTATCTAATTCAACAAATAAATCATTTTCATCCATATTTCTACAATATATGCATGAATATATTTAAGTCATGTCTGCTACCTTGCTTCTTTTTAATTAGGAAATAACTTTTTTTGTATTTCAAGGTTTCTAACAAGCTGTGAGATATAAACATACTTATTAACATCTAATAGTATTCATCAATTTTTCATATGATGGAATTTGTGATAATCACTCATTCATAGCATTTGCTTGTGCTTAGGAAGATAGATTTGATCCTTGATATTATATATATATATATGACTGTAGCAGTATGTCTGACTATCCCACCAAAAAAAAACCAATAGTACTGTAAATTTATTTTATTTTTAGCTAGCCTGGCTGACCCAAAGGGTCATATGAGGTTTTGTCATCACTTTCCTTGTCCATCATCATTTGCAGCGGCATCATCATTGTCTGTTAACTTTTAACATTTCTATCTTTTTCTCACAAACTATTGGCACAATTGGAACTAAGCTATGTCAAATTGTTACATGTGTAGTCCTCAACATTTTGCATGATTTTCATTTCATTTGGAAATTCAACATGGCTTCTACTTCTAGGGCCAATTATGCTCTCTGATTGGCTTAAAGTTTTAAAATCTTCAAAGAAGTTTAAGGTTTGTAATCAATCGGAAATCCAAGATGACTGCACCGCAATACAAAGATTTTACATGGGGCCTATTTGGGAAAATCATTTTTCTCAAAAATCAGGTATTGGATTGAATCCAAATGGTACATGAATAATCACTGGATTGTCGTTTGCAAAATTTGAATTTTTTTGTGTCAGTCGGAAATTGAAGATGGCCACCACCACAAGACAAAGTTTCTACGTACGACCATATGACAAAATAAAAAATTATATTTCTTAGATTCTAGAAATAGATTGAATCTAAACAGTACACAAATAGTCATTGGATTGTCATTTTAATTTTTTATGTGGATCCAAAATCCAAGTTGGCTGACATTGTTTAACTATGGAAATTTAAATAAAAAGCTTTATCTCAAAAACCTCAAACTTGCTTGAACACAAGCAAACATGCATGATTAACCAGGTGAGCGATGTAGGCTTGGAAAAACCTCTGGTTTAAGTCTACCATGTGTATCTTCCAATATATATCATATACTGCTGATAAGCAGATTTTGATGTGAATAGCTCTGGATACTGGACACATATTATGTAACAATCAATTAAATTGATCAAACAGCTGATAATTGTCTCCGAACTTTGAACATATATAGAAATTAATTAACACAGAAACAATTTTTCCTGATTCATTGGCTTTAGAATACAGACAACCTAACCTTTGACGAACGATTAATCTTTTGTCCATATATAATATGTATAGCTACCACAATCAGATGTGTATAACACACACATTTTTGTTGCTCAAAAGATCATTTAACCAGTCTGGGTGTGTATTTTTATTTAATATTTTAAGATTTTATTGAGGAAAAAAACTCAGGCACATACAGGGCAACAAATAAACACAAGTTATAAAAAAGGCTAGGGACTATCATAGTCCTGATCATATGGTAGGTGGATTTACAACTACCAATGCAATCAGTGCCTATCGCTCAGGCAAGATGAACAACATTATGTGATAAAGTTTGTCAGTGACTTGCGACAGGTCGATGGTTTTCTCCGAGTACTCCAGATTCCTCCTCTAATAAAACTGACCGCCACAATATAACTGAAATATTGTTGAAAGTGGCATTAAAAACTATAAACCTAACCCCCTGAAAAAGGCTACACAGTTCTGTTACACTCAATTATAGAAAGGACTAAAGAAGGGGTATATGTATTATAAGTCAATGTGTACTATCCACAAATAGTTATGGTATATAAGCTGGTTTTTATCACTTATTGATATAATAATATGAAAAATGAAAAATAACACACTGTCAGAACAGTTCCAAAGACTAATGGAAAAATCAAAGAAACAGTAGAAAAATTAATACCCTAACACACATATACTTTCCTGACTTAATAGAAAAATGGTAGGGATTAAATTAGTTTTATTGGCCCAAACCTCCCCTTTTAGTGAAATGATACAGTCATGCAAATGTGTTCACTTGCTATTCTTAATGGGAGAAGAAGAAAAATATCATTCACAAATGTCTTAACCTGAGGGAAAAAAAATCATCTCAGACAAATTATTGGTTGATAGACAAATATTTGATAACATATTCTAATGACTTTCTAGTTTGTCAATATTTGTGTCATTTGTGGATCCTAATAGCACTGTTGATTTACTTCTTAATGTCAACTTCAGCTGAAAGAAGAGCTGGTCAATTGGGTGCAATAATTTATTACATTGTGGATGTTCATTTATCTCTTTCTGAAGTTTGATAGCCCAAGAAGATCTCACCACAGACATCAAAGAAAATGCTTATTTATCTGTTTTCAATGAATGGGAAAACCAGACAAAATCAGTACCTACTTTAGACAAAAGATTGCAAAAAAAAATGTATTATGTATTCAGGCCATTTTTTACTATGGAAACTCAGCAAATTCTTAATGTTTTATTGAGAGTATTTTACATTAATATTATTTTGAGTGTTTACTATTATCAAGATTTTCTGTTTCTATGTAATTTACACTTTTTTATGTGTAATTAATATATTAAGAGGGCCCTATAAATGTTACTGAAATGGGAGTTATTGTCCTTTAATAGAGATTAAATGATCAATTTTAAGTGGTTATATCGTTTATTACATGAGGTACTTGAAATAAGGACATGCTTAGGAAAATATCTAGTTTTCTATTTCTCGAGGCACAATTTGAAGTACTTGAAATAAGGCCATGCTTAAAAAATATCTAGTTTTCTATTTCTCGAGGCACAATTTGAAGTACTTGAAATAAGGCCATGCTTAAAAAATATCTAGTTTTCTATTTCTCGAGGCACAATTTGAAGTACTTGAAATAAGGCCATGCTTAAAAAATATCTAGTTTTCTATTTCTCGAGGCACAATTTGAAGTACTTGAAATAAGGCCATGCTTAAAAAATATCTAGTTTTCTACTTATCGAGGCACAATATGAGGTACTTGAAATCAGGCCATGCTTAAAAAATATCTAGTTTTCTACTTCTCGAGGCACAATATGAGAGGTCGGTAGGTGGAAAACTTATTCCATTTTTTTTTTCAAAGTGGAAAACTTATTCCATTTTTTTTTTCAAAGACTCATTATATTTTTGGTTGGTTTGGTTTATGGTGTTTAACACCACTTTCAACAATACTTCAGTTATATTGTGGCAGTCAGTTTTATTGGTGGAGGAAACCAGAGTACCCTGAGAAAGCCACTGACCCTGTCGCAAGTCACTGACATTATCACATAATGTTGTATCTAGTACACCTCGCCATGAACGGGGTTCGAACTCACAACTTTAGTGGTGATAAGCACTGATTGCACAGGTAGTTGTAAATCCAACCACGACGGCCCCTCATTTCATTTTTGTAATAAAAACATGCTGAAAGAAACATTTTTTTTTAAATCCTAGTAAATATATTTTTGAGTTGATCAAGGGAAAAAGCAAAAAAAATAGTTGTTTATTGATGTCCTCACCTTCAACTTTTTTATTGTAATTTGTGTAATAACCTTACAAAAAACAAGAGAGTTTTAACCTGGTAAATAACCTTACAAAAAACAAGAGGGTTTTAACCTGGTAAATAACGTATATAAAAACAAGAGAGTTTTAACCTGGTAAATAACGTATATAAAAACAAGAGAGTTTTAACCTGGTAAATAACGTATATAAAAGCTGTAAAAATTATTTTCAGATAAATAACAGTTTTTGAACCAATGTTTATATGTTTCTGGTACAATAGTAATACTTGATAACAGTGTGTATGTTTTATTATAAAACATTAAAAAAGTACTTAGATTTTGTACCTGTTGTTTTTTTGGCCTTCATTAGGCCACTGAAAATATATACCTGTGTTTCTGCTTATATTTTTGAAAAACAAATAAGGTAGGTAGGTAGGCAATTTTTTTTCTTCAAATTTTCCCCAAAGTTATACATGACAAGGACCTGACTTTAACAGTGCTTGTTCAAAAATGACAATCAAAACTTTAGGTTATGCACTAAAAATTAGGGTTGTTAGGGTTAACAAAAACACATTTGTTTGGGGCCTAAATATTGACAGAATTTAAGATTCAGTTTTATTAGAATAATGGTTAGGGATAAAGTTACTTTCAACAATATTTTAGTAATATAATTGTAGTCAGTTTTATTGATAGAAGAAATAAAAGTACCCTGGTCTAGTACAAAGTGGACATTATCATTATGTCATTGAAATGTAACTTGTTCTCTCCATGATATACAGTCCATGGACATAAGTATTCGTCACTTTCGATTTTTTACTATATATTTCATATAAAACCACATTTTATCAAAAACATATTTTAAAGCTATCTCTGGGCAGATTTTTATGAAATTTATTTCAAGACACACAGAATTCTTTGAATTTTATTTGTTTATCTGGTAGTAATTTTTGTCTGCATGGTTTTTGTTTTCTGGTGATTTAAACACAAATGTTGGTTTTTCCGATTTTATTTTGGTTAAAATATACAGCAAATTTGATGTCAGAAGACAAAAATTGTCTTTAAATCATAAGAAAATAAAGGCAATCTAACGGAAAATCATGCTATAATGAACAAATAATCTTTAAATATTTCTGTTTCTTCTGGTGCAAAAATGATCAAAATCCATTTAGAAATGACTAAGCAATAATTATTTTTGAAAAATGTGGTTTTGTATGAAATATATAGTAAAAAATCGAAGGTGACGAATCCTTACATCCATGGACTATAGCTGAAAAATTGCACACTTGGCATCAAACAATAATAATAAAAAAAATTAAAAGGGTTATCAATAAATTGCATTAATTGGATTAAATTGAATGTTGATAATTAAAAAAAATATATAAACCATTTACTGGTACTCCATGGAAAAAAAAACCCACCAAAAAAGACAAAAGGTATAACTCGTGTTAAACATTCCTTAATCTGTTAAGATGAACAGTTTACCTTCTTACCAGTTAAACACTACATTTGTATCATATTTCATTTCTCATAATATAGACAGTAGGTATAAGAAATATGAAATATGGGCAGATAAATCTTACAAATACTGTCATCATTGTGTCTACCATTACAAAGCAAACATCAATGTATTTATCTTCTAGTCATACAGTGATACCTGTCTTCAACAACTTCTCTAACATTAAGAGACTGGACTATTATGATTCAAGATTCAAGATTCACGATTTTATTAACAAGGCTCAGGCACAGTGTGCAACATGAGTATACAGTTATTATAACATAAATACATACATATGAAATAAGACAAAGACACAACAAGAACATTAACATTGGAGAAAAAAAACCATAGTGAATAGAAGTGATCACTCTAATATCTAATGTACTAGAATAGTTTACTGATTCCTTTCAAAAATAATGCTACACTTTTCAATAATTGAGAATTACACAAAGAGAAGATACCAGCCATTATGTGAGACAACATTAAAATTTAACAACTTCATTATTTATTGCAGAAGCCTCTCTTATTTCTTAGAAGCAGCACCCATGTTTTTTTTGTAAGATTCTTGTTGCTCAATCTTAAGTTTTCTGTGTAGTGTTTTATAGATTATTGTTTGTCCTTTTGTACTTTTTCTTTTAATTGCCCCTTTGGTATCTTCAAACTTTTCACATGCGACTACATGTACCTGTAATCAATAAATAAAAAAAAACACACACACACACATTTTCTTGCAGAATTAATGGATGCTCTTTAAATAAATTTTGTAAAAATATACAATTTTAATATTTTCAGATGTCAATGAATGCAATGGTGAAGGAAATGGTCACACATGTCACAGTAGTACTTCATGTGTAAATGCTGAAGGCAGTTACACTTGTGGTTGTAAAATTGGTATGCCATGTATTAAAGGTAAGTTATATCTGTTACTGTGTAAATACTGAAGGTGAAACGGACCACAATTATATAACTGAAATATTGTTAAATTGATGTATAATACTTATGAATTTAACCATTTTCAGTGTTTTCTGAGAGTTACCCACATACAAAATTCTTCAACCCACTTATAAGGCCTGGTCAGGTCAAACTAAAGACTATAAAATTGGTATTAGCTGCTTATTCCACTAAACACACAGCAGTGAAGAGTAAGGACACAAACTGGTTGATTGTAATCTTGATAATTTGTCAGAGTGGATCGACATGTCATTGTCTACCTGTGGACTTTTGTGTTCATGAGCTTTCACTATAAAAATCCAAAATAAGCATGTTGGTCTAGTACAAAGCTGACATTATCATTTTCATTATCATTGTAATTAATGTTTAGTTCACCTGACCCAAAGGGTCATGTGAGCTATTGTAACCACTGAGCGTCCGTCGTCTGTCGTCCATTCGTCAGTCCGTTAACTTTTCACATTTTAATCAACTCCTCTGAGGCCACTGGGCCAATTTGAACCAAACTTTAGTGGAATGGTCCTTGGATGGCCCCCTTCCAAAAATGTGTCCGGTGATCCCGACTAACAACCAAGATGGCCACCAAGCTAAAAATAGAAAAAAGGGGGGATGAAATTTTAATTGTCCATTGCTGCTTTAGTATAAGTCAAAATGAGCTCAAATTTTAACTGCAGCTACATGGCAAGGAGTTAGTTTAACATATATTCCGGGTTTTTTTGTGAAATTTTTCTTTCAGCCGATTTATACCGATTATGCAAATTAGGCGTATTTTGATAAAAGATCACATTTAAATCTTCTCCTCTGAAACCGCTGAACCAAATTAAACCAAACCTGACAGGGATGGTCCCTGGGTGGGTCCCTTTCAAAATTGTGTCCGACAGCCCCGCCCTCCATTCAAGATGGCTGCTGATACTAAAAAGAAAAATTTCTTCAATTGTCCATTGCTGCTTTAGTATAAGTCAAAATGAGCTCAAATTTTAACTGCAGCTACATGGCAATGAGTATTTTAAAATATATATATTCCGGACTTTTCTGTGAAATTTTTCTTTCAGCCGATTTATACCAATTATGCAAAGTAGGTATATTTTGATAAAAGATCACATTTAAATCTTTTCCTCTGAAACCGCTGAACCAAATTATACCAAACCTGGCAGGGATAGTCTTTGGGTAGTCCCATTTCAAAAATGTGTCCGACAGCTCCACTTCTCCATTCAAGATGGCTGCTGTTACTAAAAATAGAAATTTCTTCAATTGTCCATTGCTGCTTTATTATAAATCAAAATGAGCTCAAATTTTAACTGCAGCTACATGACAATGAGTGGATTAACATATATTCTGGGTTTTTCTGTGAAATATTTCTTTCAACCGAATTATACTGATTATACAAATTAGACATATTTTGATAAAAGATCACATTTAAATCTTCTCCTCTGAAACCGCTGAACCAAATTAAAGCAAATTTGGCTGGGATGGTTCTTGGGTGGTCCCCTTTCAATAATGTGTCCGACAGCCCTGCCCTCCATTCAAAATGGCTGCTGTTACTAAAGATAGAAATTTCTTTAGTTGTCAATTTCCGCTTTATTACAAATCAATATGAACTCAAATTTTAACTGCAGCTATATGGCAATGAGTAGTTTAACATATATTCTGGGTTTTTCTGTGAAATTTTTTCAGCCAGTTTATTACGTTTAAGAATATTATGAGATAAAAATCACATCAAAATCTTTTGCTCAGAAATTTGAGTTGAAATGATCTTTGGGTGGCCCACTTTCAAAATTATGTGTAACACCCCCATTTTCTATCAACTTTAGATGTCAAATTGAAAACCAGGTGAGCGATTACAGGCTCCTGGGAGCCTCTAGTTTGTTCTCTCAATGGTATTGCTGAAATATTTCTCATTTGGTGTTAACAACAACTCACTTATCACTGCTACATTGTATCATGATAACAACATAGAGAAAACATTGCTCAAAATTGTAAGTTACCTACCATGAAAAAACCCTACATTTAATAGTACAGTCTAGGGTAAATGGATTATCATAACAGTTCACCCCCTGTTTTTAGTGGGGTTCGTGCTACTCGATCTTTAGTTTTATGTGTATGTTTTGTAGATCGCTGTTTGTCCTTTTGTCCTTTTTCTTTTGACCATTGTGATGTCTGTCCTTCTTCAATTTATGGATTCTGATTACCCCTTTCGTATCTTCAATCCAATGTACATATGAACAATTATGTTAGTATAGCAATATGTTTTGATGAATAATTTGAAATGCATATAAGTATTCCATAAATTAACAGTTTTACAGTTCTTAATTACATCATTTTGTTTCTGTTGTAGATTGCATGAAGGGAGGTAATTACTACCCAAACAAGAGTAACTGGACAGATGAGGAAGACAAATGTGTAGAGTGTCACTGTAAGGTAAGATATAAAGGGAAATAACTCTGTGTGAAGGAAGGTAATTACTACCCAAGCACGAGTAACTGAACAAATGAGGAGGACAAATGTGTAGAGTGTCACTGTAAGGTAAGATATAAAGGGAAATAACTCTGTGTGAAGGAAGGTAATTACTACCCAAACAAGAGTAACTGGACAGATGAGGAGGACAAATGTGTAGAGTGTCACTGTAAGGTAAGATATAAAGGGAAATAACTCTGTGTGAAGAAAGGAATTGCTACCCAAACAAGAGTAACTGGACAGATGAGGAGGACAAATGTGTAGAGTGTCACTGTAAGGTAAGATATAAAGGGAAATAACTCTGTGTTGAGTGTCACTGTAAGGTAAGAGATAAAGGGAAATAACTCTGTGTTGAGTGTCACTGTAAGGTAAGATATAAAGGGAATTAACTCTGTGTAGAGTGTCACAGTAAGGTAAGATATAAAGGGAAATAACTCTTGTGTGAAGAGAGGTAAATACTACCCAAATGTCAAGTGTGTAGAGAGTGTGTCACAGTAAGGAAAGATAACAAGAGAAATACCTCTGAATGAATAGAGATATTTACAATCTAGACAAAATTATATGAACAAATCAGATAGACACATGTTTTAATTTTATTTTATGAATGAAATAAATGGGTTTCAATATGAGATGGATATTTTTATATATCTATCACTGAACTCTTCATTGTTTTTAGATGCAATATCAACTTAAACTTATGACAGATGTCGTTATTCAGAGCAGATTTCAGTTTCATTACTGAGTGTCACAAAATTACCGTCTAGTGAAATAAAAATGTGACAAGGTTCTAGATATTATTGAATTAGATCATTTTTAATACTGATTGCTGTATTTGTTTTTCTGTGGAATTGCAATTAACAAATAATAGAATATTTGTTTAAAATTCAAAATATATTTAGCCATTGGAGAGGCTAGATATTCGTTCATCCTTCTAAAAGATGACCTGCTTCAGAAATTTCATAATGATGTGAATTGCGTCCCCTCAGTATATCTACCTCAATTGTTAAGGTTTCCAGACACCTACCATTATACTGGGGTTTCACCGATCATGCTTTACAAATGATAAGGCTAACTTTCACCAACAAGTCTGGTAGTGGTTGTCACAATATCGTTGAAAAATTTATGAAAAAAATGAAAAAGACTAATAACAATCCAATTCCTAGATTTGACCTCTCTCTGAAGAAAACAAAGTTATAGTAGATTGTCGATTGGTATGTGTTAACTCTCCACTAAGCTATACAGCATTAATGAGAAATAGCAAATACTGGTTGGATAGAAATCAGGAAAATGTGTTAAGAGTGGAGGGACATGTCTACCTACAGAACATTGTTTCAGTGAGCTAGAACTATAAAATTCCATCTAAACATGTTGGTTTAGTACAAAGCAGATATCATTTCACCGAAATGTAACTTAATCTCACCAAGATTAGCTGAAAAAATTCACTCACTCACAAAGTTGAAAAATAATAAATGTACCGGTACTTCTTTTTTAATTTTATACGAAAAAGCTTCTGATTACATTTGTTTTTATACCCCCCGCAACGAAGTTGTAGAGGGGTATACTGGTTTCACCATGTCTGTCCGTCCATCTGTAGACAAATCCTATGTCGTACGATAACTTGAGTTGTGTTTCTTAGAATCTTTTAAAATTTAATCAGCTGTTTACTGGTGAAGAGAGGAGGATCCCTTTCTCTTTTGACGATTTTCACTTTTGCCGTTCCAGAGTTATTGGACTTGATATGACGGAAAATAGGATTTTTACCCTATGTCGTATGATAACTTGAGTAGTGTTTCTCAGAATGTTTTGAAATTTTATCAGCAGCTTACCGGTGAAGAGTGGAGGATTCCTTTCATTTTTGATGATTTTCACTTTTGCCGTTCCAGAGTTATTGGACTTGATATGACGGAAAATAGGATTTTTACCATATGTCGTATGATAACTTGAGTAGTGTTTCTCAGAATGTTTTGAAATTTTATCAGCAGCTTACCGGTGAAGAGTGGAGGATTCCTTTCATTTTTGACGAATTTCACTTTTGGCGTTCCAGAGTTATTGGACTTGATATGACGGAAAATAGGATTTTTACCCTATGTCGTATGATAACTTGAGTAGTGTTTCACAGAATGTTTTGAAATTTTATCAGCAGCTTACCGGTGAAGAGAGGAGGGTCCCTTTTATTTTTGGTTGGAACAATCAGTAATGTTATGGTTATGTAAATAGGTTGGACAGATGTGGGGGGTATATCTTAGTGAGCTGTGCTCACAGTAATACTAGTTATATCTAACACGTTTGCCAAATACTGTTATGATATTGGCCATGTACTATCTGTTAACAATTTCTTATGTCATAGTGGTCATATCCAGGAGGGCTGAAAAAAAGAAAAGTGTGTTTGAGTGAGTTGTTGTTGTTTAATACCAATTCAGCAATTCTTCAGTTATATATGGCGAGAAGTTAATTATCAATGAGATGATGCTGAAGTCCGCTTTGTTCTAAACCAACACGCTGAGTTGGATTTTTATAGTGGTAGCTCACTGAAACAACAGTCCGCGGGTAGACATATCGCTCCACTCGGACACATTATTCTGATTCCGAGCCAACCAATCTTTGCTCTTTCTCGTTAATGCTGCATGCTTAGCGGAGAAGCAACAAATACCAATTTCATAGTCTTTGACCCGAAAAAGTGTGTTTGACATTTACTTAATTTTTCCATTGATTTCATTACTCATCTTTACTGGTAACAAGACAGACTAATGTCTGATTTCCTGGTTCAATTGACGTGTCATAACATTTAAGGTCTATGACAGTACCATGGGAAATTAAGAAATATTGATTTTGCAATCATGGTATTATTAATTAATGAACACAATATGCTTTCAAAATTTTAAGAACAAAGAAGGATAACTCTAAGCAATACAATGTATAGGAAAATGCAATTTAATGAACTTGACTAGCCTGCATAGAGGAAACTGTTAGATGATCTTAGCACATTCCTCTGACTGCTTTAACCGCATCAGTGGTAAATGGTTAGCATCGTCACCTTGACTGCAGTAGATCCTGGGTTCAATCCCCTATCTCGTCAAACCAAAGACTTAATATTGGTATTTATTGCTTATCTGATAAGTATGCAGCATTAAGAAGTAAGAGAAAATACTCAGTCAAGATAATGTGTTCGTGTGGACCAACATGTTTATCTGCAGACTTGTTTCAGTGAGCTAAATATCCAACTAAGTGTGTTGATCTAGAACAAAGTGGACATAATTATCATCTCATCGAAATATAACTTGTTCTCGCTATGATGTACATGTAGCTAAAAAATTGCTGACTTTTGGCATTAAACAACAATCACTCACTCTGACTACTTTGTCACTGTGACGTATTCAAAGAAACAGATGAATATTACATATCTTCAATATTTCTTTCTAACAAGTTTGAAATATTTTACAGGACGGTGTAACAAGATGTCATAAAAAGATATGTGACTGTTCTGCACCAGACATTGACTATGAATGCTGCCGTCATTGTGATGAGACTTCAAAATGTCAACACCAAGAAGTTCCGATTTTCTTAAAGAATGGAGAACGTTGGATATTCCAATGCCAAACTTGTGAATGCCTGGTACATGTATATTATTTCATTTCACTTTTGATAATTACACATGTACTTAATGTTTAAGATTAGTAAAGGGCCCGGATGGCTCAATGAGTTAGGCAGTTGGATTACCTAGCAACTCATACAAGCCTATCACCAATACGGCGTGAATTCACGCCCGGCTTTGTAAATTACAAAAAAGGTGCACTCGACTCGCAGCCGCAAGTGATAAAGTTTACCAGTTGCTTGCCCATGGTCGGTGGTTCTCTCCGGGTACTCCAGCTTCTTCCACCACTAACACTGGTCACCATGATATAGCTGAAATATTGCTGAAAATGGCACTAAGCACCAAAAAAACAATCAATCAATTTAATATTAGTACACATGTACTTAATGTTTAAGATTAGTACACATGTACTTAATGTTTAAGATTCGTACACATGTACTTAATATTTAAGATTCGTACACATGTACTTAATGTTTAAGATTAGTACACGTATACTTAATGTTTAAGTTTAGTACAAATGTACTTAATGTTTAAGATTAGTACACATATACTTAATGTTTAAGTTTAGTACAAATGTACTTAATGTTTAAGATTTGTACACATGTACTTAATGTTTAAGATTAGTACACATGTACTTAATGTTTAAGTTTAGTACACATGTACTTAATGTTTAAGATTAGTACACATGTACTTAATGTTTAAGATTAGTACACATGTATGTAATGTTTAAGATTAGTACACATGTATGTAATGTTTAAGATTAGTACACATGTACTTAATGTTTAAGATTAGTACACATGTATGTAATGTTTAAGATTAGTACACATGTACTTAATGTTTATGTTTAGTCTGATGTTTTAAGCAAAATTATAACACATGGAAAATTAGAGATATATGAATTTCATGTTGTTTTATATTTTTTAGCATAAAATTATATGATTGTATGGTGTATACAGTTAAACCTGTCTAAATCAACGTCCTTAGGACTAACTTTTGTATTTGCAATAGACAGGTTAAATTAAGAAAAGTTTAAAATTGTGTTAATACGGTACTCTATTTTATTAACAGGCTGTAGCTAAGATAGGTTGTGCTGTACTTGAAAATTTCCATGACAGGTACCACTAGTGAGGCAGGAGATGCTAACTAATCCTGGCCTCACTTCCTATTCTAATGATTACTAATTTGTTTTGTTTTGACAAATGTTTATACTTTTTTTTTAAAGATTTTTGGGTTTTTTAATATCCAGGTCATCCCTTTACTGGAACATCACTTCGGACATTGACATACCCTGCAGTCATCTTACTGAAACATCACTTCAGACATTGACATACCCTGCAGTCATCTTACTGAAACATAACTTCAGACATTGACATACCCTGCAGTCATCTTACTGGAACATCACTTCAGACATTGACATACCCTGCAGTCATCTTACTGGAACATCACTTCAGACATTGACATACCCTGAAGTCATCTTACTGGAACATCACTTAGACATTGACATACCCTGAAGTCATCTTACTGGAACATCACTTAGACATTGACATACCCTGAAGTCATCTTACTGGAACATCACTTCAGACATTGACATACCCTGAAGTCATCTTACTGGAACATCACTTCAGACATTGACATACCCTGCAGTCATCTTACTGGAACATCACTTCAGACATTGACATACCCTGCAGTCATCTTACTGAAACATCACTTCAGACATTGACATACCCTGCAGTCATCTTACTGGAACATCACTTCAGACATTGACATACCCTGAAGTCATCTTACTGGAACATCACTTCAGACATTGACATACCCTGAAGTCATCTTACTGGAACATCACTTCAGACATTGACATACCCTGCAGTCATCTTACTGGAACATCACTTCAGACATTGACATACCCTGCAGTCATCTTACTGGAACATCACTTCAGACATTGACATACCCTGAAGTCATCTTACTGAAACATCACTTCAGACATTGACATACCCTGCAGTCATCTTACTGGAACATCACTTCAGACATTGACATACCCTGCAGTCATCTTACTGGAACATTACTTCAGACATTGACATACCCTGAAGTCATCTTACTGGAACATCACTTCAGACATTGACATACCCTGCAGTCATCTTACTGGAACATCACTTCAGACATTGACATACCCTGCAGTCATCTTACTGGAACATCACTTCAGACATTGACATACCCTGAAGTCATCTTACTGAAACATCACTTCAGACATTGACATACCCTGCAGTCATCTTACTGGAACATCACTTCAGACATTGACATACTCTGAAGTCATCTTACTGGAACATCACTTCAGACATTGACATACCCTGAAGTCATCTTACTGGAACATCACTTCAGACATTGACATACCCTGCAGTCATCTTACTGGAACATCACTTCAGACATTGACATACCCTGAAGTCATCTTACTGGAACATCACTTCAGACATTGACATACCCTGCAGTCATCTTACTGGAACATCACTTCAGA
This sequence comes from Bathymodiolus brooksi, assembly GCA_963680875.1. NCBI lineage: Eukaryota > Metazoa > Mollusca > Bivalvia > Mytilida > Modiolidae > Bathymodiolus > Bathymodiolus brooksi. Next base: position 26,231,110 of record OY804581.1, on the reverse strand, counting down.
CATTGACATACCCTGAAGTCATCTTACTGGAACATCACTTCAGACATTGACATACCCTGAAGTCATCTTACTGGAACATCACTTCAGACATTGACATACCCTGCAGTCATCTTACTGGAACATCACTTCAGACATTGACATACCCTGAAGTCATCTTACTGGAACATTACTTCAGACATTGACATACCCTGAAGTCATCTTACTGAAATTATATTTTTGCAGTTAAATCCTTACTAAATATGATTTGATTAACTGTAAAAAAAAAATATCCTATTCAAGAAACACCTGAAAAAAAATTTCAAGACTCCTGGTTTTCTATTTGGTACTACTTTCAAGGACTGTGTCAAAGCCAATTGCCTGGTTTACTGATGTGCCCTCTTAGTAGTTTTTAAATAAATGTAAATATATTGTAGGATGGTGAGATAGATTGTTGGCCATTACAATGTCCTAGAGTTACCTGTCATACTACTGTACAGGAACCAGGTGACTGTTGTCCTCGGTGTGTGGAGGATAACCCATGTCTAAGTCATCTTCATGACTTGGGAGGGGCAGACAACTCTGCATCAACTTGTCTGTACAAAGGAAACAGGTTTACCCATGGTGACCACTGGGTGTTGAGAGAAGACTATTGTACATCTTGTGAATGCAAGGTTTGTGTAACTACCTGTACAAATTTAGAATTAAAGTTTCCAAAATGAAGGGATTGTCAATTTTATTTGGTGTAACAGTTAGCGTGGTTGCCTTGGGTACCGTAGATAATAGGTTCAAGCTCCATTCGGGTCAAACCAAAAACTATCAAATTTGTGTTTGTTGCTTCTCCGCTAAACACATAGCATTAAGGAGTAAGAGCAAAGATTGGTTATATTGGACTCGAGATAATGAGTGGAACGACATATCTACCTGCAGACTTTTGTTTTAGTGACCTAGCACTTAGAAAAAAAATCCAACCATGCATGGTCTAGTACAAAGCAAACATTATTTTGTCAAATTTAGCTTGTTGTCACCACGATATAGCTGAAACATTAGCTCACTTGGTGTTAAACAACAGCTACTCACTCACTCATTTACACCAATTTTCATCATTCTTAAGCAGTTTTTGTCACAATGAAGTAAGGTACGGTAAAAAGCAGGAGTAAACAGTAGTTACATCAATCCATAATTTGCCCCTGTATTCCTCATTTAGAGAGTTAGGGGTTATGGATTTTAATGCCACTTTCAACAATATTTCAGTTATATCGTTGCTGTCAGTTTTATTTGTAGAGGAAACCGTAGTACGCGGAGAAAACCACAGATGTGCCATAAATCACTGACAAACTTTATCACATACTGTTGTATTGAGTACACGTCATGAGTGGGATTCGAACTCACAACTTCAGTGGTGATAGGCACTGATTACATAAGTAGTTGTAACTGAAACTACCATATGATCACGACATCCTCTATTCCTGTTTAGTGTTATATGTATTTGTACTATTGTACATTTAAAGAGAAAAGTACTGCTGTATTTTCAGGCTGGCCATATTTGCTGTTTATTCAACCATACATGTACATCTTTACCAGAAGAGTATCACAGTTCGTTTACCCTTAGTCAACTCAATATACCATAGATTTACATGTACAAAGAGAGAATTACAAAGTTCTGTTAGCATTGTTTTAATTTATTTACGATAGAATAGTCACATTACATGTATATATTACACAGGACTGAGAGCATATATATATAATACCAGTTCTGAATGGAGAAAATACAGAGTTTACTTTAAACATATTTTATTGTTCAAAAAGACAAAAGGATAAAAGTTACTGCATAGAAGAAAAGTTTTGAAGACACCAAAAGGGGAAATTATGAAATACAAATGGGAGTAATGAATAAAACTCAAGTCTGGGCCTAATGAAAAAAAACTCCAAGTAAAAACTTACTTTAGATGTAAGTTTAATATGTTTTTTTTGTTGAAATTGGGAGCCACATGACATTGACTCCAGAAGTCAATAGTAATTATAAAAACACATCTATGCTAAAATCAGATCAACTCTAGAAAAATTCTCTTTTCTGGAATGACATCATATTATGACCAATTAATGATTAGCATTTGTGATATATGAAGAAAATGTTTGGAGGTGAAGCCAGGCATAATCCTTGGGATTCTACATAGACTTTGATGCTAATTAATTATTTGATTCTTATGAATAGTAATTAATTAAATATAGTACATGTAATTACATTTAAATCTAAACCTTATCAGATCTCTATTTTGATTTTCCTTAAATGATATATGACACATTTATTTTTAATTTTACATTAAATTTTTCAATTGAAAAAGAGGTAAAATGCAGAGAATATCTACTGACTTCACCTTACATTAAATTTTACATTGAAAAAGAGGTAAAATGCAGAGAATATCTGCTGACTTCACCTTACATTAAACTTTCCATTACTGACATCACCTTACATTAAATTTTCCATTGAAATAGAGGTAAAATGCAGAGAATATCTGCTGACTTCACCTTACATTAAATTTTCAATTGAAATAGAGGTAAAATGCAGAGAATATCTGCTGACTTCACCTTACATTAAATTTTCCATTGAAATAGAGGTAAAATGCTGAGAATATCTACTGACTTCACCTTACATTAAATTTTCCATTGAAATAGAGGTAAAATGGTGAGAATATCTGCTGACTTCACATCCTTCCATGATAAAATGCCAGGATGTCTGTATAAGATAATTGTTTATTGTAATAGTATGTGTTGTTATTGTATTAGTAATATTAGTATGGCATTATTGAGTACAACATACATGTACATGTACCACATTTTTCAAACTAATGGTCAACACTGTTTTTTACTTTTAAAATATATTTTTACCTTTATAACCTTATGAAGAGTATATAAGTTGGATAAGTGTACAAATCATGGTCTAGAAAATATGATAGTGGGATTTATAGTCCAGAAAAAAAAATAATTAAGACTTACTGTCTAAAAAATACAGCATTAAGACTTATAGTCTAAAAAATACAGCATTAAGACTTATAGTCTAAAAAATACAGCAGTGACTGGTTGTTGTTTAACTGATCACTAGGTGTTTGAGAGTAGGAGCTTGAGGTATGCTGTGATTTTAGAGTGAGTGACTGGTTGTTGTTTAACTGATCACTAGGTGTTTGAGAGGAGGAGCTTGAGGTATGCTGTGATTTTAGAGTGAGTGACTGGTTGTTGTTTAACTGATCACTAGGTGTTTGAGAGGAGGAGCTCAAGGTATGCTGTGATTTTAGAGTGAGTGACTAGTTGTTGTTTAACTGATCACTAGGTGTTTGAGAGGAGGAGCTTGAGGTATGCTGTGATTTTAGAGTGAGTGACTGGTTGTTGTTTAACTGATCACTAGGTGTTGGAGAGGAGGAGCTCGAGGTATGCGGTGATTTTAGAGTGAGTGACTGGTTGTTGTTTAACTGATCACTAGGTGTTTGAGAGGAGGAGCTTGAGGTATGCCGTGATTTTAGAGTAAGTGACTGGTTGTTGTTTAACTGATCACTAGGTGTTGGAGAGGAGGAGCTTGAGGTATGCAGTGATTTTAGAGTGAGTGACTGGTTGTTGTTTAACTGATCACTAGGTATTGGAGAGGAGGGGCTCGAGGTATGCTGTGATTTTAGAGTGAGTGACTGGTTATTGTTTAACTGATCACTAGGTGTTTGAGAGGAGGAGCTCGAGGTATGCTGTGATTTTAGAGTGAGTGACTGGTTGTTGTTTAGCTGATCACTAGGTGTTGGAGAGGAGGAGCTCGAGGTATGCGGTGATTTTAGAGTGAGTGACTGGTTGTTGTTTAACTGATCACTAGGTGTTTGAAAGGAGGAGCTTGAGGTATGCCGTGATTTTAGAGTGAGTGACTGGTTGTTGTTTAACTGATCACTAGGTGTTTGAGAGGAGGAGCTTGAGGTATGCCGTGATTTTAGAGTGAGTGACTGGTTGTTGTTTAACTGATCACTAGGTGTTGGAGAGGAGGAGCTTGAGGTATGCAGTGATTTTAGAGTGAGTGGCTGGTTGTTGTTTAACTGATCACTAGGTATTTGAGAGGAGGAGCTCGAGGTATGCTGTGATTTTAGAGTGAGTGACTGGTTGTTGTTTAACTGATCACTAGGTGTTTGAGAGGAGGAGCTTGAGGTATGCTGTGATTTTAGAGTGAGTGACTGGTTGTTGTTTAACTGATCACTAGGTGTTGGAGAGGAGGAGCTTGAGGTGTGCCGTGGTTTTAGAATGAGTGACTGGTTGTTGTTTAACTGATCACTAGGTGTTGGAGAGGAGGAGCTTGAGGTATGCGGTGATTTTAGAGTGAGTGACTGGTTGTTGTTTAACTGATCACTAGGTGTTTGAGAGGAGGGGCTCGAGGTATGCTGTGATTTTAGAGTGAGTGACTGGTTGTTGTTTAACTGATCACTAGGTGTTTGAGAGGAGGAGCTTGAGGTATGCCATGGTTTTAGAGTGAGTGACTGGTTGTTGTTTAACTGATCACTAGGTGTTGGAGAGGAGGAGCTCGAGGTATGCAGTGATTTTAGAGTGAGTGACTGGTTGTTGTTTAACTGATCACTAGGTGTTTGAGAGGAGGAGCTCGAGGTATGCTGTGATTTTAGAGTGAGTGACTGGTTGTTGTTTAACTGATCACTAGGTGTTGGAGAGGAGGAGCTCGAGGTATGCTGTGATTTTAGAGTGAGTGACTGGTTGTTGTTTAACTGATCACTAGGTGTTGGAGAGGAGGAGCTCGAGGTATGCAGTGATTTTAGAGTGAGTGACTGGTTGTTGTTTAACTGATCACTAGGTATTTGAGAGGAGGAGCTCGAGGTATGCGGTAATTTTAGAGTGAGAAAAATATGGTAGGTAGACATATGCTCTAGAAAATATGGTAATAAGACTTATAGTCTAGAAAATATTGAAGTACCATTCACCACTGGTGGGAATTAAACTCATAAACTTTATAGCTGAAATTGATCAGTTGTAAGAAAAGGGGATAGATGCTCTTACCCATTACAGAAAGTACCACACGTAGCTCAAAATACTGGATTAATCCAAGTTAAACTTATGTTGTAGGCAAAAAAAGGTCCAACTATTTCATATTTTTTGTAATGTAAAATATCTTAGTTAGTGATGCAGTATATAATATGTAAAAAAAAATGTATTATTTTATCTTTTTATAAATATTTGTTTGTCTTTTTCACATTTTATTTTTAATTAATTGATATTGTAATATAAAATATCTTAATTAACAATGCAATATAAAAACGACATAATATTTTTTTTTTTTATATAAATTTTATTTTTGTCTTGATTTTTAATTTATTGATATTGAGCTTCAAAATCAAATTCAAAGGAGGAACCACATTTTGCAATTAAAATATGCTATGAATCTCATGTGTATATTTTTTCAAGATTTTGAGAAGGAATAAATATTTTGAACATTGAATCTCATGTCTATCCTTTATTTCAAGATTTTGAGAAAAAAAATATATATTATAAATCTAAATACTGAACATTGAATCTCATGTAAATGTTTTTTTCAAGATTTTGAGAAATAGTACTATATCATAAAACCTGTTGATAAGATTCTAATTTTCATTGCAAAAGAAAATCATGTATTTTTGCAATGATTGAACACAATAAATGAGCTTTAATCCTATTAAGATGCTTTAATATGACCATTTTTAATACTATACACGTATTACATTGTATATGATATAACCTATTAAGTACTATAAATGCCATAATCTTGCCATTATATTGTGTAATACATCTACTGTATATATATTCTGACAATTTATCAAAATTTGTTTTTAACAGCAAAACATTTTTTTTTTAAATATAACCCCCTACATAATATAGTAGTCCCCTCGTATAAGCCCCTCCCACCAAAGGCCACCCCTCTTATCAGACCAGATTTAAGACACAAAGATAGTAAAATACTAAGAAGCTGTTCCTCTCAAGAGAGACCATCTCTCTTATATGGACACTTTTCCATTGTAGAAAGGGTGGTCGCATAGGAGGTAGATTACTTTAGTAAAATATAATCAAAACATATCTGGGCCAAAATTTATATCTTAACCATTATAAGCCTATGGAGACCATACCAATTATAGACCAATAGACCATAGGGATATATAGTCCAAAATAATATGTCATATGTAATTGTCTTTCTAATGATATTTAATGGTTGATTGGTGTTTAAGTTAAACAGTTTAATACCAACTTTAGCAATATTTCAGCCATATTATGACAGAGAGAGGTCAACTTTATTTAAATGGTACAGTTATCTCCCTTTTGCCAACAAATAATTATATTCGTTTTAGATTGACCTGTTGTTATGTTATGACAATGTATTTTAGTATTTTGTATTTTATATGTGTGCTTTGATAGAAAAAAAAGTTAGTTATATTCTCCTCAAAACATATGCTACCTGTGTGGTGTATGGCAGATTATTACAATTGAATCTAAAAGGCATTGTATATATTTTGTCTACACCTAACTTTTCAACCTCAAAATGTTTTAATCAGATTTACTGATTTTATAATTTATTGATATAATTATTATGCTATACACTGCTAACAGTCCTTGATTTTTTTGTATATTATTATTTAAGAAAGGGCAAAATATACAAGATATGAGGTTATGGGTCTACGATAATAGATGTCTCTACTTGTGTATGGTGTAAAAAAAAAATGAAATTGATCACAATGTATATCAGCTTGTTAGCTATTTAAAGGTAGTTAGCTGAATATTGTTCTGTTTTTTTAACAATAACGGTCTTCTTCTTGCTAGATGATGAAAGATAGTGAGTTATTTAACAGCCTTTTAATAACAATTTGTATAATCTAACTGCTAAATATAAAGAATAAAAAGTAGCAATCTATGTGTATTGGTATTTTTATGTAATGTTTATATTATTTGTTGTATTTCATAAAAAACCAGCATTAAATCAAATCTTTCTCACTATAGAGAATGTATTTTATACAAACCCAGTATTAAATCAAATCTTTCTCACTATAGAGAATGTATTTCATACAAAACCAGAATTAAATCAAATCTTTCTCACTATAGAGAATGTATTTTGATAAATTTGTACTTTTATTTTGTATTTATATACATGTAGATTTAAATATTTATGATGTAATGTTAATTTGTGTAGTTAATATAGTTAATGTTGTCTTTTATTAGCAAAACTTATGCATATCTGATCAGTCACATTAGTTACTGCTGCTTTGTAGCAAAATTCTATGCATATCTGGTTTACTGCTATCTTTATTATAGCAAAAATCTATGGATATTTGATCAGTCACATTAGTTACTGCCAGATTTGTAGCATAAATCTATGCATATCTGATAATTTTCATTAGTTGCTGCTGTCTTTTTTACCAAAGCTATGCATATCTGATCAGTCACATTAGCTACTGTTGTCTTTTTTTAAGCAAAATCTATGCATATTTGATCAGTCACATTCAGCTACTAATATCTTTGTAGCTAAAATTATATGCATATCTGATCAGTCATATTAGTTACAGTAGTCATTGTAGCAAAAATCTATGTATAACTGATCATCCATATTAGGTACTGCTGTCTCTGTATTAAAAATCTATGCATATCTGACAAGTGATATTAGTTACTGCAGTTTTTGTAGCAACAATGTATGCATATGTGATCAGTGATATTAGTTACTGCTATCTTTGTAGCAAAATTCTATGCATATTTGATCAGTCACATTAGTTACTGCTATCTTTGTAGCAAAATTATATGCATATCTTATCAGTCACATAAGTTATTTTTCATTGTAGCAAAAATCTATGCATATCTGATAATTCACATTAGTTACTGCTGTCTTTGTACCAAAGCTATGCATATCTGATCAGTCCCATTAGTAATGCTATCCTTGTAGCAAAAATCTATGCATATCTGATCAGTCACACTAGTTTTTGCTGTCTTGTAGCATATATCTATGCATGTCTGATCAGTCACACTAGTTTTTGCTGTCTTGTAGCATACATCTATGCATATCTGATCAGTCACACTAGTTTCTGCTGTCTTGTAACATATATCTATGCATATCTGATCACTCATATTATTTACTGCTGTCTTTGTAGCAAAAATCTATGCATATCTGATCAGTCATATTAGTTACTGCTATCTTTGTATCAAAATTCTATGCATATTTGATCAGTCACATTAGTTACTGCTATCTTTGTAGCAAAATTATATGCATATCTTATCAGTCACATAAGTTATTTTTCATTGTAGCAAAAATCTATGCATATCTGATCAGTCACACTAGTTTCTGCTGTCTTGTAACATATATCTATGCATATCTGATCACTCATATTATTTACTGCTGTCTTTGTAGCAAAAATCTATGCATATCTGATCAGTCACACTAGTTTCTGCTGTCTTGTAACATATATCTATGCATATCTGATCACTCATATTATTTACTGCTGTCTTTGTAGCAAAAATCTATGCATATCTGATCAGTCACACTAGTTTCTGCTGTCTTGTAACATATATCTATGCATATCTGATCACTCATATTATTTACTGCTGTCTTTGTAGCAAAAATCTATGCATATCTGATCAGTCACACTAGTTTCTGCTGTCTTGTAACATATTTCTATGCATATCTGATCACTCATATTATTTACTGCTGTCTTTGTAGCAAAAATCTATGCATATCTGATCAGTCACACTAGTTTCTGCTGTCTTGTAACATATATCTATGCATATCTGATCACTCATATTATTTACTGCTGTCTTTGTAGCAAAAATCTATGCATATCTGATTGGTCACATTTTTTTTGGTCATTGCTGTCTTTGTAGCAATAATTCTATGCATATCTGATCAGTCAACATTCAGTAAATATTTTCTAATGTTTACTGATTTAGTTACTGCTGTAATTGTAGCAAAATCTATGCATATCTGATCAGTCACATATCTTTGTTGCTTTGTTTTAACTCACTAAGCCGGAGGTCATGTGGGTTCTTTAACCATTACTTGGTGTCTGTCATCAAACACCTGTCATTAATAACTTTTGAATCTTTACCTCAGAAACCCAATAGATTAAAATTACAATGTAGCTTATAAGGAAACGCCCATTTAACTTTGGGAGGGGGAGGGCTGCGTGTTAATAAAAAAAAAATTAATTCTGGTGCCATATTTGTAGAAAAAAATTAATTGACCCTGCAGTTTTCAACGAGAAAGTTTTGGTAAAATTTGAAAACAAATTTTTTGTGATTTTTGTTTCATGTGAAAAAGAAACTTCTGGCTAAATTAAATGTTCAGTCTCTTACCTCTCATGGTTCAATTATATTTTATATACATGTATATCATTTGATTTATTATCTGTGTTAGTACTTTATTGTAGCTTGATCGTTCAAGTTTTTTTTTATCTTGATAGAGTTATGGGCCTTATCGACCTATGTGAAGTTTCCATTTATTTAAATAAACATATTTATTCCCCTCTGAAATTTCAATACAAAGACTTTCCCATTGTCAATATGCAAATGGAATGTCTATTGTAGACTATTTCATAATAAATATTTATGCAGTGCTAAAGCAGTTGCTATTGCATGTACGGGTATTTTTATTTCTGAAAAATTGATTTTCAATTTTCTTATTTCCGTATCTTTGTTCATTTTTACAATAGAATAAATTTTAAAATATTGATTCAAATTTGAGATTTTTTTTTCTCAAATCTTGTGTAACATACTACGAAAAAAAAGTTAATTTGATATTACAAGTCAGTTAATGAAAAAGGCAGATTCAAATTAGAAATTCTAGCCTCTAATCTTATGTAATACAGTTGTTAGACCCATTCACCATGATATAACTGAAATATTGTTGAAAGTGGCATTAAACACCATAACCCTAACCCTTATTAGGCCTCTCTCACCATAGACCGCCCTTGAAATCGGGCCAGATTTCAGATAAACACTAAATTGTCTATATAAAGGCCACTTTTTCTTTACAATTATCCAGGGGTGAAATGAGAACAAACAAATAGGTATAACTTGTATTGCCAGAAATAATAAATTCCATAAAAACATTTTATAAATAATATAAAAATTTTAAAAAAAATTGGCAACAAAGCCTATTGTTTAATCATTTAAACATATATATAAACCTAAATTAAGGGATGGGAGGGGTGGGTTGTTGTTTTTTTTAAACAAGTCCCAACAAAACTTTCAATATAATACTAACAGCCAAATAATCACATCTAATATAACAAACTTTAACAAAGAAATTTACTTTATTTTTTCAAGTATTACCAAACAAGGAAATTTACTATCCAGTGAAAAGGAAACATAATATTTAGTGAGCAGATTTCTGAAGTAGGACCTCCCTAAACAAAACTGGATAAAACTGGTGTGCCAAATCAAGTGGAAAGTAGAAATTTCACTGTCTTGCTAATTAAATAATTTTTAATTTTAAATTAACCCAAAAGGGGTGGTCTTATAAGAGGAGGGCTACTGTAAAGTCCCAAAGGAGTCAAATTACAAATTTTGAACCCTTTTTCAAAAGAAAACAATATTTTTATCATTCCCGTTAGTTAAATACTTCTTATTTATTTGAACTAACAGGTTCGCTCGTTCAGAATTTTAATAATTGACAAACTTACTATTCAAAAGAAAAGGTGGAAAATATTTACTGAAGATCTATGTAGTTTAAAGTTTTGTCAGGGGGTGAAAATTTGCCTTAACTTCCTGAAAAGAGAATCCTACCAGATTATTTAGGATCAGTAAGGTATCAATTTGGTGTTTATTCTTAGTGTGGGTAAATAAATATACCCTATTCACACGAGCTCTAAGTTTGCATTAAAAATCAGTCAATTCTCAAATAAAGATTTAGGACTGTTAATTCATTTCGGCAACTCTTTTTGTTCAATTTATACCTTGGAAGAATTTGATCAGTTATGATGTGTCAAACTGTCTTACGTTAAACTGACTATGTCTGGATCAGTAAATTTAGAAATATGGGTAAATTAAGTATGTGAATTCAAATGTACCCCCAGTATAGTTATTTTACAGTGGAGTTAATAGAGTTCCTGTGAATGTGGGGATTATGGTGTTTAACACCACTTTCAACAATATTTCAGTTATATCATGGTGGTCAGTTTTATTGGTTGAGGAAACCGGAGCACCCGGAGAAAACCATTGACCTGACGTAAGTCACTGCCAAACTTTATCACATAAATGTTGTATCGAGTATACCTCCTGTGACCTCCAGGAAGGAGGTATTAGGTATTAAAACCTTTTATTCAACAGACCTCCCAGAGTGAATGATTTCTTAAATCATTTTTAATGAACATAAAATTAATGCGGTTTCTTTTTTTTTTTTTACCTGAATTTTAAATTGATTTTTCGTTCATGTACACTTATGTTCAATTTCCTATGATATTAATATCCTGTTCTTAATATTCAGTGCATCCTGTGATAATACCAATATATTAAAAAAAAATATAAGCATTTGGTAACGTTTTTATAAAAATGTGTCAATCATAAATATATTGATTCGAAAGTTCACCTACATTTTAAATGTTTAATTATCATTGAGGCTAGTTTCTGTTTGTACAGGGTCTGATGTGTTCGTGATTGTATGGTAGTTGGATTTATAACTAGCTATGTAATCAGTGCCTATCACGACTAACGTTGTGAGTTCGAATCCTGCTCATGGCGAGGTGTACTCGATACGACATTATGTGATAAAATTTGTCAGTGACTTGCGACAGGTTGGTGGTTTTCTCCACCAATAAAACTTACCGCCACGATATACCTGAAATATTGTTGAAAGTGGTGTTAAACACCATAAACCAAACCAAACCTAAATGTTAAATTTTCATTGAGGCTATTTTCTGTTTGTCAAATATGCATGATTTTAATCTCTGTATTTGAACTCAAGATAAAGTTCACAATTTTAATTTTTGTTTACCTTATTCCACAAGACTTATGTCTGGCCCAATGTTTATCTATAAATTGGACCACCAACTATCAAAATCTATTTAATGTTTATTTGTATGTATTGTCTAGGGTTGTCTTATCAAACGTTTATTTGTTGTTATATTTCATATCACTTTATAATATGTTGTGTTTCTTACCTACATTGACATATGACATACTGTGTCTTATCTGTAAGTATACCTGGTTAATAGGTCTGGTTGAGAACTGTTGAATTCCTTTGATAGTTAGTTCACTCACCATCTTATTTTGTGAATACATGTATTCATATTGTCTTTTAACCCCCCCCCCCCCTCCCAGGGCTGTCTTAACAGCATTATATGCTCCCAGGGAAAGCAGTGCACTGCACCCCTACCTACACAACCACTTACAGGAATAAAACTGTAATTGTCCATAAAATTAAACATATATTTATTGTATTGGTACTTCCAACAAAATCAGTGTTTAAACATTAAAAACATGCTATACACAATATACATAGCTTAGCATATGCTTGTGGGGTCCCCAGGCAACTGCCCAGTGTACCCATGCATTAAGACGGTACTGCCCAAACCCCCAACCCACACCACCCATCTTTTTATAACATCCACTTCCATTTGTTTATGAAATAATAGTAATAATAATATTTGGCTGAATTTTTCCAAATAATTTTTTTTTATAATTTTGATCTGTTAGTTAGGTGAAAGGTCATATTTCTTATTTAAAAAACCAAAGGGTTTTCATCTCATGGTTGGCATTCAGCTACTTTTAACATTAGATACGTAAATTAACAAAATTTATACAGATGCAAAGGGTATTGGCAAATCCCCAAAAAATATTTTCAAAAAATTAAGTATCCATGCATCTTTTATATAATTTCTTGTCTTTTATTGTCAGCTTTCAGTATTAACTTATTGAGAATATATACCAAACACAGATTGGTCCATATCCTCCTAGGAGGATAGATCTCTTTATCTGTGTCATATTTGTGTAGCCACACATCATAATACTTCAATAATATACTAAAGTAGGTTGTTGACACTTTTTGAAACAGTTTAAATTGAATTTCAAAATTTCTTACTTTTACAGCTATTTAATTTTAAAAGTTAATATTTTAATTAACTTTCAAAGCATTTTAGCTTGTATTTTTCTGTATATGTATGGATTGTATGATACTGTTTTCTCATGTTACAATCAATGAATCCAACATTCATGAGTTCTGTTCTTTCATTTAATCATCTCCTCTTGCAGATGTCCTTTGACTGACTCTTTCAAAATTTGATCCCATATCTAATGAAACCAGTATATAAAACACATCTCATTTCAACAAATCTTTTTAATACTAAAAATATTTTCTAAAGCCTCATATTCAACTTACACGTAAGACTTATTTTAGATTCTATCTGAAGGCCATTATCTCTACACTATCCAAATTGAACAACCGGTTTCCTCCACCAATAAAACCGACTGCTACGATATAACTGAAATATTGTTTGAAATGACGTTAAATCCCATAAACCAAACCAAACCTATCTGATATGGCTGTCAATAATGATATAAATGGGGAAACAAATTGAAATTTTTTTTAACCAAAAGATCTCAATGACCTTTAAGTAATATTGGTCACATTATTGAGTGATTTTTATTGTAAATTTTCACCAGAAACTGATGGTATTAACTGATTATTGATTTTAAGCCTAATTTGACATATTTCTGTAAAATTAGAAGTCAGAATTATATTTAATTTAAATTTTAATTGTATGTTTATATAAATCTAATTATTACCTAGGTGAGTGGATACAGACTATTACTATGTAGATGTGACATGTAACATCTTTTTGGGGGGAATTACAGCTTTAGTTGTCATATCAGAATATTGTCAATTTATATAGGTGTATTTTTATAAAGGCATGTTATAAGAGTTTATAGATTTATGTAGATTTATCTTAGATTTATAAGAATTTCTTGTTGTTAGATCAGTGCAGACTGCTTAAAGCTTAATAAAGTTTAGTAAATGTTGATTATTGGCTTTTTGTCTTTCTTGTCCATGGGAGATGGCATCAGTGATGTAATAGTTAGCAAGCCCCTGTCTCAGGTTGAATCAAAGACTATAAAATTGGTATTCAATGTTTCTCCACTAAGCACACAGCATTAAGTAGTAGGACTAAGGACTGGTTGACTCAGCATAATCAGAATAATGTGTCCAAGTGGAGAGACATGTCTACCAGCAGCCTGTTGTTGTAGTGAGTTAGCACTATGAAATGTGTTGGTCTTCCATTATCATCTCATCATGTGTAACTTGTACTCCCCGTGAGATAGCTGAAAAATTGTTCATTTAGCATTAAACAACAATCACTCATTCACTCACTCATGTTCATGAAACCAGGATAAAATGCAGACAAGAAAGCGAAAATTATTACAAATCTGCTTCTCAGTCTACTTGGCAATGATGATTTTGTCTTTCTTATCTGTGGACAAAAATATGAAAACTATTGATCACACTTTACTGTTCGTCTGTTTTGAATCTGAACCTTTTTCTGGCTAATAAATTTTCTTTTCCTCCTATGGTTCACTTTATATTTCAGATACATGTATATCATTTGGTTCCTTATCAATGTTAGTAACTTCATTGGAAGTGGATTTTCAGATTTTGTTTAACTTGACAAGAGTTATGTTCCTTTATTTTAGATGACATAAGTTTAAGATTAGTTTGTTATGTGCATGTATAAAATTATCCCCTTTGGAGTGAAATGGTTTTATTTTAAGACTGCTTTGCCTTTTAGAGTTACAAATGTATGTTCTTTGGTGTAAGGGAAGTTTTATTTCTGATTGATTTGTAATTTACAGAGTTATGGTCCTTGATTTCATGTTGCTTAAGTATGATTGTTTTGCTATATACGTATATAAAGTTATGATCTTTGGTATACAATGGATTAATTTTAGTATTGGGTTGTCTTTATAAGTTATGGTCTTTGGTGAAAGGAAGCTTTATTTCGGTATTTATCTGTTTTTCATAATAGAGTTATGGTCCTTGATATAAAATAGAGTAATTTTAGGATTCAAATAACTTATATAGAGTTATGGTCCTTTGCATAAAATAGAGTAATTTTATTATTGTTTATTTTGATAGAATTCATATATATGGTGTAGACTGGATTAACTTTAAGATTGATTTTCCTTTACAGAGTTATGGTTCTTGGTGTTAAAGGTTACCATCAGTATAATGTACAGTTGTATTGCTGGTTACAATGATGGGTTTTGTTTTGTTTTTTTTGTTTTTTTTGGCTTGAAATAAGACAATACAGAATGAGAAAATACCATTATTTCTTGCTTATCAAAATTGTTAAGAAAAATAGTATGTTCGTCATAGCCATTTAAATTTTAAATTTTAATTTACTGTAAATGTTAAAGTATTTAAATTATCCTTACCATGCCTACCTTATTTATTTTTTGTTGTATTTTATTGAATTGATTTAAAGCACTCTTGTCTATAACAATTTAACAAATACACAACCTATTTCCAGTGTATATTGATTCTTTTGAAAATTTGACTATTTAAGCTCTTCAATTATTTGTTTAATATGTTTTTTTGGTGTAAATATGTGCTCGCTTCTTTACTTTCAATACCCATAAATATAAATATATTCATTGAATTTGTAAAGTTAAACAGATTCTCATAGATTTCTGATAGAATATTTATCATTTAAGTATATTTTGCGATTCTTGTTTGTTCTTGATTTCACTCATAAAATTTGTATTTCAGTTAATTTGTTTTCTGAAAGATTCTTTATGAGATTTCATTTTTAATATCATTTTGTATAGAAAATTGACATTTATATGCTCTAAGCAAAACAAATTGGTGCAGTGACATTACATGTTACAATTCACTGTGCACAAACATGTTTACAAACTACATGTATCATCTCAACAAAAGAATTATATTTAGTGGGAACTCTTGGGTTTTTTCACATTTTTTTCTAATGTTAAAAATGTACTCATTAAAAGAATTTTACATACAGTGGGACCATTACAGTTTACATGTTTTTGTTATAGATCAAATATACTCAGTAAAAGAGGTTTTTTTTCAGCTTACACATTTTTTCCCTAAACACAAATATACTAAACTCGAATTTTAGAACCAGTGACAAAGTCTCCAGTTTTACACATCTTTTCCTCATGATAAAAATGTTCTCAATGAAAGAGTGTTCAGGTCTGAGTGGGGAGAGCATGTCATATTCTTCCATTTTCTTCTACTAAAGCTATCATAGCAAGGAAGAGACAAAAAATATAAACATTTTGAAGTCAATGTCTTCTTTTTTATTTCTTTATACAAGAATAACAACTTACCCAGTATCTTGAATTTGTTTTCTAAGTAAACAAAAAAGGGGGGGTGTCATCTCGTATTCTGATTTGCCTGTCTTGTGATTCTAAGTCAGCTTTACTATTATGTGATAACAGATGCATAAAGAGACTTTGACATATCAATAAAAAAACCACAGCAGATTTTGCAAAGATTGTGCTCCTTCTTTACTTTCAATACCCATAAATATAAATATATTCATTGAATTTGTAAAGTTAAACAGATTCTCATAGATTTCTGATAGAATATTTATCATTTAAGTATATTATGCAGTCTCACTTGTTCTTGATTTCACTCATAAATTTTTTATCTCGTATTCTGATTTGCCTGTCTTGTGATTCTAACGGTCAACTTTACTGTTATGTGATAACAGATGCATTACGATACTTTGACATATCCAAAAAACCCACAGCAGATTTTGCAAAGATTTCCAGCCAATTTTTATGAACCCTGCTGACTTTACAAAGAATCGTATCCTTTTAAATAGGTATGAATAATATTAAATATGGCCAATATATAGATTTAAAATAATCTGTATTAATTAATCTATATATAGTGGTTCTATTCAATAACTTTATCTTCTTCTCGTGTATTAAATACTTTTAACAATAAACGAGCTGGTTAAGAATTTATAGTGTGTAAATCATAAAATCCTTTAACCATTGACTTGTTTTGTATTGGTAACGGCCGGTAGACTCGTACACGAATCGTTAGACAGATGTACATGTAGTAATATAAATCCTCAGATACATACAGATTACATGTAACTGAAATTGAAATTGTAAGACGAGGAAAATAAGCCTGGGACCATATTGCCACCTCTGTAAATTCACATTTCGGTTAACACATCGGTGATATACAAAATGGTTCTAAAGCACACAGTGTTAATGAGTGATAATGTGTCCAGGTGGACCAACATGACTGATGGAATTTCTAAATTGTAAAACTGTTCCTTTTGTCGTTCTCTTTGACACATTATTTTAACATAGCCTCTCCCCTTCTCAAAGTTAAATGATCGTTCCCTCAGTGACAGCCAATGGCGTAGCTGCATTAAAGCAGTGTAAGCAAGTGCTTACAAATACTTTCTTACAAAAGAATTTTTTATTTTTATTTTGTCCAAATCCAGACTGAACTCCCTCATTTGGTTGTGTTTTAGTTTATATCCATCCCGCTAATTTTCCCCGGAAGTATATCTGGTCAATTCCGACAATTACTTAATTTATAATGATTGCATATTAGTCCAGCGTTCATTTGCATTGTATTAAATACTAATCTTTTTCCTGAAAGTTCATAGAACTTGATTAATTAGTAAACTACGATTTATAATATGAAGAGAAGTAGTTCATCGGGGAAACAAAGTAGGGGTCCCGGACAAAGTAAATTGTCACAGTTTTTCTCTAAACGGCAAAAAGAGTCAATAGAAGACCCAAGTGTGGAGCTTTCACATGGTTCTGGTACATGTTTGTCACAAGAAAGCAAAGGTAGTGGTACACTCAGCGGCTCCAAAGCAGAGACAAATGACGCAGCCAGTACTTCTAGATCTAAATCAATTCAGCCAAATAATTTAGATTTGTCCTTTGACAAGTCAAACGTTGACGACCAACAAAAGTTGTTTTTGCTGAAAAATAAATGGGATATACCATCGTCGTTTGTTTTTCCTCTGACAGATATTCGTGGGACCAAAAGGCGCTTTAATCGGTCCTGGCTTGAAAAGTATCATTGCCTGAGATATTCAGAGTCAGAAAATGGAGTTTTTTGTTTATGTTGTGTTTTGTTCTGAGCATGCATTTGTTAAGAATTCTATAAATGACTGGGCAAATTTGGGTACCCTAATAAAACGCCACTTGGATCAACCTGGACACAGCAGGTGTCTTGAAATGAGTGAAAACTTTATGTCTATCGCGGAGGGCCAAAAGGACGATGTAATGTCAATGTTAAGCAGTGCTTTTCAGGATAAAATCACAAGAAACAGATCAATTCTTCACAGTATCCTTAAGATCATTTATCTATGTGGAAAACAAAATATTCCCTTACGCGATCACACTGAAGAGAAAAGCAATTTCATAGCTCTTATCAACTACAGGGCTGAATCTGATCAAATTTTGGCTACTCATTTGCAACACAGTCCCCCAAATGCAAGGTATCTATCACCCACCATACAAAATGAACTGATTGATATTTGTGGTAGACAGTTACAACAAGTTATTGTTTCAGAGTGTAATTCAGCTAATTGCTTCAGTGTAATTGCAGATGAGACCACTGATGTTTCTACCACAGAGCAAATTTCTTTGTGTGTTCGTTACGTGGGTGTAGATAGCGATGAGGAGATGTGCGTCAAGGAGTCATTTCTTGGGTTTGCAGAGGCAAGCTCAACAACTGGTGAAGAACTGGCAACTACTATAATGGCAAAATTAAGAGAATACGGAATTGTAACACAAGCAATTAGAGGCCAAGGTTATGATGGGGCTGCAAATATGTCCGGTAAATTTTCTGGCGTTCGCACACGTATTCAAACCGAAATTCCTGAAGCCTATTATGTCCACTGCTATGCACATTGCCTGAATTTGGCTGTTGTCAAATCGTGTCAGCTCCCAATTGTCCGCAATACAATTGATACTGTAAAAGATGTTTCATATGCCTTTCATTATTCTTCGAAAAGAACAGGTAGGTTTAAAACCATGTTACAACAGGCAGATGAAGAGCAATTAGATGCTCTTGATGGACGAAGAAAAATAAAAGGTTTGTGCGACACCCGATGGTCAAGTAGGGCAGACGCACTTAGCATATTCAAATCTGCGCATGCATTAAAAATTGATACTTTAGATGACCTAGGAACTGGTGGTGATCGAAATGCTATGCAATTGAAACTTGCCCTTCAGGATTTCGGCTTCATGGCTGCTCTTGTTGTTACTGAATGTGTGCTTCAATACAGTTTGGCATTATCCAACCTTTAACAAAGACCTTCAATTGACTTGGTAGAGGCTGCATCTGAGGCTGAAACTGTTATTTCAAGCCTTCGAAAAATTAGACAGGATGACAATGTCTGGCAGGAGTTGTACCAGGACATAACAAAACTTGCCGAAAAGCAGAATGTATTACCGAGGACAGCTGGTAGGCAACAGAACAGAGACAATGTGCCTGCTGATACACCAGAAGAATACTGGCGACGATCAGTATACTATCCGTTGCTCGACCACATTGCCAATGAACTTGAGACAAGACTTGTAGTTCATAAAGACCGGTTTCTGGCTCAATACCTCATCCCTTCAAAACTTGCCTCCCTTACACCCGAAAGAAAACTTCAGGTTTTTATGCCATTTGCAGGCGACCTGCCCGATAACAATTTTGCAGCCTATAAAGCAGAAATGGTAAGGTGGAAATGTAAATGGCAAAATGTTACTGAGAAGCCGAGCACACTTATTGACACACTCAAGCATGCTAAACCCGAGTTGTATCCTAAGATCCACAGAGCTGTAAAGGTTCTTTTGACTATGCCTGTAACCTCAGCTACCGCAGAAAGGTCTTTTAGCGCTCTCAAAAGAATCAAAACCTACCTGCGATCTACGATGGTTGAGGATAGACTTAATGGTTTGTCCTTAATGCATGTCCATCCAGAGATTCCCCTGAACTTTGACCAGGCTATAAACACTTTTGCAGCAGATGGAAACAGGAGAATCCAGCTAAAATTTCCGTACTAAACACATATTAACATGCAATGGCCTGGATATACCTCGTCTGTTGTTGGGGCCGTGTTACCCATATTTGTTTCAATCCCTTGTTTGTTTCATTATTTTTGTTGTTGATCCGAATCTTGTCTAGGTTGTTTGATTTACATTTCCTGTTTATTCCTCGCGTTTTATAGTCTTTTCGTGTTCCATGCAATCTCAACTCAACTGGATCGTTATATCAATAATGTATATAAGAATTGCGAATATGTTGTACATTTTTCAAATCAAATGTATTTAAAAAAAAAAACAAACAAACAAAAAAAAACAAAAAAAAAATAATAATCAAAGCTGGCTGTGATCCTCTTAATCGTTTTCATTCACCAGTTATTGTGCATCGAAAACATGAAGGAGCAGTTACCAGACATGAATTTTTGCCATCCTCTGCAAGAAAACATCTCCAGCTTTAGGGGGGCTGCTGCCCCGCAGACCCCCTGCTTATAGGTTCTTTTTTTTCTGGCTACGCCACTGACAGCCATCATCATTTAACCGTTTAACACAATGTAAAGCCCCTGTTACACGGTAAAGCAAGTATCATGATACTTGTATCATAAACCAAAAAATACAGTGTAAACAGTGCATGATACACACTTTGGGATAGAACATGTTCTATTCTGTACAGCAAGTATCACGATACAATCAGAGATCTTGGTTTGAGGTCAGGAGGTTACAACATCATCAACAAATAAAAGCACATGGTCAGCACATGGTAAATAAAACATGACTGGAAAGGGGGAAAAAAGTAGTGATGTTATTTGGTCAAAGGAACAGATGGAGAGTCTCCTCAATTTGTATGATAATGTCTTCAAAAGTTGTCAGGTTTCTCCATTTTGGTGGGAATAATTTAAAAAAAAATTCTGCATGAAACATGCTACTTGATTTAGTGTGTAAACTGACAAGGATCATGATACAAAAAGTTGCATGATACAAGTATCGCGATACTTGCTTTACCGTGTAACAGGGCCTTAAGCGTATTCTCTATGAGGAATTTTTTCTTAAGAGTCTCTTATTATCTCTTAAGAATAGCATTTTTCTCGCATATTAAACTAATATTTACACGGAGACTCTTATTTTAATAGGTGGTTGGTGGAGTGAAAGTGCATACACGTTGGGTGGTTAAAAAACTATAAATGGCGATTGATTTATTAGTTCACAATCCTGTTATATAAATATTTACGTGATCATAAACCAGAACATCCTTAAAATTATTGAATGCATTAGTGTCGCTTATTTTAAAATTCATGATATTTATGTTTGATTGATCTGATCAATATCAATATACAGTGTATATACAAGGCAATTAACTAATGGATATTTATATACGTGGTGAATTATCTTAAAAATGTTTCAGTTATGAACTTTTCATTTAAAACATTAAGAGATTTATTTTAATATAGAATGTATAACCAATAAAGGTATACCGGTATGTATGGAAATTAATTTTGAAATTCAATTACATGTATCTACAGTCAAACCTGCTTTTGTGATCACCTCTATTTTAAAAACAATAACTTGGTTTATGCGACCTTAATTTTTTATTCGCTCCACAGTGTATTTCATATCCATTAAACTTGCATTAAGAGACCACCTGCCTTTTGTGACCATATTTCACTATTCCGTTGGAACATCATATAAGACAGGTGTTTTGACTGTATTGTATTTTTGAAAACACAGCCATCATTTTTCCTGTAAGAAACAATAGATCAATATCGATGTAATCATTTGATCATTCGTAAGGTCCATTGATCTCTGTATGTCTTAGATTTCCTTGTGTATAGGATATCTTAGAATATTAATTTCATCTCACTGCGTAATTTCTATCGTCACTCAATTTGTTTTGGAATAAAGGTAATTAATTATATATTCCGTATCTTTGTATATATTCTATAGAGTAATGACGAGATTGGAATAATTGGTCTCAGTTCTTCCATACACACATTACAAGATTTGGTAATTTCTGTTTGAATGCTTCATGTTTATTGTCATCACTTTGTGTCTGTCGTCGTCTGTAAACATTTCACATTTCATGCATCTTCATGTCCGAATCGACGATGCCACGTGAAACCGAGCTTAACGAGGATACACCATCAGATTTGAGTTTGTTGGTTAGGATAAACAAATAATTAAAGATGGATTCTGCAACCAGTTCTGTTTTTTTTATTAGCTAATAACAAAACAAAATATATTTTTCAGAGACCACATACCTGTTGTAGTTACTATGAAAGGGAAGTGATGGTCAACAATTTTACTGATATCAACAAAACGAACAACTACCTCTCGCCTCAAAAAAATCATTGAACATATAAAAGACTATGAAATATGCCGATGGAACCAGGTCTCGGCTTAGGGCAGGCACAAAAATAGTGGCGAGGTGAAATCAATTAATTCTACAATGTAAGTGTAGATTGACTGTATCACCGAATATAGTCATTTACTAATTAATTCTATCATTGTTTGTGTATTGTTAATCCAAAATGGCTGTCATCATGTAACATAAAAACCACGTAAAACGGAGGTCTCCATTGCTTAGTTCCCTACGGTCCCCACGGACTATAGAATCGCACGCCATCTGTCTGTCAATTAACCTGTAGGTTTCAGATCATGCGCATATATTCTGTAGTGAATAAGTGCATAGTAAAGTGCTAATGCATGCGAAATAATTTCTTGAAAAGGTTAAGGTGGACGAAAGGAACATATTTGTCCTACTTGTATGGGTGT
The DNA here is from genome assembly GCA_963680875.1 of Bathymodiolus brooksi. Classification (NCBI taxonomy): domain Eukaryota; kingdom Metazoa; phylum Mollusca; class Bivalvia; order Mytilida; family Modiolidae; genus Bathymodiolus; species Bathymodiolus brooksi. Next base: position 26,208,355 of record OY804581.1, on the reverse strand, counting down.
TGATAGATTCGAAATATTTGTTTATTTGACAGGAACAAGACGGGTGTCACTAGTGGAGTAAGAACTGCTAACATGCCGGAACACGTCCATTTTCTCATGGTAAAAATATTAAAGATAATTGAAACTTCATTATTCTGGAAAAATACTTACTACAATGTACTAAAAATGTTCGAGGTGAACTAAGCTGGGTATTTTGACGTATATGGTTTAATGAATGAGATAGAGTTTAAATACAATTTGCATAAGTTACTCGAAGGTGCAATTGTATGCAAAGATGACATATCTGAAAACTGTATGTTGAATGACAAAGTCATTGGTGTAAGAAAGTTGGTTAACAGACTGAATGGGGAAGCTAGGTGAATACCGATTCAATAACCTCATAGAATACCAAGACCACATTACGCACGTAAAGATTGACTTGTCAAATACATACACCAGTATGTACGATATTTGGAAACAAAAGAAAAATAGATTGAAAATTATTCAGGTTCATTTAGTGATGTTTTTTCACGTAAAATACAACATGAGTACGAATGATATTACTAGATTATCTCATTGAACTGAAGTTACCCGGTAAGTAATTATTTACATTCTGTACGAAGCAGAGAAAAAGGTCATAGCGCTCTGAATTCAAACAAGTGTGACATCTTTTCATACAGCGATTTAACCATGAATGGCTAAGCGAAGTTGTGTTAATGTATTTATATGTATATATAAGTTGTTGGGTTTTAAAGTAATAAAGCTTTCTAAATAATAAGTCGTACAATTTGTTTTACAAGTATTTAACCACGGTCAGGCCTTAGAAACGTGTTTTAACGACGGTGGATCACTTGAATAATAAATGAATGTACCGTTATACAGAGTTCATATGCTTAAAACCTGTTTATTTCTGTATACATTTTTGTGTATACGAATACTGCAATTCTGTTGTACAAAAATGTATTAAATTTGAATAAAGAAATTGATTTTATGTTGATATCTCACACTGTGAGATCGAAACTAATTAAGGCCGAATGTGTTAATAAATTTTTAAAACTATGGTTAATTAAACATTTTATCTAGCGGCATGTTAATTGAACAGCCATTATTTATGAACTGGGATGTTTCATTGTATGTTATTCTACCATTATTCTAGGACATAACTTTACAATGTTTTTCAATATAAATTTTGCACAAGTTCTGTTTTGATTCATTACTTTGCTGTCCATGTATATAACGATTGAATAAAAATTGCATGGATCATTTCTAACATATATAAATAACGCACATCTAATTTTAATCTAGTATTTAAATATTTGCTCTCTTGACGACTATGTATCGATCTTAACTTTCACTGGACTCTTGACACTTTTGCTAAATCCACCGTGTTTGTCTTGTTCAAACCATGCTCGCCTAGCTATATATATAGGGTGTTATAGATCGTGGGTTCGATCCCCAGCAAGTTGGCACGCAGTCCAATGGATTGACATGTTTTTTCAGCCATTCCAACCCAAAAGGAATGAATTGCTAGTCATTACGTGTGCTCCCTTGGGAGCTGACATGCCAACTTATTTGTGAATCATGCCAGACTTATAAGAAAGGACATTGTTTTGCGCGTGTTGATTGACATCATCGTCAGCAAGATTCTTGCCACCAATCAGGAGGCATAACAAATCTTGTTCATATCACGTAACTAACCTCGACCGTGATAAACGTTCTTAGTAATCTTACAACGAATGGTTATTTTCGCACTTGCAAATACTACGGGCGTTTGTGGCATGGATTTACCCCCCCCCCTTTTTTTTTCCTTTACTTTCTGTTTAGATATTATATTTAATAAAATATCTTTATTATTTCATCTCTTTTTCCTTTATTTAACGTTTTCGTGTCCATATATCTATACCATATTGTGGTACAACAGCTTACATCGATCGTCCCTCTACTCTTATTATCCACGTATAACTTGGAATTATATTTATGCTATAAATCCCACGTATAAATCCGATTTCATGGTAGACAAACTATGGCCTCGCGATCGGTTTCGCAGAATATTATAAAATGTAAAAAGATTAGCCGAACGTAAAGCAACAAAAATAAAACACCGATATAATAATAATAAAAAGAAACAGACACACAACTCTAAAACAATGCACACTTTGATCAAATGCCACCAGTTTAGTACCAATCAATATCATTGGCGCTATATATTTAAACGTGAATTAAGCTTGAACTGTTGATAATTCACGCGTGTATTATGACAAATTACGCATCACAATCCTTTACATTCACGCGTATGTTTTTCTACATAACCGCGTTATATTCGCCAAATATACCCGTAAAGTAGTCACCCTTCTATGAAAATGTGAACTTATAAGAGGGTGGCATCTCTTATGGAAACCATTTGGTAGTTTTTACTATCTCAGTGAATCCAAAATCTGGCCGGATAAGAGGAGGTGCCTTTGATGTGACTGGCCTTGTAAGAGGAAGGGAGCAGTGTAACTGAATTATCTTATCAATTAATAACAAATGGATGAATTCGTATCTACAATTGACATAGAATTTGTATATTTATTTTGTAAATAAACGCGTCATATTGAACAAAGTACCAGTGTTAAGATACGAGTGGATATAATTAACGTGTAAACTATATTAGTCTGACGTAAGCAAATTCACGCGTAACTTGTCATAATTCATGTGTGCTTATCAACAAATCAGGCATCAATATTTCGATTCACGCATAAGCATATGCACCGGTGACATTAATAGCCACTCATATAAAACATGCACATGCATAATGCATATTGAACGATAATGCTTTAATGCTTTTTGTTTGTTCCGATATAATGAAACTGTCTGGTAACATTTCCCTATTTATATTTTGTCAAATGCTCTTTTTACATGTAGACACTTTTATAGTAAAAGCTTACAATATTTCAATAAAGGTTGATGGATTATTTATACATGATTGTACCCATCTACAATAGTATATGCTTCAATAGCCCACCATTAAACCTAATAAGTCTTTTATGTAAAAACGTTCAATCCCACAATTTGAAATCGATTTGTATAAAATATATGAACGCATTTATTTAGTTAATAATGAAACATATTTTTAATATAGCTATCTTCTTCCAAGCTTTAAGGAAATTGAACAAATAATTACGTAATACATTTCCCTATTTGTGAATAATTTTCTACTGAAATAAACATTAAAAAATGCACCAGTTTAATATGTTACTATTGTATACCTGGCTAGACGATTTATCTCCTTCAAATTTAAAATCTTAGCTATAATTCACATTTCCCTATTTGTGAATAATTTTCTACTGAAATAAACATTAAAAATGCACGTTTAACATGTTACTGTGGTGTGCATGGCTAGACGGTTTATACTCCTTCAAATTTCAAATCTTAGCTACAATCCTCTCTATTAGCTTTATAAGTTCGTTCGGTTCAACCCATGCTCTTTTCAAGCTAACCGATAATTGATCTTGCGATTGCTTTATTTTGTTTTGTTTGTCACACTGACGATGTTTGCCACACTAATTAATGGCAGCATTTAAATCTGATAAAATTCATCTCGCACTACCCCCACCCCCTGACTGGACCGGTCTGACGAAGTGCGGGACCCAACCCAAAACCTGCAGCGTGTTATGTGTACTTGAACAGCTGAGAGTATAGATAACTCCAGCGGGGACCCAATTGGCCTAAATGGCTTAACCGCGTCCCTTTCTCCTGATGGGCATATCAGTAAAGGGGAACAATAGAGAAATGTGATTATAATCAGATTGCAGCATTGCAATATCAAATAATCCGAGATAGCCTAATATCTACATAGATTTGTATGTTACGAGTAAAAAGAGTTACCATTATTCTCACACTAGGTGTTCTCGCAAAGAGATCCCGAGTACATACTTGTACTCGTCACTTAAAATCTAAGGGAGCAATCATTTTAGGTAGTGGTCAAGGAAAGAAATTTGAGAAAGAAAGAAACAGGTATGACAAAAGCAATGCAAGAATGCCAGGCTGTAGTTCTCATGAAGACTGTCTCCCGACGTTAACGACTTCATTGTCCATCTTGTCTGTCATCCTAGAAGTATTGGTATGGATAGTTGCAGATATTTATTTGATTTGATATATTGTGTTTAACGCCACTTTCAGCAATATTTCAGATATATCATGGCCACCAGTTTTAGTGGTGGAAGAAGCCGGGATCACTTGCGGCTGCGAATCGAGTGCACCCTTTTTGTAATTTACAAAGTCATGCGCAAACCCACGCCATATTGGTGATAGGCCACTTGGGCTCGCAGATATTGACAGATAGCAGACAGACAGACAATGCCCCACTACAAATGTTCACAAAAAGAATATTGGGCATGAACTTCTTAGAATACATGGCTATTCTTGTATACGGAATTATAAATGGTGTATGCCCTTTGTTTGTAGTTTCATGACCGATTTGAGAAATGAACCACCAAATTTTAATTCACATTTGAAGATTTCTGTTGACTAAGTTATCATGATCAATTTTCCAATGTAAACATGTATATATTTTAGTTCTTTGGGCAAGTCAAGGCACATTAATTAATATGAACCCTTTCACAAGAGTAAATATTTGGTATACAAAAATAATGTTAGTACAAGCCATAAAATATATAATCAATAAAAAGTGGAAAAAGCTTCATGCACTTTTACCATAGTGACAAGTAAGAGTAGCTAAGTGGCTCCTTCAGACTTTCAAAAAATAAAATTAGAATCTGTTGATTTGCTGGTTTCAGTTTTTATCATAGCATCTAATTTTTATCTTTGTAGAGTGAAAGCATTGTCAAAAGTATTGTACAATTGGCAAAGGTCAAAATAAATCCAAGAAAAGCTATAACTACTAAAACTTTGCCTAATCATGGCAGTGAGTGAGCAGGTGATTGTTGTTTAACACCAAATGAGCAATTTTTCAGTTATATCATGGCGAGAACATTTCCATGAGTGAATGATGATGTTCTCTTTGTACTAGATCAACATGCTAGCTCACCGAAACAATACTCCACAAGTAGACATGTTGTTTCAATCAGACATAATCCTGATTCTGAGCCAACCACTCTTTGTTCTATACTCCTTAATGCTGCATGCTCAGCAAAGAAGCAGCAAATACTAATTTTATAGCCTTTAGTTTTACTTGACCTGGGCTTGAAAACATGATCTACCACACTCTAGGTAAGCATGCTTACCATTGCACTACTAAAAGAAAAAGTTCAAAGAAATCATGACACAATCTGTAAATTGTACCTAAGCAAAAACTTAAACTAAGAAAACCAATAACTTCCAATCTAATTAAATTTTGGAATTGGTTAGATCTCATTTTTTCATTTCTTTTTAATGACTGATCTGCAATAAGTCTCGCCATGCATAAGGAAAGACTCTTGCAAAATGGTGAAATACAGGGGAGACAACTTGGTTTGAAAGCACCAATGCGAAAAAAAAACAAATGTAAAATGGATACAGTCCAACCTCCTGTTGTGTTATACAGGGTAAACAACTTGGTTTGAAAGCAGACATGCAAAAATAAAAATGTAAAATGGATACAGTCCAACCTCCTGTTGTGTTATACAGGGTAAACAACTTGGTTTGAAAGCAAACATGCAAAAATAAAAATGTAAAATGGATACAGTCCAACCTCCTGTTGTGTTATACAGGGTAAACAACTTGGTTTGAAAGCAGACATGCAAAAATAAAAATGTAAAATGGATACAGTCCAACCTCCTGTTGTAATATACATAGGAAACAACTTGGTTTGAAAGCAAACATGCAAAAATAAAAATGTAAAATGGATACAGTCCAACCTCATTGGGTATAAGATTGAAAAGCAGTATGCGAAAATGTAAAATAGATACAGCACAACCTCGTTATGTTGAAGTTAAAATGACCAAGGATTTTACTTCATAATAGTTATGTATTCGAGTTATCTGCATGAAAATAAACGAAGTTACTGACAGATCTTTTGCACATTTCAGATTTGATTCTAAAATTATGTTTTATAAAGGAGTTATCTCCCTTACAATGAGAAAAATGGTACCCCCTTCAAGCCAGAGCAATGGAAAGAACAAGGAATTTGTATTAAAAAGATCAGAAGATAATCTTACAGCAACTAGAAAATTCACATGTTTTTACATGTAAAAGTTTGTACAGATTTTGGAAAAAAATATATTTTAGTTTTTATTAAACTTTGCATTAAAGGAAAATAACTCCTATTAAAGCGTGCAAAAAGTCTAATTTTAGAATCAAGTCAGAAATAATCTTCCACTAGTGGTCAGTATTTGGTAATTAAAAGTAGAAGAAAATTACCAATGGTCTATCATCACAGGCCAATTTTTTACTTTGAAGCTAATCAAGGATATGACTTGTGCAGGGTTGAGATAACAAGGATTAATCTGCTTATCTGAGTTGCATACAATTTTTTTTATAAGCAAAGCCAACAAACATCATGCAATACAAGGCGGCAGTGATTTGAAAGCTATTCCAATCAAAATTACCGATCAATATTCTGTTTGTTGAAAAAAGGTCATGTTTCCTTGACAACTAAAATCTTGTGTTACAAATGAAGAAGAGAAATCTCTTGGATTTCCTGAAGAAAAAAATATAAATGCAGGTGACACGATTAAAAAAATATATTTCTACTAAATATAGCACTCAATCAAGCTTTCATTCTGAATGAGGATATTGCTAAAAGTGGCACAAAACATAAACAAGGATCACCTGTCTAAACTGAACTCCCATTGGACAAATTTTCTTGTTCAGAATCGACAGGTGGTCATATTACACAGGTTAAATTTACAAATATTCCAGATGTTGGGACAAAATTTAAAAGTTCAGATTACACAGGTTTTCGGTATATTCAAGATTTTGTTTTTGGACTGTTTTGACTGTATCAATGAAAATAAATCAGATATTTTAAATGGAATAGCTTTCAATGCAGTAATCTAAAAACAAACAACTCATATATTTATGACAAGGCATTTATTCCGTTAGTAGGTAATACATTGAAATTATGCATTTGTAGCCATTCTGATACTGGTCTTAAATATATTGAGCAATAACAAGCAGATAAAGGAGATTGTCACATGACCATTTATCTACCAATCAAGATAAAGGAGATTGTCACATGACCAGTTATCTACCAATCAAGATAAAGGAGATTGTCACATGACCAGTTATCTACCAATCAATTTATAATTCGCTTTCCTCTGAAATTTTCATTTCAATATTTCAAAAGTTGTTAAAATAAAAGTGTATACTGCTTTGTTTCAACAAAGAGCTTCGAAATAAATGAAAGTTGAAACAGTCCAGTATTTTGTTAAATTTATTCATCTGCCAATAAATTAATATCATTCTTTAGTTTTGTATATAAAGGCAATATGAAAAAATCTGGATACAAAAAAAACAAACTTTAATGATATTAATGAATTTATAACAAACTAATACACAAATTATAAATAAAAGTGTATGAATTAACATATGAGAAAAAAGAATTACAAATATCTGTTTGACTACAAATATCTTTCACAATGAGCAATTATACAAAAACAATGTCACAAAAATGATGCCATACAATACTTATTAAAGAAAAAACAAACACGAAACTGGACAATAATAGATACTTATATATATGTATATCTTAAATCTGTATCTCTAGTAGCCTATTTTAGAGGAAAATAGAATCAATTGCAAGTTTCATTAAAATTAAATATTAATGCTGTTTTTTTCTTCTTCGTTCAATTGTTTGGCAACATTTTCAATCATGCAACTCTTGTTGTTCAACATGCACACTTAAAATGTTTTATTCAGCATAAAACTTTTATATACATGTATTATAAAAATTTGTACAATAGATTTAAAATATACACAATTTATATAATAATGAGAAAAATAAAACTTTTAAAACATATAATTTAAAAACAAAAGATAGAACTAAGGAGTAACAAAAATAGATAAGTCTGTGGTAGAAAAATAAAACCTTGTTGGTCCAGAGTTTTGAACAATACTTTATTCATTATCTAAGAATACTTGTGTGTAATACTGAATAATTGTTATAAAATAAACATCTTACTGACTTGCACATGAATGATTTTTATCACAGTTCTAAGAATTTTGATATACAATAAAAGTGGACGGAATGTACAATTCACAATATATCTGCAATGTCCTTGGCAGTCTGAATCCATCTTTCCAAGAAGGATACGATAACATTCTGAAAAAACTTACCAAAATTTAAATTTTGAGTTTTTTTGTTTTTTATAAGTTAATCAAAAATAAAACAGTTGACCACATTTTTGTTTTCAATCAGTGACGTCAACAATTAAAGGAGCTATATATTGACTATGTCAAATTCCGAAAGATGGTGCAGGTGCTTTTCTTTTATGTATGGTCACCTGAACAAAGAAAAATAATGTTCGCACAACTTATTCGGGAACATCAGTTATCAAGGGAGCTAAATATTGACTGTGTCTAATTCCAAAAGATGGTGCTGGCATTAGCCTCTTGTGCATCCATACCTACAAAGAGAGAGAGAGAGATGTCATGCAGCATGCAATAAGATAAAAAAAACATTTAGTACATATTTCGGTTGATTGGTTGGTGTTTAACACCAACTTAAGCAGTATTTCAGCTATTCTGTGGCCATATTTTGGTCTCGCTCTCTCATTCACATAAGAATTAATACTGTAGCATATTTTTTTTTACGTGACAGTATGAGCAGAAGACAAAAAATATAACATGGCATTTGTCTATCAAAAAATCATATAAATTTTTATGAAATGGTTCATTAAATAGGACTATATCCCACAATTCATTGAATATCAATTATTTTAAAATTCCATTGAAATTTAATGATTTTTTTTTTAAATATAACTGTTAATTAGATGTAAACAAAGATAAAATTAAATTGAATTTTGATATAAATAATCAGAGTATCATTCATCAAAATTTTCATCCAAAACAATAAATAAAGTAGAATTTTCATTCTTTGTTGAAGAGGAAAATTCCTGTCCATTTTCAAAATTGTTGAAAGATTTAACTCCAATAAATAGTACAACACACAATTTAACTTATGACTTACATTCTCTGGTGAGTGAGCTCCGGGTCCTGGTTTTTTAGTGGTATCTCCTGGCATAACATTTCGACTGGTCATACTGTACAATGGTCCTTTGTCTTTGTAAAGGCTAGGGTCTGTTGTGTTGTATGCTCCTGGTCCTGGAGCCTAAAAAAACAGATATAAAAAATTTAATCTTTATTCTTCCAAAATTGATACAGCTTCCAAATAATTCACTCCATTTTCCTCAAGCCTAAACAAAATAATTGCCTGTTTGCATTCCTATATTATACACACCTAAACATAATATTGCTCATTATACACAGCAGTATATGGTATCTATTTATAAATTATGCTCATTATACACAGCAGAATATGGTAGATATATTTACAAAATAAGTATGCAATGAGATGTTGTGCTTTTCATTGAAATTTTCAGATACAGAAGAATATACTGTACCTTGGCCAAATCTTCATGGAAACTGCCAATTGTTGATCTTGCTTTCATTGAGAAAATTGGAGCTTGTTTATGACCACTAGTGACTGTTTTACCCAACATTTGAGTCAATGTGTAATTGTCTGGAGCTGAAAAATAAAACATATACACCTTGGTTAAATGTTTAAACATTGGAAACTTTCATCTTGTTTTCATTGAGAAAATTGAAGTTTATACATGACCACTTGGGACAGTTTAAAATAAAAATCAAAATTATAGCAGTTTACTGTATAATTATTTGGACCAAACTGAAAATTGTTTGAAAAAAGTACATGTATAACATATCTATATACCCTTTTACAAAATACAAAATGTAAAATAAAGTACACAGTCTTTTTAATATTTTCTTTTGAAAATTGATCAAAAGAAGGGGCACCACTCAGAAATTGACCACTTGTAGTTTTACAGTTGTTTGTGCAAACAATTTTTAATTGGTTTTACATACCCTTTTCATCATTTAAAAAGAAAATACGACATATATCTTTATACCTTTTTCATGCTCAAACATGTTAGGTGTTTAAGTTGACTGGAGGTGTATTTCAATGCTATTTAATTGTAAATATATATCCAAGTACATACTGATAATATCTTTTTATTTATTTTATATTTAAATTGCTACTTATTTGAACAACACAAAATCAGATCGTATCACATTATGATCAACATTCCAAGTAAGACAAAATTACAGCAAAGATAACGATAGTTGTTAAAAAAATATATACTACCGTAAAAAGTCTTGTATCATCCGCAGAAAAATTAGAATGATGTTATCTACTAACTAGAAAGTTGCCCTGACTTTTGGATTTGGATCGCAATTAAATATAGAGTGAAACTCAATTCAGCTTAGTATGGCTGATTTGGTTTTTATTGTTGTAAACTGGCCGATTGTTGTATGATGAAAAAACAGATTCTGCCAAAAATTTATGCAGTTAATAAGTAAAACATATATATATATAGGACATTTTATGAAAATTAGCTAAACAGTTTCTAAGAAGAACCTTGGGACCCTATTCTATAATCCAGAACATCAGTATTTTAAGACATTATAATCTACAAGAGAAACCATCAAAACTTTAAAAGGACTATCACATTTTGCCATTAGTGACTTATCTTATTCTATGTATAAGTGGTGGTGGCCATCTTGGTTTACCAACTTACAAACATTTGTAAAGGACCCTCAAAGTAAAATTCCTGTTTAGTTCTATTTGTTGAGGTGATTTCAGAGAAAGAGATGTAAAAAGTTTACAGACAGACAACCATTATGTACAACAAGTAAAGACAATAGCATAGCTACAGTTGAGTTAAAACTTGGGCACATGTTTTCCTACTATACCTGATTAATCTAGATCTGGGAAGTATCTGCTCAATAAAAAAAACAGATTTTATGTTGGTTTCACCCTTAAAAAAAATTGTGGAACCTTCATTCAGAACTACCATAAACTGGGCAGGGATATCCTTTCAGTCTAACTCAAAAGTTTTGGAGGCAAACACCAAATAATACTGCATTTTGTATTCCCAAAATTCTATAACATCCATTTTTTTTTAAAATATATAGATATTGTTTTCTTCACTAATGTTTCCAAGATAAAATGAATTGAACAAAGTTTCCATTTAAATTCAAAGTTTCTAATAATTTCTAATAACTACATTTCACAATTTCTTAAAACTCAAACTTTTCATCTCGAGACCCAATTTATAAAAAAAATAACTTTACAAGAAGTACACCTTATATATTCATCTTTTAGTTTTACATTGTTATACAAAAAGCATTTGGTCGTAAACGTTAACAAAATTGGGTATTAACATACAAATGTAATTACCAAAAATGCAAAATGTCAGAATAGTGTACATGTTTTGTTTAGTAGTAGAAAACCTTGGATGACATTATTATGCAAATACTTTCAAATTTAAATTTCAATGACATTCTGTTTTATTACAATGCAATCAAAACAAAAAAGACCTATTGACTGACCTTATAACAAATAATGGTAAACATACTTTTTTTTTTAATTCTGGCCTTAACATGGAAAAATCTATACAATTTCAGGGGAAATAACAGTTAAATCAATGTAATTATCAAAATAAAAAACAAATTCAACAATTAAATACAAAAAACACGGAAGAAATTTATTCAGCAGATATATACATGATAACGGTACAATGCAATTAGCAAATTTTAAACATCCATATTGGTAAAATTAAATTATGACAAAATGTTTGGAAATTTGTTTAACTATTGTCTTACCAGAAGAGATTATAGAATTTAACAACTCATAAGCATTATTAGGGACCAATTTCTTCTGGATTCCACGTAGAAAAAAAAAAAAAACTTATTTAATACATGTTTATATGTTAAAACTAAAACAATTTTGAAGGGAGCTCTACTAGTATGTACATGTAGCCTGTTAGTGTTAAATACAGATGACTGGTAAATATAAAATATACGTTTATTTATCATATACTTGTAGTTGATAAAGCTAAAATTTTACCCTGTAATAAAACTTTGAGCTTTGCTTAGAATAATAAGAGGAGTCATGTTTATTTCACAAGAATGGTCCAAGCGGGCTGATAAAGCAAGTTTATTAACTGCTTCCAGAAAGTTATTACATGCCTTTCCGCCAATGTCCGTAAGTTCACTTCGTGAATTTCTGGAAAACTGTGTTTACAGACACGGCGGATTAAACTGTTCTATAAAATATTTGCACAGAAAATTATTAACTACCAATTTCTCTCTTATGATATTGAAAGTGCTTAAAAACGTGCATTTATTGAATTTGTATATTAAAATAATAATTTTTTTGTTCTAGTATAACTATATGTATACAGGTATTTAATTCTAGCCAAAATGACTAAACATTTTGGTACAAATCAGTTATTTCCTCTGTTGAAGTATATGATAAACATATCATAACATATCATTTTTCACATCATACCCTTTATCAACTCTCGTTCATATATCATCCCTTGAGTCTATCGGCTCTCAGGCTGATATCATGACCTCGGGTTGATAAAGGGTACGATATGAAAAATGCTATATATATCAGTAACCAATGCCTGTGCAAGATTTACTTTAAATACTGTTTTATACACCAAAACAATTTCTCTTTCTTTTTTCACATATAAAACTAAAAGAAAGATTTTTTTTTTGGTGAACAATTTCAATGTGAGGTATTTTTCAACCTGAACACCATACACTCCTGCTCGTAATATAAAGAACGAAACATAATTATCAACCTCTTTTTCAACCGTAATACCACTCATGCCTTATTTATAAAGAACAAAACTTATCAGGTCATGCCCAGTATGTTTTTCAATATTGAATAAATTTATGTTTGAATTAACAATACCATGTAAAATATTAGTCTGGTATATTATAACTTCACATTGTCCTACTGTTGTTGGTTCGTTAGCTTTGTCAATTACATGTCACATTGAAAAAAAAAATTACATTTTGTGAACAAAGAAAAATATGAAAATATAATAACGGTGGTATAAACAGACTGAAACCTTTATAACTGTATTCTTCTAACATTTAAAAGAGTTTATCTGTATTTTCGTACTTGTAAAAAAATATAATTGTAAAGTAATTTTGCCTAAATGCAATACGAAAATTAGTCAAAATGAAAAGAGAACAATTTCAAAATCTGCCCAAATTTCCTATGCTTTTCTAATAAGGTAACAAAATATATGATGTTGTTAGTTAGAGATGTGAAATGTGAATGCGTACTTTATTTATTGATTCAAATTTCAATATTTGACTTATAGTTGATTGATTAGTGTTTAATGCCAGCCTTAACAATATTTCAGCTATATCGTGGCGTGAATTATGTGACACCCGTCTAAATCGAACCTTTAATAATCCAGAATAGTCTTTAAACTGAACATTAAATAAAGTCTCTATAAAGGAAATCTTTGCTAATTTAATCTGTAAAATACCGAACACCTGTCTATTCCAAAAACAAAAAGCTGGTCCCAAAATGGAGGTTTGGCTTAGACAAGTTTCTTTTAAATATATATATATGTATGACATTTACTTTTTTTTAAACATTTGTAAATAAGAACATAAAATTTTAATGAGGATATTTAATAAGATTGTAAATATCAAATTTCAGGTAATACAAAGTACCCCTGACAACAAAAATTTACACTTCAGTTTCAAGACAACATCAAACATCAATATATATTTTGGTATGTTTCATTGTTTGTTCTATAAGGTAAGGAATCACTCTTCTTTAACTTATTATATATAGAATTATCATTAACTAAAAATACAGGAATTTTTTTTTACAAATTACAGTGAAACTGAACCCTGAATTCCTGTATAAATCGAACATTAAATAAAGTCCCAGTTTAGACAATATTTGTTAATTTAACCTGAATAAACAGAACATCCTGTCTATACTGAATGAAATTTAACCAGTAAGGAATGAACACCTGTCAATACCGAACACAAAAGTTGGTCCTAATGAGGTTCAGCTTAGACAAGTTTCACTGTTAAAAGATACCTACCAGGTGTATTATCTGTTTTCCTGTGTTTATGTCTTGTTCCAAAACTGTAAGCAGCATGCCTAAATTTAGCTGTTGGGCCTGCATTTTCTGGGCTGTAGGCTCCAGGGCCTGGAACTTTGAACATTGTTGAATCCCTTTGTCGGCCATATAATGAATAATGAGGTGTTCCGTCACCGCCATCTCTGTATACCTTAGGGTTTGGGTAATAGCAAGGTCCTGGACTGCAGTCATCCTTGAATTTACCATGACGAACACCAAATGGGTATGCTGGTCCTTTATTATGAAGACTTCTGGGATCATGAGTTTTTTGTCCTACTAATCCTGGTAGTCCGTAACAGGGGCCAGGGCTGCTGTACATGGCAGCAATTGGCCCACGGGGTTTTGTATAATTGTAAACCATTTTCACACGTTAAATCTCACTAAGAATCCTGAAAGAAAAAAGAAAAACATACAACTAACAGACAAATATATATACATGTATATTCCTTGCTCTTTACACATCAAAGTAAAGGGGAATAATTGAAAAAAAGGATTTTCCTTTGAATTATATCCCCTTGATAATCCCCACAACACCATGGATCATTCAAAATTGATAATAAATAATGCAACATTTTCTTAAGAGTCAAAATCTGATCATCAAATTTGAGTTGAGAAAACAAAAATGTCTGAATTACCTACTAGCATCCACCTTATTGTTTGTTTTAAGTCATCCTTGTTCTACCTGGTAAACAAATTTTATGAACAGTGTAAACAATCTTGTTTACAAACTACTCATAAATCTATCTTCTAAACAATACACATTTTAAGAAAGATCTTGTCTTATAGACAGTTGAACTGTTGAAGAACTCTCATATCAAGCCAATGTAGCAATTATATTGGTCATTTAATATTAAATTATAATAAATGAAATGTCTATCAAAATCAAAGCTTTAAATATATCAGTTGTGAGTTGAAATATTATTAAAAATTCAATAATTCATCAGTTTTTTTTTAATTTAATTTCTGTGGCTGATAATACGAAGTCAAGAAAAAAAATGTGGTAAACATTGGTTAAGTACATAAATAAAAGGATTCTGTTACCTAACTAACAGACAAAAGGTATTAAATGTACATGAACATTTTATCAAAGGTGGTATTAAAAAAATTGTAATAAAATAGAATAAAAATAAAAAGGAAGTTCTAAAGAAAATATTTTAATTCCAGGTTACACTTTTAATTCTATCGAAAACTATTCACAAAGATGAAGTACTGTAGGAAAAAATTCAATTTGTTAACTTTTATATCAACAAGAAAATTTACCTTGAAATAAATAAAAATTTAATCTTTAAAACTTACAACAAATTAATTGGTAAAGAAACATGACAAAATACTATAAAACTAAGTAAAAACTTCTTACCTTAAAAGTTATATAGTACAAATAAAATAAAGAAGAAAATAAAATGTCAGCTAAAGTTATTTCTCATGCTATGAATGTTTCTAAACTAATTGTATTGTGTTTGGCTTGGCTACCCAGCAACCAGTATGGATACCTGAATGAACTTGTAAAACATTTAATTATTGGTCTATTTCATTTGCCTGTGCCAATCAACTGACCTGGCACAATTTCTAACAAAAACTAGGCATTTAATTACCTTTTTATTTAGTGAATAATAGAAAGTATTAATTATAATACTGGTAATAAAATCAAGTAATAAATCTTGTATAGAAATATTATAGTTGATTATTGGTAACAGTGATATTAGTGACAAAAATATCTAAAACAATTTTAATTTGTATGTTTACCTTGGTTTAAAAAAGCACATTTCATTACCCGTTGTCTCCCTTCTTACACAGATAATAAAACTTATATAAGTTAAGAAGTGTCTTCCTTTTTTTTAGAGATATATATTTTTTAACTCTCTGGGTTTAAAAGAAAATCTTCCAAAGTATTTTAGACCTTTCAGAAAGATATAACAGGTAGATTTTTATTTGAATTTTTATTTTGTTCTCTACCAAACAATTTGTTTATCAAAGTATAGAAAAAATGGAAAAAAGACAACAATCAATGACCATTTTTATACCTAAAATCCTTGTACATTTTACAATGGTCATCATTGCCAAAATCACATCTAAATTCATTGTTATTCCCTCCCTCTAACCTGTAACAATAGCCACCAGGCCTGAATTACATCTAAATTACTTTTTATTCTCTCTTTCTAACCTCTTACAATGGTCACCCTAGAGAGAATCACTTCTACTTTCATTTTTATGACCACCCCTTCTAACTTATTACAATGTCCATGGACAGAATCATTTCTACCTTCCTTTTTGATTTCCCCCCCCCCCCCCCCTCCCTTTTTTCTAACTTATTACACTGGCCATGGACAGAATCACAACTGTATTTAATGGACTACTTGCTATGAAGATAGATTTTGTTGGTTGTACAGACTACAGGCCATTTTATTCTTAATAACAAGTAATACATTCTAAATGAATAATTCTCATCGATTTAACATTAAATTTAATTAGTCATAAACATCTTAAGAAATTAATAAAGTTTGTAGAGATCAGATATAAAAACTATCATAAAAATTTGGAAAATAAATTAACCTGCAAAATTTTATATTATAATATAATACTTAAAAAAAATGTTCTTAACTATCATTAGCATGTTGTAATAAGACTTTTCAAAGATGTTTTAGTCAAGAAGTATCAGACTGGCAAAGTTAATGGGCTTTTGAATAACATCTCCATGGATACAAGGAAATGAAATACCCTGTTTTTCATTAGATTTCATTGTAAATTGAATCATACTTATATTGAAAGCTCTGTTAGGCTGAAATAAAATCTATTTATTTATATGTTTTCAAAAATGTATGTAATCGATAACTTTATTGTAATTTTCTTACAATTATGAAACTCTATTACTGGTAATAGGATACGTCGTGAATGTTTAACACCACTTTCAACAATATTTCAAATATATATAATGTAGATAGGTTTTATTAATGGGGAGGAAACCAGAGTACCGGAAAAAAAGAGAAAAAAACTATAGATCTGCTGCAATAAAAACAAAGATATCAAATTTACTACACACAACACATTTCTGGAATAACCTTCATCAGGTACACTCAAAATCGAAATGTTGGAAAACAAAATGCTTAAAAAGTGTTTGGGAGCAATAAAATCAAAAGGGACAAAACAGGGTTGCCAAAGCCGGCTAAGGTCACCTATGTATGAGGGAGGAGAACCTTAGTTTTGATAATAATATACATTATTTAGCAATAGACCATTTTGGAAGAGGACCATCATAATTTGGTCCAATGGTTCTTGCAAAGAAGATCAAGATGTAAAAAGTTACTGGAAGACAGATGTCAAGTGATGGGAAAAGTTAACTTGAGACGTGGATTATGGACCCTTCTACCCCTGAATGTTTTCAGTGAAATTAACATGATTTGATGTATTTTTGAACGAGTCAAGTAAATGTTTTATTAAGTCAAGGGAGCAATTTTCCAGCTATATTTACATGGTGAAAAACAAGTAAGCACCTTTTGATGAGATGATGATATCTGCTTTGTACTAGACAATCATGATTAATTCGACTTTAATAGTGCTAGTTCACTGAAACAACAGTCCACAGAGGGCATGTTGCTCCACTTGAGCACATTATCATGACTCCAAGGCAACCAACCTACTGCAATCTTCTTGAGCAAAAGAGGTTACAAGCAATACCCCAATATACTTTATAATATTATCAGAAAGGTTGTTGGGGTATTGCTTGCATGACAAATCTGGATCAACCAATTCCTATAGTTCACAAAGGGTTACAGGTCAGAAAATATGACATGAAAACAGCAAAATTGGAAACTGTGAGGGAGAACATTTGTGGCAAATTATTACTGGTACAAACTAGTCAAACCTGCCCATGTGGTCACCCACATAAAGCAGTCACCTTTTTCTTGTCCTGTCATAGATAATTTCACATGACTTGAACCTCTTTTTAGGGGTCACCTGTCTTAAAAGGCCACTTTTTATTTGTCCCAAAGGTGACCTCTTAATACATGTTTGACTGTATTGTGAAACCTAATAAAGTCTAACAAAATTTATATTTCTATCCATCACCGGTACCCACATTTCTAAAATTGTTTTCCTGTCTGTATTAAACAAATTGTCACTTCCTGTTAAAGCAAATTATTACTCTCCACGTCTTTTGTAGTCATATTTCAGTCAACAATACAAATAATAGCGACCTGCATGAATCTTCATTGATCCAATAATGTAAATTAACCGATATTAATCTATCAAGAATGAATATGAAACACCTGCTGCAAGAATGCAACAGCCAACACACATTTATAATGATAAAAGACTTCCACCTACCCTGATTATCTTATATAGGCTTGATAATAATAATTTATTAATAATATACGGTCAATAAGCAATACAATAATTATATGTTGTAGTATATGTATTCTGTTGATCAGTATTTATATTAGATTTTGTTATAGTAGCCATTTTTCAAAGGATTAGCTGATTAAATTAAATCAAATATGGTGCAGGTTTCACATATTCAATTTGAGCGCAAGAAAAAACCCAGATAAAAACAAACTTTTGTGCAGTAATAAATTTCTAACTTTTATATTTTGTGCAGAAAATCCATCCGTTAAATAAGAATTTATAGAAAGTAATACAGATAAAGTTCGTCAGTGACTTGTGGCAGGTCAGTGGTTTTATCGAAAAGCCCTAACAGTAATAGTAATTATCTTTAACCAACAGATGTACCTTCTTAGCTAGTATTGATTAACTACGAGCATGCACTGACAAGTGGCTCATGTTGATAGTATGGAATTTATTGAGCGGAGGTGAACTTGTACATATTTTTTATTTACATCTGTATTGCCATTTATCTATAGAGACTATAGGAAAGGATATAATCTCATTAACAGATTTAAAGCCTTCCCCCCCCCCCCCCCCCTATTTTTGTGCCTGGCCAAGATAGGACCTAGATTTCTTGTCAGCATAACATGTGGTCCCTTTTTTGGTATTCAATAATTTGAGGTGAGAATTGGTAATTCATTTTGTCAATATTGGTTGAATTGTTGGCCATCTCTGTTCAAACTTTCTTTTCATATCAGCAGAAAGAAATAGCCATTACTCTGACAAATTTTCAGACCCTAAAAAAATGTTGTATCTGCATGTAACAAAAACAGGAAATGAAGTACATGCACTATAACAGAAGGAAGTTGACAATGCAACACAGACATTAATGTAAGACAAGAGTGAACCCTCATGTTGTACCATGGGACCAATACAAAAACAAGATATTTTGTAGAACTATTATCTGATAAATTGCTTTCGAGTTGATCCGGCCTGAAAACTATTCGGCCTTAAACAAATGCGGCCTTAGTTGATTCGGCCTTAGTTGATACAGCCTTGGTTAATTAATGCGGCCTCAGATAAGAATGATGTGTATCTATGGATATATATGATACATACAATAAAACGACACATTGTGATGATTTGAGTAAATAATTAAGTGATGGTCCTACTATTACATAGTCTGTGTTGCCACTGGAAACAACTGTCACACTCTAAAGCATGCTGCTTTGGACGGACGTTCTGCTCACACACAATACAAGGAAACGACATAGTTGATAGTTTTGAAAATAGTAGGACCATCACCAAAATGTGCATATATTAGTGCGGTTTCATCAAAAGAATTGGAGTACTTTTTGAGTAATTTATAGTATGGCTTCCTTTTACTTTTTGGTAACCCTTATAATCATACTGCCAGTGCAATTATACGACTATTAAACAAATGATAATTAATTGCAAGAGAACATCTAAGGAATTTCGCTTGTTGACAGCTTGGTATATCAACCTGAATTGTTTTCCTAATCATCAACTTCAATGGAAATGATTTCCGTCATTATTACCAAAAATTACTAATTAATTTTTTTTTAAAATAATAACGATTTATTATGGCTTTTCATATTGAGTTACGAGTAAATCTTGTGAAAACACTACAAGTTCCAATATTTTATTCATCATATCCATGAATATTTAAATAATATTTTAAATTTAAATAGAACTTTTATTTTTTAATTATTCTTTTCCATTTGATATAAGGCCGGATTTGCGTAAGGCCACATCAACTAAGGCCGAATCTGTCATAAGGCCGAAACAACTTGCAAGGTGATAAATTCTGGACAAGAATATTAATATTGATAAGGTTTCTTTGAATAATGTATGAACAACATTCACAATTGTCTGGTATCTTCCATCCAACAAGTATACTACACCACTTTAACTTGGTTTTCTCTTTTAGAAATAAACTTATTTTATTGACTTTTTGAAGATATTCTCAGGGCAAGCTGTCTTTGGGAACCTTTTAATGAAATGACAGACAAAAAAAAAATAATAGAGCATGAATCTGCTGTTTGGTACCAGACATTATCAAATGTTGTATGTAAAAAGAGGTATATTTTGGTTGGAATGGCATGTCAAGCAATAAAGACAGACCTTTAAAATAAAAGTTAATAAGATTGATACTTTAATTAAACTATAGTTAACATATCATATAAGTAACAACTGACAATGTTCATAAAAAAAAACTCTGGACAAAAATTTGTCAAATCTGTGATTACCTTATTAAATGTCATTAAATTTGATGATAAAAGGTCACTCCTGTTTATACTGTTCCTTATTACAAATGTCTGTACTGCAACATGTATTACTTTTAAATATTACCAGGGATTTGACACGTTGAAGTGTCACAAATTTGATCAAATTCATATCACAAACTGGTTGCATGTCAAAGTATATGTTTTACAGTTTTAGTCTAGTAATCTGTTTTGATTTGACACGTTTAATGGGATTGTTTATGCACCATTTTCCAGATGATTAAACAGATAATCAAATTAAAACAAAATTGAAATCTAAGATTTAAATCGGGGAAGTCGTTTTTTTTAACTGAGCATGAAAAAAACATTAACGTCTTCTCTATCTTGGATAACGGAATCGATCCCACATTGACTGGCATCGTAATCGTATCCTCGTTTATTTAATTACATGAACTAAATCTTTTAAACAGACAATTAAAATCCATTAAATGGTTTTATTACATATTGTCGTGATAACTTTGACTTACCTGTTGTCTAAGATAAAGTGAGATCCACCATGCAATAAACCTGCAACCCTTATCTACAAAACGGAAAGGTTGTCACACAAACACGGAAACGTCTGTGAAGAGAACCCGTGATCAATTCTAAGATATTTGATTGGCTATTTCGAATAGCAACGTTTCCATCGAGACCCTAGCAACAAGGGAGTTAACTGGAAGTCGTGTTCCCACAAAATCTTATACTTCCGGTTTATCAAAATACCTAACAACAACAAAAGGACCATAAACCGAGAAAGTAACCATTAAAGTTATTTGAAATAAACACTGTTGTCTGTAAAATCTGATTTATAAACTTTATTTTACTTTTACGTGTATTATCTTAAAATACATTACATGCTTACATTATTGTTTTATGCAGTGCCGGTTTAAGCTAATATAAAACCTGGCGTTCATGGTTAATATCAACGTAATTTGGATTAAACAAAATTAAATTGACTGCCAAACCTTGCATCTCGGAAATCAATAAAAAAATATTTAAGAAATAAAAAGAATACAAACGTTGAAAATGAACATGACATGCTAGGTTGTGTGTGCAGTACCAGTGTGGGGCCTGTAGCATATGTTCTAAAACAAGGAACCCAAAGTTCTGTATAACACCATAAAATCATTGTGCTTAAAATACCCCAAATCCACCATATGGGTTGCAGGTGATTTTAATCTACCAGACATTTATTGGCTCACAAAGACATTCATCGGTAACAGGTACCTAAATGAAATTACCCAAACACTCCTACAAATTGAAGAAGAACTAGGGTTATCACAAACTGTCAAATTTCCAACTAGACAAATCCACCCTAGAACTATTCTTTACCAACCGTCCATCTCTACTAAATCGATGCGAACCAATACTTGCAATCAGCGATCACGACACAGCTGTTTACATAGACTCAGACATATCAATAAAGAGGCAACGACCAACCCAACGTAATATCATGCTATGGAATAAAACTGACCTGGATGGTCTGAAAAAAGAAGTAACATCATTCTCGGATACCTCCCAAACGGCACATACCAACACCACCAACATCAACTCCCTGTGGAACCGCTATATCCCAACAAAACTCACATCAACAAGATATAGCCAGCCATGGATCAATAGAGAAATAAAACAACTAACTAGACGGAAAAAAATTGCTTAAGAAACACCAAAACAATAAAAGCTCACCCCAATGGAAGAAATATAAAGATTTAAAAAAGATTATCCAGCGCAAATGCAGACAGGCATATGACAACCACATTAACTCCATGTTCGGTGAAGATGAAGTCACTCCAAACTACAAAAAAAATCTTCAACTGCATCAAATCTACCAAGTGTGAAAGAAAAAACGTTGCTCCACTTTTAAAGCGAGAAGGATTTCTGCACCATGACACCACCACGAAAGCGAACATCCTCAACCAACAATTTGCCTCTGTTTTCACTGAAGAGGACATGGACAACCTCCCCGACCTAGGTATTAACCCAACACCTGAAATGAATAAAATCACCTTCAACACAGAAGGAGCACAAAATATTCTCCAGCATCTGAAACCCAACAAGGCAACAGGTCTGGACGACATCCCAGCTAAGTTCCTTAAAGAAGTTAGCATAGAAATCTCTCCACTCATCAGCTTCATATTCCAAGCATCATTAGATCAAGGACAAATTCCATCTGACTGGAAACAGGCCAGAGTAGCTCCAGTTTTAAAAAAAGGGGATAGAGGTCAACCAGCAAACTACCGGCCCATCTCACTAACTTCCATCTTATGTAAAACTCTGGAACACATCCTTCACTCAACCATCATCACTTATCTTGAACATCACAATCTCCTCTCAGACTTACAACATGGATTCCGAAAAAAACGTTCTACTGAAAGCCAGCTGAATCTCACTGTACAAGACCTTGCAGCCGACCTTGATAAGGGCCAATAGATAGATGCCGTACTTCTGGACTTCTCAAAGGCCTTCGATAAAGATCCCCACCGACGTCTTCTCCTGAAACTCCACCACTCTGGATTGAGAAGTAATACTCTGTCGTGGATAGCAGACTTTCTCTCCGGTCGCTCCCAGGAAGTAATCCTCGAACGTAAACACTCTGCACAATGTAAAGTGACTTCTGGCGTCCCCCAAGGCACTGTCCTTGGTCCTCTGCTTTTTCTCGTTTATATAATCGACATGCCACCTTGTGTCACATCGAGAGCAAGACTATTTGCGGACGACTGCCTCCTATATAGGCCCATCACAGGGGCGGAACCAGGATTTTGTGTTAGGGGGGACGAAAGTCGGCGAGGGGTCTGGGGACCGCTTAAGCCCTGGTAGCCCCCCCCCCCCCCCCCCCCCCCCCCCCCCCCCCCCCCCCCCCCCCCCCGGAAGCTCCTGGGTTTTGAGTATTTAGGAAGCTTTTCCGTCAACAATTTTGAAGCATTTTGTGAATGTGATGAAGTGTATTAAAACGCATGAATCTTCTCCAAAAAGTTTCAAATAGTTTCTAAGCAGTGAGTGTAAATTAAAGGGAGATGACACTTGAAATTATCTATCTGGAGCTGTGACTCCCCTGATTTCCTTATCACGCCGGGTATTCGTATACTCGGAACAGGTGCGGACACTTTGAACTCGGTGCAAGCTGGTTATTTTGAACGTTTTCATTGGCCAATTTTGAATTTTTTGACACTACAAACCGTGGAACATGATGTCCAACAATTCAAAATTGACCAATGAAAACGTTCAAAATAACTAGCTTGCAACGAGTTTCCGAATACCCGACGTGCTATATTAGCCAATTTTCTCATGTTTCTCTGTTGAAAATGGGGTAATTTGTATTGAAGTGTTTGTAGAATGGATGGATTTTGATAAAATTAATGTCTAAGGGATTATAATATCACTTTGTTTTCTGATTAACCGTCGACTGCTTCAAAAGTTCAAAAGTAATTAGATAAACTAAAAGGGCAATGCAACGGGTAAAAATATATAATGATTTATTACATTTAACAGGCGAATGAATGAATGCTGATATGCTTAATAGAGGGACGGAAGAACAGCCCATCCCCCCGCCCTCCTGGCAGATGTCATTTAATCCTGACAAGTGTGAGGTACTACGCATCACCAACAAGCGTAATAAGATCATGGCAAATTATTATATCCACAGCCAACAACTTCAAATCGTCGACAACGCCAAATACCTCGGCCTTACCATCTACAAAATTCTCTCGTGGAACAATCACGTAAACAACATCACGAAGAAGGCAAATTCCACCCTAGCCTTCCTTCGACGCAACATCCGAAACTGCCCACAGAGAGCTAAGACACAGGCCTACAACACATTCGTACGACCAGCACTTGAATATGCCTCTACTGTGTGGGATCCACATACTCAGGCCAACATCAATAAAGTAGAGAGCATCCAACGCAGAGCTGCCAGATTCGTCACCAACAACTACGACCCTAGATCCAGTATTACAACACTACTACAAGACCTCAACTGGCCCACCCTACAAGACAGACGCCAACTAGCCAAACTCATCATGATGTACCGCATTACCTACCATCTCATCGAAATACCATCTATTACCTATCTCATTCCATCCAGATCAGGTACCAGAGGACACAATATCCGATACCTACAACCTTCAACCAGATTGCTAGCATATCAATACTCCTTTTTCCTAGCACCATCACACTCTGTAGCAACCTACCACAGACCCTAGTCAGCTCAGGCTCCATTGACATCTTCCGTCATAGCCTGACAAACACCAGCCTTCCATAATTTCCACTTCTTTCGTTTTTAATTGTACATTTCTGGAAAGTTTTTTAATTGTAAATGGAAAGTTGCTGACCTGACCACATGTATATAGTTTTCAATGCGACAATACTCTGGAAAGAGGGATGCATTTATTGAAAGAAGAAACCGCTAATTTTAAAAAAAGAACAACACATGGATCATAAATGATATATAAATTTTAGTTTTTAGGTTAATAAATGAATATTCTTGATATAATTCAGAAAGAAAACAGTAAATCTTTACATATTGTTATAAGATGCGAGACAAAATGTGAAATTATAAATGTCACAGTTCATCATTGTCAATTTCGCCGAAGTGACAAATTGGGTATAGGAGTCACCTCATTTTGAAGAGCATACGTTTTTTCCCTACACTTTTTTGTTTATTTTTTTTTATGAAAAGCTGAATTTTCAGCATGAAAGCAAACAAATGAAGCTAAATGACCGGGTTTTTTTGCGGGTCAGTTTTGAAAGCTTGTTTGTTCCCCACCCAAAGCTTCCCCCTCTTTCCGGTCAATCCTTGCTGCTTTCCCATAAGGTCTGGTCCACTCCTAAAGCTTTCCCATACTTCTTCAACTTGTCCCCACTTTCCGGTTCACTCCTGTAACCCTCTTTTCTTTTCAGTGCACCCAACGCCTCCGCAAATGAAATTAAGTGTTGTTTTTTTTAATGTTTTCTAAATGTCCATGTAATTTGTGATTCTATAGATTGGTTGGTTTTATGGTGTTTAAAAGCCACATTCAACAATATTTCAGTTATTTCATGGCGGTATATATTTTCTACACTACAAGTTAATGTGAAATGGTTTGTCAAACTACTGGTGTTTGATGAAGACCATTTTGACTGCAATGTTTGATATTTCTTGTTTAATCTGTGTGATTTGTAGCTCTGGCTGATAATATCTGGACTACAAGTCCATGTCTAAATGATATTTTTTGGACTCTAAAATTCATGTAGATTTGGTAATTCATCCAGAATTACAACAATAATTGTCTTTTCAATGTAAGAAGTGTTTCAAGATACCAAATGGGTAATTGGAATCCGTAAATCGAAGAACAGACAACACAATGGCCAAAAGAAAAAGTACAAAAGGACAAACAACGATCTACAAAACATACACATAAAACTAAAGATCGAGTAACACGAATCCCACTAATAACCGGGGGTGAACTCGGGTGCTCCGGAAGGGTAAGGAGTTTCTGCTCCACTAGTGGCACCCGTCGTGTTAATCTAGTTACAAATCCGGTGGTAAGTCATGAATGAGGAAAGGACAGGGAAGGGCTTACGACAAGTGGAACATATCCGTGGTGATTTGTCACACAGATATTCCATAAAGGTCATGATGGCGACCGTAAAACGTTCGTGATGACTTCAACCTAACCCAGAGGAACCCTTGTTAGCAGCAACCCTCTATCAAGGAAATCCGGATAGGAACCACAAGCTCTGGAATATCGTATCAACTGAGAGATGTATACTCCATATGCAGGTGCTGCTGGAATGTTGCTGCATTTAAATGGAAAGTTCACAATGGGAAAATTGAAATCATCATTTTTGTAGTAAAGGAATAATTGCCCTTTCAATGCTCAACTGCATGTAATAATTGCCTTTTCAATGTTTGACTGTAATAATTGCCCTTTCAATGTTTGACTGTAATAATTGCCCTTTCAATGTTTGACTAATAATGGCCCTTTCAATGTTTAACTAATAATTGTTTTTTCAATGTTTGACTGTAATAATTGTTTTTTCATTGTTTGACTGTAATAATTGCATTTTCAATGTTTGACTGTAATATTGCAATAATTGTCCTCTCAATGTTTGACTGTAATAATTGTCCTTTCAATGTTTGACTAATAATCACCTTTTCAATGTTTAACTGTAATAACTGCCCTTTCAATGTTTAACTGTAATAACTGCCCTTTCAATGTTTGACTAATAATTGCCCTTTCAATGTTTGACTGTAATAATTGCCCTTTCAATGTTTCACTGTAATTATGGCCCTTTCAATGTTTAATTGTAATAATTGTTTTTTCAATGTTTGACTAATAATTGTTTTTTCAATGTTTGACTGTAATAATTGCATTTTCAATGTTTGACTGTAATAATTGCATTTTCAATGTTTGACTGTAATATTGTAATAATTGTCCTTTCAATGTTTAACTGTAATAATTGTCCTTTCAATGTTTGACTAATAATCACCTTTTCAATGTTTAACTGTAATAACTGCCCTTTCAATGTTTGACTGTAATAATTGCCCTTTCAATGTTTGACTGTAACAACTGCCCTTTCAATGTTTGACTGTAATAATTGCCCTTTCAATGTTTAACTGTAATAATTGCCCTTTCAATGTTGACTAATAATTGCCCTTTCAATGTTTGACTGTAATAATTGCCCTTTCAATGTTTCACTGTAACAACTGCCCTTTCAATGTTTGACTGTAATAATTGCCCTTTCAATGTTTGACTGTAATAATTGCCCTTTCAATGTTTAACTGTAACAACTACCCTTTCAATGTTTGACTGTAATAATTGCCCTTTCAATGTTTAACTGTAATAATTGCCCTTTCAATGTTTGACTGTAATAATTGCCCTTTCAATGTTTGACTGTAATAATTGTCCTTTCAATGTTTAACTAATAATTGTTTTTTCAATGTTTGACTGTAATAATTGTTTTTTCATTGTTTGACTGTAATAATTGCATTTTCAATGTTTGACTGTAATATTGCAATAATTGCCCTTTCAATGTTTAACTGTAATAATTGCCCTTTCAATGTTTGACTAATAATTGCCCTTTCAATGTTTGACTGTAATAATTGCCCTTTCAATGTTTCACTGTAACAACTGCCCTTTCAATGTTTGACTGTAATAATTGCCCTTTCAATGTTTGACTGTAATAATTGCCCTTTCAATGTTTAACTGTAACAACTACCCTTTCAATGTTTGACTGTAATAATTGCCCTTTCAATGTTTAACTGTAATAATTGCCCTTTCAATGTTTGACTGTAATAATTGCCCTTTCAATGTTTGACTGTAATAATTGTCCTTTCAATGTTTGATTCCTAATTTTGTTTAAGTAGAACATGGGTTAGAGTTCAGGTTGAATCAAATCAAAGACTATAAAATTGTTTTTTGCTGTCTCTCTGCAGTATTAAGGAATAAGTATGATTGGCTAGGAATCAGGATAATGCTTCTGAGTGGGGGCAAAATGTCAACATGTTCACTGTGGTTTCAGTCAGCTAGCACTATAAAAATTCAACTAAGTGTGTTGGTCCAGTACAAAGCAGACAAGATCAACATCTCATCGAATTGCAACTTATTCTCTCCATGATATACACATAGCTAAAAAATTGCTCACTTGGTGTTAAATAACAATCATTCATCCACTCATTTACTGTTTTTGATCAAAAGACTGAATTGTGTCATGTACAAAAATATTCCAATTTGTAGTGGGTCAGTGATACTTGTAGCAATTTATGTTGATGAGTCAGTCCAATGATTGCCACCATTGTAAAAATCTAAAATTTTAAAACATTGACGAGCCACAACTGAAAATGGTGAGTCCAGGACTCATCTAGTCGAGTTGCAAGGATCTCTGGTGGGTACAGTAAAAAATAAATATGATTTATAATATCTTTTATTTCATGAATAATATCATAAATGATGACAACATGATAGAATTATGAGAAATATACAAACTATTTTACATGTCACTGTTGCCTAGCAACTATAATTACAATTATATCAGTCTGGTAAATCATTTTTTGGCACTATTTTAGCATGTGAAATACTATTGTATTCACAAAAAAAATGATCCAAGAAATCTATAAATAAATAAATTCCTTAAAAATTCAACAATATTTACAAATAAAATTGGTCTGTACAATTAGAGATCCATATATACAATACACGCATAAATAATAAATTAATGTCTTTGAGACAATATCATACAATTATTGCACTTTTTCTGTCTGTCTTTTTAATATTTTCCCACTTTTTTCTGTTTTGTTTTGAGGAATTTGTTCACAGCATGCCGCTGAAGGACTTGTTGTACAGGTTGGGGTGATGTTTCTGGAACTGTCGTAAACGTTGTTTCTTGTCTTTGAGGTGAAGTTGAGTGTTGTCAAGGATACTGTTCATCATCTGGACGAGGGCGTTCTCTGTACAAATCTCAGACTGCTTCTGGTACTCGTCAATGGTCACCTGACTACAATATGTATTATCTGCAAAAGCAAAACAAAGAAAATAATAATACACTTCATCATTGTTTTTGCTTGTTTGTTTAATTAATTGATATCTAGTAGTAGTCATCTTAATATGTCGTCTTTAGGTGTGTGTGTGTGTATAGTAAACATGTTGCTTGAATTATCAAAATAGAATGTCTGACATCACAAGTAAATATTTAATATTTTGAACATCATAACTAATTCCGGTCATTCAAATTTACTATATAGAGCAGTTTTCATGGTAATATTTTGTGTAGCATACTGTCTGCTTGTTTGTTACGGTATGTAGTAAACTGGAAACAAGTTCGGTATCGTCAAATTGGATATGAATGCAACTGTAGTTGATTGTTCGCTATTCATCACTAAATTGAATGGAGGTGAAGTCTTCACATTTAAATATTTTCTAACAATGCAGTTGATCAGGTCAAGCATGCCATAAAAATTTGTTTTGAAAAAAAATATACTCCAATGAATATTGGGAATGCACATGTAAATTTACTAATCATTTAAAAGGAAAATAAAAAAGCCAATACATACCTCTAACAGGTGAGACTTCCCCAGTCTTGAGGTCGTCAATTCTGGAGTTGACACGGTCACGGATGTCCTTGGGAATGGTGAAGATCTCCTTGACATTCTGAACCATGAAGAGGATGAGGATCCTGGCTAACTTGTTGGCAACGACCTTGTGCTTGAGGATGGCATCGGTGAAGGTCATCAACATGAGGGTTTCGTTGTTTTCCTGAAAATTAAATCGAACATTATAGTCTTATATTAAATAATTATTACAAACTAAAGTATATTGCGTCTATTCCATCATTTTTTCATTTGATACGTTTAATAATGTATTTCATTGTTTGATGTATGAAATTGAGCCCAATATCTTAAATTCACTATTAATATTATGCAGACAAAAACAACTTAAAAAAAAAGATAAACTGAAAATATTTTTGTTTTGTTTTTCTGAAAATATTCTCTGGTATACATCTGTAATCATAAATATCATCCCTAGTATAAAATGTCCTAGGGGATTTAATTTTAGAGAAAAAATATCCTGAAGGATATTTTCATGGCTTTAAATGGATAAAAAGAAAAAGGAATAAACATCCTTGTCATCAATATTTTATCCTCTCTGATGGATAAATTATTTTAGCTAATTTGTCCTTTGTGGATAAAATCTTTAAATGATTTATTATCCTAAAGGGATAATATGAATAACAATGATTATATCCTAGGATATAAAATTAACGAAAGATTATCCTATGGGACATTATATCATTTATATTATATCCTTAATATTCTATGTTACTAAAACGTTTTATTCAATGTCTTATGATTATTAAAGAAATCTTATTAGTACATTACAACCCTAACATCATGGATGGAAGTGAATACAATAACTTGTTAAGATATTTAACAAAAAAAGAACATAATGAAAAGCTTACAGCTAATGAAAAGAGGACACTAAAGTATATACGAATATTTCAATTAAATTAATTGAATTTCTTTTGTAAAAATGTTAATGTAATCTCTTAGACTTTTATTATGTCCCTTGCTTACATAAATTAAAGTATTCTGGGATAAAATTCCTTTTCTACTTAATACCTTTTATATTATTATCCAAGGGATAAAATTTGTGTACAACTATTATCCATCTGGGATATTATATCAGAGAAATGTTATCCTAAGTTTTTAAGAAATAATATCCTATGGAAAGGATATTATTTTTACACGATGGATAAAATTTCTTAAAATATTTTATTCCAGAAGGATAAAAATTGTTCACAAATGTAAGTTAACCTCAAAGCTACAATTTTTACTTCAAGGTACTCAAGACAGCTATTTGATGAGTTCAATTTTGTCATGCACTACTGTATCACTAAAAATTTACCTTAGCATCAATCTGAATGAAATCTTTAGAAGCAGCAAACATGAACTTGAGCAGACGATGTAGTTCTTCACGTGTGTGCCATGACAACAGGATCATGTCAAGACGTAGGGCTTCGATGGCAATCTGGTCTTTCTGTTGAAGTACCAGGTTGAGGATAGCAAGGTGAAGGTCGATGAAACTTTCAGGCAACATTGGTTCGTTGACGCTGGTGTAGTGTTGACTCAGGACGTGGAATGACTGAATCTTGGAACCTGGCGTAGATTCTCTGACAAAGTCTTTCTCAAGCACAACAATACCCTTGGGAAGACACTCGATACAGTTGAGGGCAGCCTGCATGAACGGGTCCTTGACACCAGATAGGGGGATGTTCCAGTGCTTGGCAACAACATTTGAGATGATGAGGTTGTGGTGGATGTGCTTCTTGGTAGACTTTTCTTCATTGAGGAGGCCATCAAGGAATGGGAGGTCTACGATAGTGAGTAGCTGGCAGAGAGCAACCTCTTTCCATAAGTCTTCTAAAGCTGAAATATAAAAAATATTGTAAGCAACTTCAAAGATATAGTTTGAAAATACAGTAATAAACTAGAGAAAGTTGATCTGGTGATCACAGATAACCCCACATTCCACATTTTCATCCAGAAACCTTCTTTTAAAGTCCCTATCTTCTAAGAAAAAAAGGGCCATAATTCATGAACAGTAAATGTCAATTTCACCATAATCGAACTGAATCTGTATTTTATGGTACATTGCATTGTTTTAAAAGTTTGAAGAGTCGTACCTTAAATACCATCCAGAAACCTAGAAAGTCCCTATTTTCTAAGAGAAAAAGGGCCATAACTCAGGAACAGTAAATGTGAAATACACCATAATCGAACTTAACCTGTATTTAATGGTCCACAGCATTGTGTTAAAGTTTGAAAAGATTTGGTTAAGCCATACTTTAAATATCATCTGGAAACCTAAAAAGTCCCTATTTTCTAAGAGAAAAAGGGCCATAACTCAGAAATGGTAAATGTGAAATACACCGTAATCGCACTTAACCTCTATTTAATGGCCCACAGCATTGTGTTAAAGTTTGAAAAGATTTGGTTAAGCGGTACTTTAAATATCATCCGGAAACCTAAAAAGTCCCTATTTTCTAAGAGAAAAGGGGCCATAACTCAGGAACGGTAAATGTGAAATACACCGTAATCGAACTTAACCTGTATTTAATGGTTCACAGCATTGTTGTAAAGTTTGAAAAGATTTGGTTGAGCGGTACTTTAATTATTATCCGGAAATCAAAAGTGTGACGGATGGACAGACATGAGGATCCCTATATACCCCCGACTCTCGTCGAGCGGAGGTATAATAAAGTTTCCTATGTGTAAAATGTATGGCTGTTTTTCTCATGTTTTTATTTAGATACAGAATCATATAATTGTTCTTCCAGGTTGTTGTGGCTGTTACTGTATGGTAGTTGGATTTACCATCTATCTATACAATTAGTGTCTATCACCACCGAAGTTGTGAGTTTGAATCCTGATCATGGTGAGGTGTACTCTATACAACATTTATGTGATAAAGTTTGTTCATATCTGTGGGGTTTTTCCAGATGCTCTGGATTTCTCAACCAATAAAACTGAGTCATGATATAACCGAAAGAGTGGCATCCATAATCCTTCTACTGTAAATGACTGTCATGCTAAATGAGCAACAATATTTAATGTGACATGAAAGTTCTAAAATTCATAATACATAGCTTTTGGAGACACAAGTAAGGAAGTTTGATATTTTATAGAATGACATCATGTTTTCCTTATAGTAACAATATGCTTCCTTTAACATACATAACTTCTTTTGAGTTCAGTTGATACATTAAAATATGACCAGACTAGAATAATTTAGCTGTTATGGCAAATAAACAAATAGAAAGCATACCTTCAGGAGAGACATCTGGTTTGACTTTGAGACTGCTACGTTCTAAGATAGAGGTGTCTGATTTGAGTGAGCTGCGACTGCGACGTTTGAGCGACATCTGGAGGTTGACAATTTCTTGCAGAACTTGACCCTGTTTGTTTACAGCGATGGGGTTACAGATGACATCATCTATCAAGTCTGGTTCAAAGTCAGGGTTGATTCTGAAAAAGTACAAATAAATTATAAGTTTCATAATAAAAATAAGGTGAATGACATTATAACAACAAAGGGGATTAATCTACCATTATACATTTATAATCTTTGCAGACTAGTTCTTGAGGAAAGCGATGTTCTTATATTTTGCTCTAGTGTTCATCAATAAGTTGGAGCAGCATGGGGTGTCTGTGGGGGGTTGCTTGTTTTTTTGTTTTTTGTTTATTATATATATTGTACCACATTGTTGGTATATGGTATGGTTAAAAGAAAAAAGAAAAACTCTTTTGCATGATCAAACTGTATACATTTATAATTATTATGTAGACATGAACATGATGTACTGTATGTAAATTGTTAATTAGGCAACAATAAAAAGTAAAATTACCAAAAAAAAGTTGGATTTTTTTTATTTAAAAGAATTCATAATGGTTGCTTTTTAACATATTATTTACGACACATAGATTGTGAATTTTCAATACCAAAATATCCTATCATTGATTGTTTAATGTTAAAAGCAATTTCTCAGCTATATCAAATAGAAAACAAGAATTATGACATGAAGATCATGCATGCTTTTTTTTTACTACCCATAACATATTTATAAGATTTTGACAGTGAAGATTTACAAAAAGCAGTATGTAGGTATATACATTGTCATAACAACAGTTATTCTGACTTTGAGTTGATTACTTTTTGTTTTTTTTACTCATTAATGGTGCATGACTGTGATATGCAGGAACAGCAAAAAAAGCACTGATCCTTTACATTAATTTGTGTCTATGTTGGATAGAATCTTGGGTTCATTTAAATCCATTTCTATTTTGAACTCTTAGGTCTTATAATTTCATTAAACACTTACCTCAAGCTTAAATCTTTACGTCTGGCGTCTTCCATGATGGAACACTCTTGGTCTTCATCTGAAGATTCTGCAATGGTGGAATTGGTTTCGCTCTCAGAGTCAGAACCAACAAATCTGTACAACTTGCACTGGCTGTCGTCGAATGACTTCTTCACCTCACTGTTGCGGGAGCTGACTGGTGAAAATACTTGTCTGTCCATCAAAGATTGACACAACTGAAATACAAAACTTATGGTTAAATATCCTCTAAACAAGAATACTAGAGATGATATATTATTGTGGATACTAATTGTTGTGCATTGAGGAAAATATTCTTTCTGTGGATACGTAAATTCACAGATCTTCTGCTACAGTCACTACATATTTAAATGGTAACATATATTCATTGAATTCTAACTTTTAATAGTAAGGGAGGTAACTCAATTTAATTTTTGAATATTTTCTGAACTTTGAAATAAAGGCAATGTTTCTGTTAAGTGTCAGGTAGATTTTCTCTCATTTTCATTTGTATTTATTGTTTCAGACCTTGTTATTTAAGTCATGTGTTTATTAAAGCATTTGAATATGTAAATCTTTACCTATGGACAATTACCAGTTTAATCAAAACAGTTGCTTTCATTAAAGTGACAATGTCTACGATTTTATCAGATTTTTTAAATTGGAATTTTTATCCCAAACTTGAGTGAGTAAAAATTCATCTAAAACAGCCAAAAACACCGAAAAGTGATTTCACAAAATATTTCGGGGAAAACGTGTTCGCAAGCAATTTGTGTCTGGGCTACTCTTAATTCAAGTCAATCAAGATAACTCTGTCTCTGTATGATGAACTGCTCACGTGCAGAATCGGTTTGTTGACGAAACTGTCTTGTCGGAAATTCTGACCGTGGAAGAAAACCGACTTGACCGAAAATGGCTAATAATTTTGATTGATAAATTATGTTCTTATAGGTAAATATGTGTAATTTATCATGTATGAATTATACATTTTAGTCTAAAGATAGATTATCCATGTCTTTGTTTTGATAAATATGGGTCAATGCATTCTGTGTTATCATACTGGATCATGAATAATTAATGAGTTTGGCCAACAGACGATCAGAAGTAATCTAACTAAACAAATTTCTGTTTATCTGAGATGGTTATTTGGTCATTTTATTGATTTATCTATCTTATTTTCAAGTTGTTGTCAAACTTAAAAATTATGAAAAATCATTAGACACTATCACTTTAAGCTAACACTATAAAAATCAAATAAATGTATTATTATAGTACAAAGCTGACATTATCATCTCATTGACATGTTATGTGTTCTCAACATGATATAGCTGAAAAATGGCTCACTTGACATTAAATAACAATCAATCAAACACTGGTGGAGGAAACTGGAGTAACACAAAATTGAACATATAAATTACATTTATAAATTTATACCTTAATTGCTTTTTCTCGTGAGAGATCTGAGCTGAAGGTGTTCTTCTCACTGAGTAGGTAGGTAAGTACGACATCTACTGTGTCTTGACCAGTAAAACAATTCTCGTAGGTCTTCATTTTCATACGACGACGTTTCAACTCTACACGAGACTTGAGGTGGTCGATGATCTCGTTCCATATCTGTGTTGCCCTAAAAGGACCTGAAAGATGAAATAAAGATGTTATTATACATGCAGATAAAGTAAATAAACATACAAATATTTTGTATTTTAATGAATTCCAAAATAAATGATTTGAAGCAACCAGGGACAACCTACGCACAACCTCTCAGCCTAGTCACAATCAGATGCACATTTCACACTAGGTCTGTCTTTACAGGATAATAGAAGACATTAATTATTGTATTTTTGGTTTAAATTGTACCAGAGGAACAGAGCTTCAAGGTGGAGACTGAAGATTGTACCAGAGTAAGAGCTTCAAGTTGCAGACTGAAGATTGTACCAGAGGAACAGAGCTTCAAGGTGCAGACTGAAGATTGTACCAGAGGAACAGAGCTTCAAGGTGCAGACTGAAGATTGTACCAGAGGAACAGAGCTTCAAGGTGCAGACTGAAGATTGTTCCAGAGGAACAGAGCTTCAAGGTGCAGACTGAAGATTGTACCCGAGGAACAGAGCTTCAAGGTGCAGACTGAAGATTGTACCAGAGGAACAGAGCTTCAAGGTGCAGACTGAAGATTGTACCAGAGGAACAGAGTTTCAAGGTGCAGACTGAAGATTGTATCAGAGGAACAGAGCTTCAAGGTGCAGACTGAAGATTGTACCAGAGGAACAGAGCTTCAAGGTGCAGACTGAAGATTGTACCAGAGGAACAGAGCTTCAAGGTGCAGACTGAAGATTGTACCAGAGGAACAGAGCCTCAAGGTGCAGACTGAAGATTGTACCAGAGGAACAGAGCTTCAAGGTGCAGACTGAAGATTGTATCAGAGGAACAGAGCTTCAAGGTGCAGACTGAAGATTGTACCAGAGGAACAGAGCCTCAAGGTGCAGACTGAAGATTGTACCAGAAGAACAGAGCTTCAAGGTGCAGACTGAAGATTGTACCAGAGGAACAGAGCCTCAAGGTGCAGACTGAAGATTGTACCAGAGGAACAGAGCTTCAAGGTGCAGACTGAAGATTGTACCAGAGGAACAGAGCTTCAAGGTGCAGACTGAAGATTGTACCAGAGGAACAGAGCTTCAAGGTGCAAACTGAAGATTGTACCAGAGGAACAGAGCTTCAAGGTGCAGACTGAAGATTGTACCAGAGGAACAGAGCCTCAAGGTGCAGACTGAAGATTGTACCAGAGGAACAGAGCCTCAAGGTGCAGACTGAAGATTGTACCAGAGGAACAGAGCTTCAAGGTGCAGACTGAAGATTGTACCAGAGGAACAGAGCCTCAAGGTGCAGACTGAAGATTGTACCAGAGGAACAGAGTCTCAAGGTGCAGACCAAAGATTGTACCAGAGGAACAGAGCTTCAAGGTGCAGACTGAAGATTGTACCAGAGGAACAGAGCTTCAAGGTGCAGACTGAAGATTGTACCAGAGGAACAGAGCTTCAAGGTGCAGACTGAAGATTGTACCAGAGGAACAGAGCCTCAAGGTGCAGACTGAAGATTGTACCAGAGGAACAGAGCTTCAAGGTGCAGACTGAAGATTGTATCAGAGGAACAGAGCTTCAAGGTGCAGACTGAAGATTGTACCAGAGGAACAGAGCCTCAAGGTGCAGACTGAAGATTGTACCAGAAGAACAGAGCTTCAAGGTGCAGACTGAAGATTGTACCAGAGGAACAGAGCCTCAAGGTGCAGACTGAAGATTGTACCAGAGGAACAGAGCTTCAAGGTGCAGACTGAAGATTGTACCAGAGGAACAGAGCTTCAAGGTGCAGACTGAAGATTGTACCAGAGGAACAGAGCTTCAAGGTGCAGACTGAAGATTGTACCAGAGGAACAGAGCCTCAAGGTGCAGACTGAAGATTGTACCAGAGGAACAGAGCCTCAAGGTGCAGACTGAAGATTGTACCAGAGGAACAGAGCTTCAAGGTGCAGACTGAAGATTGTACCAGAGGAATAGAGCCTCAAGGTGCAGACTGAAGATTGTACCAGAGGAACAGAGCCTCAAGGTGCAGACTGAAGATTGTACCAGAGGAACAGAGCTTCAAGGTGCAGACTGAAGATTGTACCAGAGGAACAGAGCTTCAAGGTGCAGACTGAAGATTGTACCAGAGGAACAGAGCTTCAAGGTGCAGACTGAAGATTGTGTAAGTGAACAACCATATAAAAAATATTTCAAAATATATGTGACAAAAGTTGCAAAAAACTAACGTTTTGTTGTTTCATTCAAAATGTTACTATTTTCACCAGTTTACTGTAAAAAACTATAAGTGCCCTGATCTTAGTTTTTGCTATTTTATTTTCTTATCTTTGTTTTGCAAGTTGTTGCAAGCAAATATGATGATTGGTTGCAGAGTTATGACAAAAATGCAAAGACCCCTGATCGTTATGAAATTTCCATTATCAATTTTAAGCTTGTTCAGAATAAGAAAGAGAGAAAAATGAAGAAAATTACATACATTAAGATGTTTTCTGTTTACTTACTCATCTCTTAACTGAGAATATCTCTCAACATTAGGTTGGCAGAGCTTTTTTCTGAGTAAAATGGGTTATATATTAAATTGACGAATTTTCTTAGAAAAGTGTCTTGTCCGTAGACATGCATTATCTATAATAAACTGAAAGTGTAATGACATTTCTGTTGCAATGCTGAGAACGTATTATTGTGTAGATATGAAAACATGGTAAGATATCATTTTTACCATCACTACTATACACCAGTATTGGGCACGAAGTCCAAAATGTCTTGTCCGTAGACATAATTTAAACTCTTATTCTAGGCAATTAATGGTCAATATGTTCTTTTAATCATAATCAGCTGTACTGTACTCTTGAAATTAATGTATTTAATTAATGATCAGTCATTTTATTATCAGACTGAACTGAAATATACATGGCAATAATGGAAAATGTAAAAGAGTCATGAATTTTCGGTGGAAAAAAATAGATACCATTTAATACTACTGCTCTATTTTTAGTTGTTTACTGACTTAAAATGTTGAATAAAACAAATAAATGAACAACTTTTTCTTAATCTTAAGTAGTATATAATAAATGAGAGAGTGGTGTCTACCGACAAGACACAGTATCAGATGATGTGTATAAAATCAACATGTTGTTGGCTTAGGAATGGAAATAGTATTAAAAATTATTAATTATTAAAAAGTGCTACACTAAAGATACAAATTTGGCATTTGGCAATAGAACTGAAGAAAACATACTTGAACAATCCTTCCAATGATCACAGAAATAGCACCACAGAAAATTCTCCAGGACATCAGAATGGAGGGCAACCAAAAAGGCCTAGAAGGCAATCCCCCTAGACGATCTATTGTGCTAACTAAATTAATCATCTCCCAAAGTATAAGGAAACATATAGAAGATAGAGGAATTATATCAAAACATGGAAGAGGTAGTAAGACAGTTACAAGTGAGTGAAGCTCTAATGGGATCCATAAAAGTAGTGTTCAAGAAGTGAAAAAAGGGATTCATGTAATCTGACAAGTAAATGCCATGAAAGCCAGCTGATAAATACCACAAATGAGACTGTCCCTGAAGACATGAAAGAAATGGTGAAGAATCAGAATGGTGGAAATTTGAACCAAGAAAACATAGAAAGCACATACATGTAGTTAAAGAAGGCATAAAAGAGAAGGCTTAAAATGTTTACCTGTAAGGTCAGATCAGTAGAGAAGTACCAAACAAAAAAGACACTGTGAACATGGATAATGACAGAGAGTCAACATTATGACCATGACACTAGCAGAGTTTTTTGTAATTTTTCAAACTTGTGTTTTTTCAAGTTTAGCTACAACTAAAAATGATACTTATTCTTATTGTATCTTTGTTTAAGTAACATTTAAAACAATTCCGTTTGTTTTAATTGATGACAATATAAAAACATATTGTTAAAATAATATAAAAAAACCCAGCATTGTCTTGTCCGTAGACGTAGAATTACTCATATTATTTGAGAATTTTTTTCTACAAAAAACTATATGCAAGTGATTATTATTTATGTTAGCAGAAATAAGTCAACATTTCCAAATATACAACAAATTCATATTAAAAAGACTTTTATCTTGAAAATTTTTTTTATTTGTGCAGTACATGTATTTGAATTTACTATAAAAAAAAATCCAAGTTGAGTTACAACTTAAAAATTGAATTTTTTCTGGTGTGATGTTTATCCATGTTTGAAACATTTATAATTGCTTTTATTCCTGATGGCGACAGTATTAAAACTTACTGAATAGTTACATATAAGGGAAAATGTCCTGTCCGTAGACAAAATTCAGTGAATAAAGTACTTGAGTTTAAATTTCGATAAGTGTACAATGTTTGCCCAAGAATAATAAACTATATATCAAATGAAAGGAATTTAAAAATCCTTTCCAGAAAAGTGAAGAATTTAGCAATTCAGACAAATTTGATTGAATTAGATTATTCCAAAGATACTTCATACATCAAAATGTATGCAAGAACTTGACAAAATTCATATTTTTCAGCAAAAATTAATGTTGACCATGATAAAATGCACAATATTTTTGAAACTATGTACCTCTATGTTAATATTAACACACTTTAACACTACAACAGATTTTCCCTCTAAAGTTTCAAATTCAAGATATTATTTCTGAGAAACTGTTTAACGATACTGAAAATGTCTATGATTTTCATAAATTATAAACATTTGGGCCTCATAAAATGACATTATCAGTTGTGTATAATGAACTTTAAAATTAACCCCTTGTGAAACATGAAATGTGCATCTGATTGTGACTAGGCCATATATTTCCACAGAGTAAAATTACTTCTTCTGCTCATTTAACAGTATTTTTTATTTAAAGATAAAAATAAATAAAACACTACTTCACAGATAAAACAACACAATAACTGGTGTAGTTTGGGTTTGCATTATTTGTTTTTTTGGGGCCCATAAAATCTAACAAGAATTGACTTTGGAATAAAGTTTGAAAAAATGTGGTTATATATAAAATTTATAGCAAAAAATTACAATGCCTGTCTCTGTATTTAGTTATGTCCATCATTGAATTGTATTATTTTGTATTTTTGCTCTATCACATTCCTCTGAATCTAGTCTTTCTAGTGTACATGTATTTATGTCAGAGATTATTATGAAAAGCTCAAAGGTTTGAGAGAAAATAAATCATGTTTTTTACCCAGTGTTGTATATTGTACATGATGTCACAGGGACTCGGTTAATGGACATATTTTTTTATATTATTTTACGTGTTTTTCCTATTTACTGTCCGTTTTCATTAAATCATTATCGTTAGCACCTAGATTTTCATGTTTACAGTCAATGTGCAATATACTATCCACATCCATATACTAAAATATCCTATGAAAATCTAGGTGCAAACGATAATGATTTAATAAAAACAGACAGTAAATAGGAAAAACACGCAAAATAATTAAAAAAAATATGTCCATTAACCGAGTCCCTGTGCATGTTGTAGGTATTGTCTTCCAGAGACAGAAAGTTGATAATATGAAGAAAAAAAACTAAATATTTTAAAAATTACCTCTTCTGGAAGAATTGATGAGACCAGGAGCATTCAATGAAACATTGCCAGTTGTTCTAGTCATGATGATATTATAAGTATTGTACTATTTGGTATGATCTGATAACTTGTGAAGGTTTGAATGTCTAGCTAATGTATAAGACCCTTTATATATCCCATTTGAGTAAATGTGTAGAGTAAGGCAATAACAACATGTTTTTACTTCTCAAAGAGTATTTTCCTCATTTGAAGTTTTGATTGTGTACACACTTATGGTACAAGCTGTTGTTTATTTGTTTGTTGTTTTAGTGATATGTGTAATGTATAGATAAACAAGTGTGTCTGGTGAGTACATAAGACATGATTAAGTACCAA
The DNA here is from genome assembly GCA_963680875.1 of Bathymodiolus brooksi. Taxonomy (NCBI): domain Eukaryota; kingdom Metazoa; phylum Mollusca; class Bivalvia; order Mytilida; family Modiolidae; genus Bathymodiolus; species Bathymodiolus brooksi. The sequence goes on along the minus strand of OY804581.1, from coordinate 26,166,806 downwards.
TTAATTATAGCATATTGAGAAAAACTAGTGTTTTCTTTAACAAATTTTTACTCAAAAGAGATGATTTACTTTCTGGTTTTTGTTGCTTAAATAATGAATATGAATATTGTCAATTTTATTTCATATGGAAACAACAAACTTATCAAATGGAAGACATTGTTGATGATTAAACATTTTTAATTTTTTTTCAATACCATACACCATTAACAGGGTTACACTGAAAATTATTCAAATGCAGAAAACTTTTAGTGTTAAGTGAAGCATTTATTATGCAAATTTTGAAACATACTAGATTAACTATAGAATTACTTAATATTGTAGTGTTTTAGAATTTTTCATAAAATAATCACACAAAAATAAGAAAACAGGATATTTTAAATGAATTGAAGACAGAAATGCAATGTCATGATAAAGTGAACTGAAAATTTATTAAATTTCAATATTTTTTTTATTTTCAAATTTGAAATAAATCTAATGCATACTAAAAGAGATATCAGGATTTCCATGTATATTTTCAGGGACAAAACCCCCCCCCCCCCCAGATTAGATAAATAAATTAAATCACTAATTAATTATAAATAATAAACAAATACCTCGATACAAACTCTGAACCATTCTGTAAATAATGTTACTGTAGATGTTCTCTTAAATAATTCTTTGTTAGAAATGAACCAATATATTGAATTGTCTTTATATAAGGATGTTTAAATTTAAACAGGAAACTATTGTCACCTGATTTATACATAGAAATCAAAAGGTGTTGAAATCTTTTTAAATAGAAGACACTTTTAACACCTTGTTATACTGTTTGTATATTAGAGCCAGTAGCTGCCACTGTTTTGATGACAATTATAACATTGTAGATAATGGTTGATACCTGTCAGGTACATCAAAGACAATACCTTAGTGTATTGTATAGGTGTAAAAATGGTAACTATTACAATGTAATTAATTAATTACAGCAATTTGCATATGTGTCATCAATTGGATTTGTGTAGTGACAGGATATAATTTGATAATTACAGTACCATAATATTAAATAAGCCATACAATTTCTTGTAATGCAAAATGTGAATCAAATATAGTAAAAAAATGTCAAAAAAATCTTACATGTTTTAATATTTTTTTATACATGATATCATTTAAACAAACAATTTAATCCCATTATTAAGAAGCATAAAAATGAATATAGTATTAATTCTTCAATAGTTTCCTCGTAGAAACTCTTTTTTTTTAAATTTCATTTGAAGACTTGGAAACTGTCTGATTTTTCAAAAATGTACATGTAATATACATTGTATGTATAATGTATACAATGTATATTGAGAATCATAATTTTTTATCTACAAAGGATTACAACAGGCAATTTTGTGAGAAAAAGATTATAACATTAATTTGAACTATGATTTTGCAAAAGTTTTAAGAAAATCTCAAACATTTTGAGTGTCAAGATGGTCTTATCCTTAGCACTTAATCTGTCAGAACATGTTCAAAAGAACAATGCTTTTAATGTAAACTTCCTCAGACAATGCCTTTACCAATATATGGAAGATATTCTACCAAAATGATAAAAAAAACCTTTTCATTAAAATGTACTTATACTTTGTTTCCAAAGAAAGTTATAATTTTATGGACATTTTACAGAAGGGAAATAACTCTGAAACATATCAACATGGGATAAAACATTTGTATAATTTCTACATGTATATAAATACAAATTCCTTTTGTTTCAATAATGATAGAGATCAGAACAACAAAACTCAATCTTGACCTGATATTTTTTCTCAAGAAATGTTAAGGAAAATAAATGTTCAAGAGAATTAACGTCATATAACTGGTTTAAAAGATCTAAATGTATTAAAACCTCAGGAACAAGGGTTAAATTCAATGTTATTCAATTTATATTGGAATTAAGGTCAAACTCATACCCAATAGTGAGCAATAAGCAATCCTTATCTTGTAATATTATTGTACTGCAAAGTTGTGAACATTAAAAAAGGAACATCACAGAAACCAATGACCTGTTTGGATTATTGACTTTAGGGGTTTAACACCACTTTCACAAATATTTCAGTTAGATCATGGTGGTCAGTTTTATAATGGAGTACTAGGAGTAAACCACTGACCTGCGATAAGTCATAGATCACAAATGTACATTGTAATGAGCGAGTGATTGTTGTTTAACACCAAATGAGCAATCTTTCAGCTATGTCATGGCAAGAACAGAAGCTACATTTCAATGAGAAGATAATGATGTCTGCTTTGTACTAGACCAACACGCTTTGTTGGATTTTTACAGTGCTAGTTAACTGAAACAACAGTCTCCCTGATATGACATTGATATTATCCTGTTTCTGTAAGTCTCCCTGGTATGACATTGATATTATCCTGTTTCTGTAACAGTCTCCCTGATATGACATTGATATTATCCTGTTTCTGTAACAGTCTCCCTGATATGACATTGATATTATCCTGTTTCTGTAACAGTCTCCCTGATATGACATTGATATTATCCTGTTTCTGTAACAGTCTCCCTGATATGACATTGATATTATCCTGTTTCTGTAACAGTCTCCCTGATATGACATTGATATTATCCTGTTTCTGTAACAGTCTCCCTGATATGACATTGATATTATCCTGTTTCTGTAACAGTCTCCCTGATATGACATTGATATTATCCTGTTTCTATAACAACAGTCTCCCTGATATGACATTGATATTATCCTGTTTCTGTAACAACAGTCTCCCTGATATGACATTGATATTATCCTGTTTCTGTAACAGTCTCCCTGATATGACATTGATATTATCCTGTTTCTGTAACAGTCTCCCTGATATGACATTGATATTATCCTGTTTCTGTAACAGTCTCCCTGATATGACATTGATATTATCCTGTTTCTGTAACAGTCTCCCTGATATGACATTGATATTATCCTGTTTCTGTAACAGTCTCCCTGATATGACATTGATATTATCCTGTTTCTGTAACAGTCTCCCTGATATGACATTGATATTATCCTGTTTCTGTAACAGTCTCCCTGATATGACATTGATATTATCCTGTTTCTGTAACAACAGTCTCCCTGATATGACATTGATATTATCCTGTTTCTGTAACAGTCTCCCTGATATGACATTGATATTATCCTGTTTCTGTAAGTCTCCCTGATATGACATTGATATTATCCTGTTTCTGTAACAGTCTCCCTGATATGACATTGATATTATCCTGTTTCTGTAACAACAGTCTCCCTGATATGACATTGATATTATCCTGTTTCTGTAACAGTCTCCCTGATATGACATTGATATTATCCTGTTTCTGTAACAACAGTCTCCCTGATATGACATTGATATTATCCTGTTTCTGTAACAGTCTCCCTGATATGACATTGATATTATCCTGTTTCTGTAACAGTCTCCCTGATATGACATTGATATTATCCTGTTTCTGTAAGTCTCCCTGATATGACATTGATATTATCCTGTTTCTGTAACAACAGTCTCCCTGATATGACATTGATATTATCCTGTTTCTGTAACAACAGTCTCCCTGATATGACATTGATATTATCCTGTTTCTGTAACAACAGTCTCCCTGATATGACATTGATATTATCCTGTTTCTGTAAGTCTCCCTGATATGACATTGATATTATCCTGTTTCTGTAACAGTCTCCCTGATATGACATTGATATTATCCTGTTTCTGTAACAGTCTCCCTGATATGACATTGATATTATCCTGTTTCTGTAACAGTCTCCCTGATATGACATTGATATTATCCTGTTTCTGTAACAGTCTCCCTGGTACATGTATGACATTGATATCATCCTGTTTCTGTAACAGTCTCCCTGATATGACATAGATATTATCCTGTTTCTGTAACAGTCTCCCTGATATGACATTGATATTATCCTGTTTCTGTAACAGTCTCCCTGATATGACATTGATATTATCCTGTTTCTGTAACAACAGTCTCCCTGATATGACATTGATATTATCCTGTTTCTGTAACAGTCTCCCTGATATGACATTGATATTATCCTGTTTCTGTAAGTCTCCCTGATATGACATTGATATTATCCTGTTTCTGTAACAGTCTCCCTGATATGACATTGATATTATCCTGTTTCTGTAACAACAGTCTCCCTGATATGACATTGATATTATCCTGTTTCTGTAACAGTCTCCCTGATATGACATTGATATTATCCTGTTTCTGTAACAGTCTCCCTGATATGACATTGATATTATCCTGTTTCTGTAACAGTCTCCCTGATATGACATTGATATTATCCTGTTTCTGTAACAGTCTCCCTGATATGACATTGATATTATCCTGTTTCTGTAACAACAGTCTCCCTGATATGACATTGATATTATCCTGTTTCTGTAACAACAGTCTCCCTGATATGACATTGATATTATCCTGTTTCTGTAACAGTCTCCCTGATATGACATTGATATTATCCTGTTTCTGTAAGTCTCCCTGATATGACATTGATATTATCCTGTTTCTGTAAGTCTCCCTGATATGACATTGATATTATCCTGTTTCTGTAACAGTCTCCCTGATATGACATTGATATTATCCTGTTTCTGTAACAGTCTCCCTGATATGACATTGATATTATCCTGTTTCTGTAACAGTCTCCCTGATATGACATTGATATTATCCTGTTTCTGTAACAGTCTCCCTGGTACATGTATGACATTGATATTATCCTGTTTCTGTAACAGTCTCCCTGATATGACATTGATATTATCCTGTTTCTGTAACAGTCTCCCTGATATGACATTGATATTATCCTGTTTCTGTAACAGTCTCCCTGATATGACATTGATATTATCCTGTTTCTGTAACAGTCTCCCTGATATGACATTGATATTATCCTGTTTCTGTAACAGTCTCCCTGATATGACATTGATATTATCCTGTTTCTGTAACAGTCTCCCTGATATGACATTGATAGTATCCTGTTTCTGTAACAGTCTCCCTGATATGACACTGATATTATCTTGTTTCTGTAACAGTCTCCCTGATATGACATTGATATTATCCTGTTTCTGTAACAGTCTCCCTGATATGACATTGATATTATCCTGTTTCTGTAACAGTCTCCCTGATATGATATTGATATTATCCTGTTTCTGTAACAGTCTCCCTGATATGACATTGATATTATCCTGTTTCTGTAACAGTCTCCCTGATATGACATTGATATTATCCTGTTTCTGTAACAACAGTCTCCCTGATATGACATTGATATTATCCTGTTTCTGTAACAACAGTCTCCCTGATATGGCATTGATATTATCCTGTTTCTGTAACAGTCTCCCTGATATGACATTGATATTATCCTGTTTCTGTAAGTCTCCCTGATATGACATTGATATTATCCTGTTTCTGTAAGTCTCCCTGATATGACATTGATATTATCCTGTTTCTGTAACAGTCTCCCTGATATGACATTGATATTATCCTGTTTCTGTAACAGTCTCCCTGATATGACATTGATATTATCCTGTTTCTGTAACAGTCTCCCTGATATGACATTGATATTATCCTGTTTCTGTAACAGTCTCCCTGGTACATGTATGACATTAATATTATCCTGTTTCTGTAACAGTCTCCCTGATATGACATTGATATTATCCTGTTTCTGTAACAGTCTCCCTGATATGACATTGATATTATCCTGTTTCTGTAACAGTCTCCCTGATATGACATTGATATTATCCTGTTTCTGTAACAGTCTCCCTGATATGACATTGATATTATCCTGTTTCTGTAATAGTCTCCCTGATATGACATTGATATTATCCTGTTTCTGTAACAGTCTCCCTGATATGACATTGATATTATCCTGTTTCTGTAACAGTCTCCCTGATATGACACTGATATTATCCTGTTTCTGTAACAGTCTCCCTGATATGACATTGATATTATCCTGTTTCTGTAACAGTCTCCCTGATATGACATTGATATTATCCTGTTTCTGTAACAGTCTCCCTGATATGACATTGATATTATCCTGTTTCTAACCCAAAGTCTTTGTTTTTACTCTTTTTAATGCTGCATGCTTTGTGTAGAAGCAGGAAATGTCAATATTACAAGTCCTTGGTTGGACCCGACCAGAGATCGAATAATCTACCATCTACCACAATTTTTGGGCCTTTGCTAAAAAATCAGAGGAATTTAGTCTCCCAATATGAAATTCATGTATTTTTGTGTTTTTTTTTATCTTTTATTACATCATATTCAACTTTAAATTCATGTATTTTGATACATATTACAAAAAATGTAGCAAGGTAAATATAGGGGGAAAAAAGTGACAAATTGGATAAGAAAAAAGTCATAAGTACTATAGGAATATTTTTTTAGTTTGTCTTCTAAACTGTCTGTTTTTATTGTCTTGTGTAGAAGGTAATTAGCATATTTGATTCAATTATTTGTCCATTATTTATTTTTTCGCATATGTTTATTTATTTTGATTTAACATTTCTTATTTATACAGATGGAATAATGTGTCCCGAGGACAAGGATACCCCGGGCCCAGCTTCCAACTAATTAAAAGGGTATAATTCTGGAAACAAAAAAAGGAATAATAACCAAATTTAAACTTGACATGTGTATTGTGATCAAAAACATTACTGAACAGAAATCTAAGAGTGGTATTTTAAGTCCTCAATCAAACTTGGCCTTCCTTTTATAGTCCATACTGTGTATAAATTTCAAATGATTTGTTTAAGGGGAGCTTAATTATTGAGACGAGTGGAAACCAAATGTGTGACGTACAGATACAAATGTATATGGATAGGATATGGACAAAACTTATTATCCCCGATTTGATAAAAATGTTGGTTGTTGGTTGGTCAATGACCTGTTCATACAAAACCCAGGCACCCGGTTTGTAGCTACGTAACGTCACAAGGGTCTATATGTTGCTATACATGTCAAACTCAAAAACTTAAGTTTGTTGCATCCCAAACAAAGAACTGAGAACGAAATTCTTTAAAAAAATGAAAAACAACCCTATAGGTACAGAAAAAACAGCAATGCAGCAAATTATATTGAGATTTAATATTCCTGTTGAATTGATGGCCATGTTTACCGTATGTGTAACATTAATTGATTCACACTACATGAAACTTTGTTTTTGATGTTATTTCAAATTTGTGTCTTTTGTAGCATTTGAAGTAATCTTCAGTTTTGAAGTTTTACTGAAAACTATCAACTAAAGATGAAGTCAAGTTGCTTGAATACAAACATTTCAAAAACATTTCACATTTTTGTTATCATCTGAATTCTTAATTTATTTGATCATACCACCAGCTCACTCAAGACACAATTTTTCATCAATAGAATTCTTGACCTATTACTGTTGACGTAATGAATATTGTACTGCTATCCACGAGATAATACACACCAAATATAAAAAACTAAATCACAACAAAACAAGACTGAAAAAAGTTGAAAATTGGTTAATTGTAGGGCGATACCTACACTTTGTCAAAATGCACCCAACTTTTCACCCGAGCTATGACATTTAGGTCGCAAGTACATTAACGTTATGAATATGTTACCAAAGGAACAAGAAAGTTCACAAGAAATCAGAATTTGTTTCCAAACCGGGGATAAAATCTTTTTATATTTTAAGACACTGCATTAATGTTTCGTTTATCTTGCAAAAAAATCTTGTGTGTCTATGAAAGTTTTTGCTGGCAACAATATTTATCAGTAGAAAAAGTTCAAAATTAGAACTCCTACTCCTAGTCAGAAATTGTTCATAGTCATTTTGAGTAATTTTTTATTTAATATAAACATGCATTTTAATGCAAGCAAGTGTCATTTTAATCTCGTTGAGATTAGGTTTCCGAAGAAATTTAGGATGTAGAAACTGACCGAAAAATTCTTCGGAATTCTAATGGCTAATCTCAACAAGATTAAGACAAGTGACAGGAGTGTCGTTTTAAAAAATCCATCTTCAATTTGTATTTCCGTATAAATATACAAATCAAAGATTTGCTTGGTATAGAAAGGGTCATTTTGTGATGATATAGGATCTCCTGTACTTGGCAATCACAATACTGGTATACTAGTAGTGTGCACAATACTGGTATAAAAATCTGTTCCAGTATTGCACCAGTATTGTGATTTAATTTTTTTTTTATTTTTTTTATTTTAGTATTGTAGTAAGTATTGTAATACATGTAGGTATTGTGGAAATAAACATAATACCTTGCTATTTCTAATTAACTAATTAAATGATTGCAATAAACAATTATTCAATTTCTCAATTAATTAGTTACTAGTATGTGATTATATTTAATGTTTGATGTTATTGGTGATTTAATTTAATTCAAATTAATCAATATAATTAATTGGTTACTTTGTTTGATTTCAAAGTTCTTTTGATGCTGTGAGTATAATTTTGTAAACTTGAGTAATTTAATTTGTTTGATGATCAAAGTTCTTTTGATACTGTGAATATAATTTTGCACACTTTGATGTTTTGTTTTGTTGGAAAAGAAATTCTTTTGATCACAACTATGTAAACACAAGCTTACATAAGACTTAAATACCCAACTGAAAAACTAAGTTCAAAGGTTAATGTGTATCTAGAGAAAGATCGTAGTGCCCAACTCAATACGATACACTATACCTAAAAAACTGGGATTTGTCACACTGATTAAACATCTTATATGCTAAGTGTATAAATAACAGCAATTATAAATTTTGGTTCAAATAATATACATTACAAATTATACTACTCAAATCAGTCATTTAATTAAATATTGAAAAAAAAACTTCAAAAGTTTGCATTTCACTGCTATACAAATTTCAATTATCTTAAAAACTCACAACATTCAATAATCAAAAATAAATTAAAAAAGTAATTAATAATAGAATTATTCAAAATTCTACCATAAATTTTTTCTTAGGGGCACAATTTCTCATTCCTGTGGATCTGGTGCAATTATTTTCAACAAAGAAGAAATAGAACTCAAAAGAGCAGTTTCCAACAAAGGCTCCATTCTTCTTGCAGAAATAATTGCAATAAAAATTGTACTTGACTATTTCATCAACTCCAAGGACCAGGAACTACACAACATCACCATCTTTTCGGACAGTCAATCAGCTCTTGGTATTCTTGCTTTAAATTGGAAAAGTGAAAATTACTTCCAGTCAATAAATGAATTTAAACGTCAAATAAATTATCTCAAAGAGCAAGGAGTAATGGTCAGTTTCAATTGGACACCAGGCCATGCTAGTATTAAAGGAAACGAAATTGCAGACCAACTTGTAAAAGAAGCAGCAAAAGAAGCTGAAGCATTGGAAGTAACTACACAAGTTTTCACAAAGCAAGATATCAGAAAAGCTGCAAGGGATGTAGTTATGAAAAAATGGCAAGTAAGATGGGACAGCAGCAACAGTGGGAGGCACTACTATAGATTTCACAAAGTATTAAAAGACAAAGTGAAAAAATATTTACCAAACAAGAGACTATACACTGTTATTAACAGTCTAAGAACTGGATATTCCAAATTAAACGCTTACCAATTCCACCTAAACCAACATCTTAAAAACGACAAATGCGAACACTGCAACCAACGAGAAGATGTCGAACATTATTTATTAAATTGCATAAAATACGAAAATGAACGAGAAAGACTCCTCCAGAAACTCTATTTCATCAGAGGAAACATTAAATTGGATTTGGATATCCTACTTGAAGTGAACTCGCCAGATATGGAAAATATCCTTCCAGCTCTGGCAGAGTTCATCGAGGAGACCGATAGATTTTAAGACCAGAATCGCTTTATTTATTTATTTTATTATATTTTTCCCCGTCATTAATTCTTTTATTTTTATTTTTATACCTAATATCTAGCACCACCTACAAATTAACATTAGTGTAAATACAAGGGAGATAATTATGTACATGCGCGATGAAGATTCCACAGTACATTTGTGATTACACTGTCATTACGACAAAGATTGAAGAAATTTTTCATTGAGAAAGTCACTGTCAAAAAAATATATCATCATAAGTTCATCATTCAGTACAATTCTTATAGAGAGCATGGCAAATTTTTACTCAGAGCTAGCACCCAACATTATCTTCAATAAAGACCCTACTGCAGTACTAGACTACATGAAAGACCACAAGCTACTGACAACAGCATGCAACTGCTTAACCTGCACCAAACCAATGGAAATGGTAACCAGACCACTCAGTTCCACGTCAGATGGGTTTGGCTGGCGCACATAGCAGAACAGAACCTAGCAGAACAGAACCTAGTATTGTACAATATCTTAATTACATTACTGGTATACCAGTATTGGTAATGGTATTGTAGAAAATTTTGAAAAAAATTCACAATACTGGAACAAATTTTTATACCAGTATTGTGCACAATACTTGTATACCAGTATTGCGATCGCCAAGTACAGGAGATCTATGAAATATATTAGATTATAGTGTAATTAAATTGAAAATTATAGCCGAGGATACGATACGATTTTTTAGTTGTTTTAATTTGGGAAAAGGGGGGTGGCTATCCTGTCCGCGTGTACCTGTGTTTCAAACGTCTGAAAGTATTTTGAAATTGGCTTCGTGGCTTGTGTGAACATATTTTTGGTTATTTCCCTATCGTACCAATATGTGCTTTTGATGCTCTGAATGGTATTGATCTTTGGAAACCTGAAAATCTTGGACTATCAAGCAGGCTGTCATCATTTGACGCCATGTTTATTTTGAATTTCGTACCTAAAATTTCCCACAATACAGCTGATCATAACTTCCGCTATCAATAGTTATCACGGGATATCGCTGTTAATCGACGAAAGCGAATGTTTGTGTTTTCTTAGACGTCCGAGCGATTATACTCATAATGGTAGTTTAATAATAATAAAAAAAATAATAATTTGTTATTCTTACAGACTAATACAAACCACTAAAGATACTTACAAGTACTCATTTTTTCCAAGAACAATAGTTCAATGAGACCTCCTACCGGCTGCAGGCCCTATGAGTAGGGGGGGAGGGGGGTTCAGTACAATGCACTACACTAGATAGTTTCCGACAGCAGATCCTAATGATATATGTTCTCCAACAATAGTTCAACACCACACTTGTATATAGTTTTGACCTAAATTGCATAGTATATATAAGCAACAACAAAAAAATGGAAATAACTTCTGAAATTTTATCTCTTGTATATATTTGGCTGTATACATAAATAAGACCCACGCACGCGGGGCATAGTGACATCAGTGCCCGGCAGGTTATTATCAATACGTTAATAGAGTGCTTCAAACTATAAAGAAGAGATTAGATTATTCTCGTCTATAAAACAAAACAAAAAATGAAGAAACAATATACATCATATCGAATGAAATTATTTTATTATTCCCATCATGGCAGTCCATCAAAAATCAATTATTTACAATAATCTTCCACATCTTTAAGATTCAATTTATTATACTCTGTCTTGTTCTATTTACACAGAGAGACTGATAATAGTAGTTTTTTAGTACCCATGCTGTTTATGGTTTTCATTTCAAATATGTCAAATATTATAACCTCTCTTTTTGGGAATCTTGACAATTTGTCAATATTGGGTATTTTTAACACCAGAGACATATAAAAAAAACACTATGTTATGTGTCTCTGCTAATACTGTACATGTTTGGCTGACGAAATAAATTACGATAACGATATATGCCCGCCATAAAATAAAACTTTTTGTTTGTTTGTTGTTTGTAAAGACTCTTACACTTGTGAGAAAAGAGGGTAAATGGGGTGAGTTTTAAAAATTGTTTGAAAGGCAAGCTGTTGTATATCATATGACTTGTATTAAATCGTTGAATTGAATGATGGTGATAATTATGCGCTCGATCCTTTTGTTTCAGAAAATAGGGGCATAAAGGGGTCCTTTTAAATATTTATAATGCAAGGACCAGCAATCGCTAGATGCAAATAATTACACCAATCACATAAACTGGACACATTAAACATTTGTTCCAAGCATATACATGAAAACAAACAGCATCTTGTGCATGTATTTTGAGACGGGAAATCATTTTTTTTACATATGTTCACAGGACCAACCTTAAACCGATTGGGCCCGCGATGGACTTATCTACTCTTGGCTGTTCAAGTACATACAACAACACACTGCATGTTTTACAACCGAGAACAGCGTTGGGCTCCCAGATGTCATGACTCTATTAATATAGATAATGATATAATAATATTTTACTTGGAAAGAGCACAATAAATTTAGAGGCGTGATCCAATACAAAAACAAGTCAAAGGTGTCATTTTTTTATTTATCAAAAAATAATTAATTCGCGCGGTTGGATTTTTGAAATAGACTATACTAATTACATTCGGACTTATCTACTCTTTACATTGTTCGTCATCATTTTGACTTGTTATTTGATAAAATCATTTTGATTGGACGAACAGATTTCATTTATTTTGTTCACATGTTCTTATGCATTCTTCTTCTTCCAAATTAGGAACCGGATTCACACGTGAATGTATAAGGTTCCGCGAAAACTTTGCGCAGTGTCGGGCAACACAGCAGTCTTCTACCGACTATTTACAGGTAAAACTATATACAGGTGGGAGCTGGTCTAGTTGCTGTCAGGACGCGCCTTGAGGGCGCTCCTGAATCCCTCTACTGCCGTCAAGTGCCGCACGAGAAGATCGACTCGATTACCATGGTGGTTCATCCCGTGAGGCATGTAAAGTTTTGGTAATTTTTATTTTTTCGTTATTTTTATTTAATTTATTAATAGAGCCCACAGGTGCTCGTAGACAGGACCCCATATGGTACCCCATGTCGTGGTACCGCCCACCAATTTATTTTCTCATTTCTGACATATTTCGCTTGGAAAATATATGGGAATACTGACAAACAGGTTTTCTGACACGTCCGGGTCGACTGATGTATATACATCAGTTACATCAGTCGACCCGGACGTGTCAGAAAACCTGACACGTCCGGGTCGTCTCGGTGATGTATGGAATAGTTTTATTAAATCAATCAAGAAGCCCGTGAGAGCACAGAATTACAGACATTTGCATTTTACACTTACAATGATTTTGATGATTAGTAACATATATGACATATATAAAAAGAATAAAAACAAGTATAGATGATCGACACTGCAGGGGGGAAACCACCCATAGGCAGAACAAACTATGGCAGTTTATAGCTAATATTATGATATACATAAAAAAATATATATTATACAAATATAATATGATGCAGATATAGCATGGTGTTCATATCACGAATACTATTTTATCTTTAAGTAAGGTTAAATTTGCAATGTATGGTTCTTCCGTATTTCAAAACTTTTGTTTAGGAAGACAGCAAGTTTATTTAATAACAGAGTGTCTTCACTACTAAGAAGCCAAATCAACTTATTGTTCGGACTCAGATGTTCAAAATTTTTACAATTATCTTGAATGTATATCAGTAATGTAGCCCTTTCAGTTTCATATATTGGGCATTTGAATAACATATGACTTTCGTCTTCAACCTCATTTAATGTACAATGAAGGCATTTTCTTTCCCCTCTATCTAGCATAACTAAATTTCCTTGGGAGTTTCGGATACGTTCATAACGTCCCGTTTCTATTCTTAACCGATGAGCACTTATTCTAAATTTTGTTACAATAGATCTATTTATAATATTTTTCAGTTCAAAGTATTTTTCTGTGGTAAATCTGGTTTTAAATTAGAAGTAAGTGGATAATTTACCAGATTCTCCCTGATTTTGTTTAATATTATTCCAATAGGATAAAAATTTATGTTTCAACGTCTTTTTTAGTTCATTTTTAAACTTATTCCTGCCAAAAGTTTTTGATAAATTCATATCAATGTTTAGTGTTTTACAAAAGAATTTCACTGTTGAATACCAGGTGTCAGTATATCCTGATCTGTATAATGATTTATATTCTTCATAGGCAGTTTTTAATAGATTGCTTGGTTCATTTTCAAGCATATGCCAATAGCTAAGAACTTGGGTTATTAATTTCAAATATATAGGATATCTACCCAATTCTGACAGAACTGCTATATTAGTACTTTTGTTTATTTACTCCCAGTAAATATTTGCAAAATTTAATATTTAGCTTCTCAAAGTCTCAATCTTTGAATGTTTCAAATAAACTAGTATATTATATACATCAGTCGACCCGGACGTGTCAGAAAACCTGTTTGTCAGTATTCCCATATATATACATCAGTCGACCCGGACGTGTCAGAAAACCTGTTTGTCAGTATTCCCATATATTTTCCAAGCGAAATATGTCAGAAATAAGAAAATAAACGAAAATAAATTGGTGGGCGGTACCACGACATGGGGTACCATATGGGGTCATGTCTACGAGCACCTGTGATAGAGCCTTTCTTAAATATGTATTGCTAATTTTTCGTTTTTCGTTCTCTTTAAATATTTATGGTAATTTTGTTTTTCCCTCTCTCTTTCTTATTTTTATTTAATTCATTGACAGCGCTTTTGTTTGATATACATCGATTTTTTGTTGTGCCTTGCACGAGAGACTGCCTTCGGTCAACATGCCTAGTACACGAAGTAATACACAAAAAAATTATAAATTTATAAATGAATTCGGTTTGGACTATGCCGAAGATGTTTTAGACATTTCTGACCCAACGTCGGATATTTTTGACGACGAGATAAAAGGTGAAACTATAAATAAATTAAAAGAACAAATTGAAGATTTAGAAATCTCCATATCTGAGAGGGAATTTGAGTTGCAGGGGGCTATTTCGAAATCTTTGCCACGTGTGTCGTCGAGTGGACCATTAACAACATCAAAGAAAAGATATAAGAGTGTTCCGATATCACGTAATGAGTCGAATGGACCGGAATTGGTGAAACATCAATAGAGGGTTAGTACTGCAGGAAAGTTTGATCAGAAGAATATTGGTGCAGATGCAAAGAAGGACGAGAAGCCCAACAGACGCACTGGCAAGGATAAAGATTTAGTACAGAAAAAGAAGAAAAAAGGTGAGATAAATTTAGATAAACTAAGAAACAAAAAAAATGTTGAATGATATTGTGGAAAAGCAATTGTCGGAAATTTGTAGGAAGTGTAAGTTATTTGATATTGATATTACTGATTGTATTACACAAGATAGTTCTCATTGTATTACACAAGATAGTTCTCATTGTATTACACAAGATAGTTCAGACGATAGTTCTCATTGTATTACACAAGATAGTTCAGACCATAATTCTCATTGTATTACACAAGATAGTTCAGACCATAGTTCTCATTGTATTACACAAGATAGTTCAGACGATAGTTCTCATTGTATTACACAAGATAGTTCAGACCATAGTTCTCATTGTATTACACAAGATAGTTCAGACGATAGTTCTCATTGTATTACACAAGATAGTTCAGACCATAGTTCTCATTGTATTACACAAGATAGTTCAGACGATAGTTCTCATTGTATTACACAAGATAGTTCAGACTATAGTTCTCATTGTATTACACAAGATAGTTCAGAATAAAGGTAATAACAAAATTACCGAACTCCGTACAATCTTACAAAGGGAAAGTCAAAACTCATAATTATATAAACAGACAAAACCAGTCAACAACCGGAAAACTGTGAAAACCGTAATGACCCTGACTTGGTACAGGCATTTCTAAAGAAATGGTGGGTTGAATCAGATTTTAAGGCGCCAAACCTCCCGCTCTCATTACGGTTCAAAGGTTCCGGCTGTCACTGTAACAGTATTTAAATACAGGAACAAAATAGGTAAAATAGTTGTCAAAGCAGTACCATATTCGGTGACGTAAATGTCAAAAATACTTTTACGTCACACATTGACAAAAAAATTATTGACATTTGCGACTTCTTTATCTTTATACATTTTCACTATATGAAAATGCATCGCTTATAATTTTTTCTGCAGAGACGGAATATATTTCGACAAGATATTGGTATCGGAATATAAACTTTTTAAGAGATCGAATAAGGCGAATCTTTTTATAGCCCTGGTCCAGTAGCCTGTTTCTCAGATGAAGATGACGTTTCAGGAAATCAGAATAATTGCTACTGGCCCTTGCATAGCGAATCAATTGCGAGATGTAAACACCATATGCAGGAGAAGCTGGTATATTGCTGCACATGTTTGGAAAATTTATGATTTTAAAATTGAAGTCGTCCCGCTTATCATAAATTTTAGTACTGAGTTGACCACTGTCGTCAAATTCGAGGTATAAGTCCAAAAATGATGCGGACGAAGCTGTATCGGTGGTCTCTTTAACTTCCAGCTCTGGAGGATATATCAATGGAAGAAATTCTGCAAATCTAGAATTATTGATAGATAAAACGTCATCAATATACCTGTATGTGAAATTAAAGGCTCTAGCCTCATGAATCTTCTTATCTTTTACAAGCTTTTGAAGAAACTCCGACTCGTATGAGTATAAAAATAAATCGGCTAGAAGAGGGGCACAATTCGTACCCATTGGTATGCCGACGACCTGCTGAAACAGTGTCCCTCCAAAGGAGACAAATATGCTATCGATGAGGAACTCCAGCATACTGATCACTTGTTCCTCGGAGTAGCATGTTTTACCTTTATGAACCAGATGATTTTAAACTTGATTTGTGTTGGTGGCGTACATTTTTGCCCAGTTATAATGGAGTATCTTTGATGCTATCGGAAGAATGGGCTAGAGCAGATCAAGTTTTTTCTGTCGACTCCTGTTTAACTGGTTGTGGAGGTTGGATGAACGGAAGATATTTTCATTGTTCTTTTCCGGATTTCATATTGAGTGAAAATATGCATATTAATTTATGTGAAATGCTTACAGTTGTTGTGGCTTTGAAAGCATGGGGAAGTAATTTTTCCGGAAAAAAGATAGTTATCAATTGTGATAATTTTAGTGACTGTGCGTGTCATAAATACAGGTGCTTCAAGAAATAAATTTCTACAGTCTTGTTTAAGAGAAATATGCTTTATCGCTGCTATTAATAATTTTGATATTAAGTGTAGACACATTTCAGGTAGTGAAAATCGTATTCCAGATATACTGTCTCGTTGGGATTTACATGGTAAATTTGAACAGGAGTTTCTAGATAGAACTAGAAACATGGTAATTTGTAGAGATTTAATTCCGTCGGTTTATTTTCGTTTCAGTTATGTTTGGTAAATTCAAGTTTTAAAATGTTTTATTGTGGATTTATGTTTTAGGTTTTGATGATCTTCGTCAGGAAATGTTCCTCACCAGGATGTCGGCCTTTGCGATAGGAACTTTGAATAATTTCAAAACGCAATGGAAAGCTTATTTATTATTTTGCAGCTATTTTCATTTACAGCCACTTCAAATAGATGCAGAGTTACTGTGTACTTATTCTGAATTTTTAAGTAGAACTTTTAAGTCTGCTCAGAGTATACGTAATTATCTTAACGGCGTTAAAGTTTTGTTTTTATTACTAGGCCTTAACATTGAAATGTTTAGTTCTTATTTATTAAAATTGACCTTTAGAGGTTTAGATCGAAAACTACAGCATTTGCCTAGACAGGCGTTACCAATTGCCTTGGAAATTCTGGATAAATTTTATGATCATATGAATTTTAATAGTTCTATTGATGTTACATATTGGTGTTTATTTCTTTTTGCCTTTTTCCTTCTTAGCAGGAAATCAAATTTGGTCCCAGTTTCGGTTAAGAAGTTTGATAGCTCCAGACAGTTGTGTAGAGGAGATATTACCGTGTGCTCTACTTATTTGATTGTAAGGTTTAAATGGACCAAAACTATACAATTCGGAAATCGTGTTCTTAGTATTCCTCTTTTAACATTTCCTGTATCAAAATTTTGTCCAGTACAAGCTTTTAAAGTAATGTGTAGTATGAATCCGTGTTCATCAAGTAGTTCTGCGTTTTCAATTAATTATAAAGGAAACATTATTCCTATTACCTATAGTAAATTTCAGCATAGATTAAGAGAGTTGATTGCAAAAATTGGTCTAAATCCAAAATTATTTTCCTCTCATAGTTTTCGTAGAGGAGGTGCTACTTTAGCAGCTCAAGCTGGTATTTCTTCTAGTCTCATTCAATTGATGGGAGACTGGAAGATTGATGCATACAAGAAATATACCGTGTGTTCTTTGACTGATAAGTTTATGGTAGCGGAAAAAATTAGGGATTTTATTTTGAAATGATTTTAATGTCTTTTTTATTTTTACAGATAGTAGATCTGTTACTTTGATATGCGATTGCATTGCTAAACATATAATCATAATTCATGTGGGAACTAATAATGTCTGCAACCATAAGTCAGCAGATTTTAATTATGCATATCATGTCCTTATTACTACAGTAAAGAGGTTGGCAAATTTGAATGCTGTTATAATTTTATCAGCCATTATTCCTAGGCCTTTAGATAATTCTGGAAACTTTTTAAAATCTGTAAATTTTCAGTTGCAATCTATTTGTCACAAACGGGCTGTTAAATTTGTTGCTACTTATAAACCTTTTTTAAAGTTTGGGGTTCCAGTTTGTGAATTTTATTCCCCCATTTGTAACCTTCATTTGAACCACTCTGGTAATATCAAGTTGACAATTTTTTTTGTTCAAGTATTAGCTCATTGTTAAACACGAGGATTTATATCTCATCTTGTTACTTTTGACAGAAGGAGAAATCTTATTCTGTTTGAGCTAATGGACATTTTTACATGGGGGAATACATATTTTGTACATTCTTTTTTCTGTTCAACTTGTGTGAAGTTTATATTTACACTAGTACTTGTTGTTATTAATGTTGTGATTAAGCCATTCATGATTTGTTTATTTAATATGCTGACCTTTCTTTTTGACAGAATGAGAAATCTAATTCTGTTTTGAGCCAGGAACATTTAAAAAATGGGAGGTTGCATATTTTGTACATATATTTTTGTGTGAACTATTATGACTTTTATATTTATAGTAGTTATTATTATTGTATGGTAAGCCATTCATGCTTACTTTTTGACTTTGCTGGCCATTCATGCTTGCATTGTGACTTTGCTGGCCATTCATGCCAGTAAGTCGAGGATTTCTAATACTACTTTTATGTAGTTCGATTCCATTCTGTGTTAGATGTTATATTTATAATATTGATCTGAGCGAAATGAATCATGGCTTTTGCCCTATAACATATTGTCTTTTTTTTTAATTTGTACATAATCAATGTTAATTTTTGATAATTGTTTATGCACTTCTTGGCTGTTGGTTTGGTGCTTAATCATTGATTATGTTTTTTATTGTTGGACTTTAGAAAATGATTAATGTTATTGATTATGAAAATATTCTGCCAAATTAAAACATTTAACTATATATGATTTAGTTTATTTAACCATGAGAATTCTGATGATTTATCAAGACTGATCATCACTTGGTTTCTTGTCGTCACATTCATCATGAGCATTCCTTCACTTAGCTTCTTGTCGTCATCATCGAACACTTAACATATCCTACCGTGACATCTGCTCGGTCATGCAATAAAGTCGGTCACTTGTTTTGATTTACAATTCTCGCGCAGCACGAGACCACTACTGTTTAATTACAAATATACCCCTTACTTCTTGAGGTAATGAAATGAAATTCACAGAGAAGATAGAAAAAGAATTAGTTTACAGCAATAATCAAAATTTATAGCATAAATTGAACAGAGAATTAAATTAAACCAGACAGAAAAATGAGATTATCTGGGTAAAAAAAAACCTGTCATTATTACAAATAGCATCAACAAAACTGTATTGTTACCACTCTGTGATAATAAATGTGATTAAAATAAATTGAAATCCGTCATTAATTGTTTTACAAAAATATGGCAGGATGTAGTCAGTATAATAGATCGTATTGACAAAAGCAAAAACACCAAATTCACTGGATTACATACTTTATTATATCTAAGCAAGTTTAATATTTGCATCAAATAATTAATTTTTAATACTACAATTTCAAACTATTTAAAAAAAACATCTTTTGAAATTTTTCAGACAAAACAATTACACTGAAAAAGCTAAAATACTGTACTTTCTTAATCTGGTTTACTTTTTAAGTTTGGTTGGCCTATGCCAAAATCATGTGCTTTATTGACCTTTGACCGGCCTTATGTGACGTAATAGGACGCCATTTGGAAAAAGGGTAGTAAACAAATATGGGTCAGTGTGTCATTATTATTGATCTTTTTTCCATGGAACTTTACACATGTAAGCAAGAATAGATGAGGAACATAATTAAAAAGAAAAATATTTGTACTTTTCAAACATGAAAAAAATAATCAAACATTATCCAATGACTGACCGACTTATTGTCAGACGAGGATATAATCAATCGAGCTAATTACTATTCATACCTCATATATTTCTTCTGAAGTAATCAACCCAATTAGATATTCTAAAGTAAAAATATTGCTACCCATTCCTGCGGTTCACCCCCTAGTAACATGAGTTCAGAAAGTTTTCGCTTGAATTGAGGGACGAAATAATTTTCGATTAACAGTTACACTCGTGTATATTTTAACAAAGAGAAGTGATGTCACTTCCGTAAACAAACTAACTCTTGTTGATTTCTTCAAGGATCCTATTGACGTATTGTTCTGGATAGTTCTGTCGAATTTTCTGTTCATTTCTGAAGCATTTAAGGTAAGGTTGATAATTTTATACGACCGAAAAAAATGCGGTTCTAGTCCGCGCGTTCATCGTCCGTATGTACGTGCAATAACATAAACATTTGATTTATACACAGCCTGTCACAGGCACTTGTCTCTGTAAAACAAAAGAATGTACCATAATGGTACATTTTTTTACAGAGAAAATTGGTACATTTTTTTACAGAGACAAGTGCCTGTGGATTTGTACCTGGGAGTAAATATTATAATTCCAAGTTTTTAACTTGATCAACCCCTGTTAGGGTGGTCAAGCCAAAAATTGAAATGCTAATAAATCATCCAATTATAGTTTAATATGACAGTACATACAAAATGGGAAATTTTGGTACAAAAATTATTAAAATCGGTTGAGCTGTTCAAAAGTTATGGCCTTTTCGGTGAGCCAAAAGTGGTCGATTTTCTGTTTTTTGGAAAAATGTTTAAAAAAATGACATTTTTGGACCAAAATATATTATTTTCACTACCTAATAGGTTATCATGCTTTCTTCTATAGTAATGTATCCTCCTTATGCTTCAAAAAGAGGTATTATACACACCTGTAGGTGTTATATGAAAAAAATGTCACAGAATTTAAAACATTGAAAATAGCCTTTGGACTTAGTTTTTTTAATTTATGTGTCAGCTGTCTGCTTGTTCAAACTACCAGGTTTGTGGTCAAATATCTTCAAAAACCTTTAACTTGCAAGGCTGAAACATGCAGCACTGTCCACAAAGTGCCCAGTCTCTAGGTAAAAATATCAAGAATATCATTTATTCAATTAATATATATATTTTTTTAATATTATTTCCTTTGCGCAGGCCTCCATAATTTTAACGTCAAATTTTATTCGAAAAATCAAGTTTTTGGTCATAAAAAATCTGAAAAAAGTACTAGAATTTTTCTGAATACTGATTTTGGTAGGGAAAAGAACCCTCTAACAGGGAACACCTATATTTATCAGCAAAAAAAATTCTCAAAGTCTGTAGTGCCAGAATTATATACACCGCAGCTTAATATTTTGAGCTCCGTAAAGTGTAAAAATAAGCTATTTTAGGGAATTAATTATATTTTGTATGCTCAAATTGATATTTTTATGGTAAACAACCTCAATATCCATACATCAATGAAGTTATTATTACAGTTTGTGTAAAAACTGCCATTTTTCCCATTGAAAAGGTCAATTTTCTTTGTTCAATCAAAATTTCAGATAATTCCCAAAATTGATACAATTTCAATAATTGTTGAATATTATAATATTAAATGTTCAAGTGTTTGGTATTATTTTGATCCTATAACTGTATACTACAAGGTGAAAACTATCAGCAACCCCAATTCTGACACTGGTATGAACTATGTCCTGGTTCATTAGCCCTCTACCTGGAAATTTAGTATAAATAATATTTCAATTATGGCCCCGTATTCCATGAAAAGTCTTATTTGGATTATCAGATATGTTCTCTGTACAATTTATAAGCCAGCCTTGAAGTTATTTTATCTTTTAAACATTTAATTAGCACATTTTATACATTATTTTCATTTTTTTGTCTGAGAAAAACCTCAAATTTGACAATTTTAGCTGATTTAAGCTAACAGTTCATGCGATTAGAAAGTCCCAAATTTTCAAAGTTATCATTTTTATTGTCACAAATCAATAAACTGTTATCTTCTACTATTATCTTAATTCATAACAGTCTTCAATGTCACTCTCTTTTCCTTTATATACTATAATTTTACATTTGACGACTACAAATAGTGCTGTGTCCCAGTTCATGACCAACTTATTCCAAATGAAATCTTTGTGATTTCTTTAAATTGTGTGTTTTGTGATCCTATGCATATCCAATGCATATTTGATTAACTGAATCATAATCAACAGCATCAACTTTCAGAAGTGTCATTTTAATGATTTAAAACTCTTAATGATCTACTGAGATGCCACGATCACACCTGTAAAATAAAAATAAACATTTAAAATATGTTATACAGAATAAAAATAAAGAATTAAAAATAATTTATCTTTTCCAGAAATAGTTTATCATACATGTACAAATGAAAAAAAGCTTTAATACAATGCACTCTTCCGACTAAATTATCTTTATGCATATATGCTTGGTGGCAAATAGATTCTATATGAAAAATAGCATTATTCCAGAAATGTTTGCTGCATGCATCATAAATGTTCTGTCATACCAAACAAGTTTGCATACAGTAATGGTGTAATGAAAAAAATGTAATTAATTAAACTTAGCATATCACATGCACTGCCACTGATTACATTGTATATAGCCAGAATGTTAATACATTCACATACTGTAATGTATGCATTAAGTATATATTTCATAAAGCTTCCCTAATAGCACTGAAACATAATAATTATGTTTTATAACAATTTAAATAAATTGTTCAAAAATGTTGCATGGAAATTCATGTTACTATTTTAGTATTTAAAAACAATTGTCCTATGTATTGCTACAATATACACTAGGAACTTGATGAGAAATGCATAAAAAGTTTTCATGTAGACAAATTTCATTTAAAACCAAAAAATATAAAAAATCTTGAACATTTCACAAAAGATCCCCCCTTTTCTAAAAATATCAAAGAATACCGGAACAACTCCTTTATATAGATGTATTAATAAATCCCGACAATTTCCGAACAGCCATGATTACGTCACCAAAGCTCTGCTTGGATAAAGTTATTTATAGATTGGGAGAATTTGACAACTTTATATTGATGCTTGCCGTTTTCGCCATTTTTCGAGTAAAATAATAAAATCGTGAATTAAATCCCATCTCTTTTTCACTTATCGAAGCAAAGATATATATTTATTCAGTTCGTGTAAAGTTTCTGTGCGATTTTTGTGCATCTTTTGTTTTCAAAATTAACCCCCATTTGATCCGGTTGAAAACGATATTTCTTTTGAGAATAAAACTATATTTTAGAAGAAGTTTTGTTACTTACCGTGCATGATTGACCTCCGTTGTCTGAATACATCAATGCTAGATAATTATTGTATCAATTGGTAGAACAATACGTCGGTAAATTCCATTTTTCTTTGGTACAACTCTGAAATTGTCCTGGCCAAGATGGCGGAAGACATACATTTCGGTCATGCGCCACACAACGTCCGATAACTCTTCCCGCTCAACTCTGATTACAAAGTCGGAAAATATGGACTGAACATCCAATGATTTCCGGGAGCTATTACTGCTTATCCATTGAAACCTTGGCGGCATATCTTTAGAGGAAGGTTCAGATTATTGATATCTGACTGTTAACTTTTTGCGGAAAAGCGGTAAACGAGTTTAAAACAATGTTTGTAAACTTTTATATTTTACGTTACGATTTTGACTTTTAAAAAATTCTTAACAATCGGATTGGTAAAATTGAAGACTTTCTGCAAATTTTAAGCCATGCATGAAGAATATTGGTCCAGGGATAGCTCCCGGAATTATTTTTGAAAATGGGCTGTTCGTTGACACATAAATCAAGATGGCGTCCGATTTTCTCGAAACGACTTCACTTTGGACGTTCAGTAGTAGTACCCAATCATATTTTTAATGCTTATAACTACCAAATTAATAAAGTTCTAGTTTTCAAGTTTTATCTGATATATTTTTTATCACGAAATAATAAATTTTAGGTGTTTTTCTAATGAAATGAAAAAGGTGAAAATTCGGGTTTTTCTACTCCGACAGAAAATAATAACGCTATCGACGACTACGTTTGTCCTCCCTACCCCTGTCCCTGATCCTTTTCACAGAATAAAGATTTTACTTAATTTGGCATTTTGTATATACATGTAGCATGCCATTCCTAAACAAGAGGCCACAAAACGCCAAAATTTGCATTATTTTGTGTGTGGATTTACTGAATTGTTCATCTATTTAAGGGTTTCATTATGAAATTCTTAAGAAAAGTTCTTAATGTTATGTATCTATTGACGTTTTTAATGGGAAAGAAACATAATTTCTTTGTTTTAATGTTGTGTTTATAAAAATAACTTAATAGAAATAGAAGATGATTCAAATTTATATGCAATGATTTATGGAAAACATCCAATTCTTCTTTGTCAACATGATCCTTGTAATTGTATATTGGACATTTAAATTTAGTCATAAACCATATTTATATATATAGTATACATGTAGTCACATAAAATAAAAGAAAATATTACTCATACCAAGGACATATATATGTCCTTGCTCATACCTTCTAAATTGTAACTAGAAATATCTAGAATAAAATTATTTTCATATAATATTCTTTGGAGACATTTTAATATCATTTTAATAAGATATTTCCATTTGATTGAATGAAATTTAGTTAGTTTTTGTCCATAGTTAGTAAAATATTACAAAAATTGTGATTTAATAGAACAAAAATGGATGACCAAAATAATGACCAGTTGAACAATTCTATTGATGGAGAATTTGCGTCAGAACAAGACGAGTTAAATAAATCAACAACGAGTACTAATAGTGAAGCTGAAATAGAGGAAAAGAAAAGACGAACACAGACACCCAGTCCACACAGATATCCTCCAGCATTTGTCAATGTTCCAGGTATATATTAATATTTATCATCCTTACCTCCCGCTACATCTACCTACTGACTCCATAAGCAAAAATCGTATCAAAGTTCGCGTGAGCTGAACAAGACTTGTCAGCAGGAGTTATCACCAAATTCTCCCAACATTTAAACAATAATTCCTGTGAAGATGACAAAAGTAAATAAGATTCATCAGCATCATCAGCTAGGTAACGTTTCATATTTTAAACATAAATAAAATTAGGAACTGTCATGTCAGAAACATCCTACAAAAATGTACTTGACACAATTCTTGATAACCTCTGCTGGGACTACTGTTTTTTTTTAGGTCATAATCGAGGTCGTGACGTTTGTGCTTTCTAAACCGGAACGTCATTAGTAAACAAAACCTTTAATGAAAATGGTGACTGTTTGTAATAAAAAAAAAAATGAATATCACCATTAAAGGGGAAAATTCTCCAATCTTAACATTTATATAAATCTGTAAAAATGAATGGTATATTTGCAAACTAATTATGAATTATGTTTTGGAGAAGCCTATTTTTAATGTTTTGAATCATGTGATTTTTCCCGCAAAAATACAAATATCGCAAAAATACAAATATCGAAACCTATAGATGTATCTGTCTTTATGTTTGATTTAAGGATGATAAACATGTCATCTGAATGTGAATATGATTGATTCTGAAAAATATCAGCCTGCTCGACAGAATATGAAGTTTGTGACTCGTTCGCTTCGCTCACTCGACAACAAACTTCATATTCTGGCTCTGCATGCTGATAATTTCAGTATCAATCAATTCACATCCAGATAACATATACATATGTAGAATATAACAAAAAGGTACAAAAAAATTTGGGTAAATCATGATCAACATTGCCAACTTCGAAATTAAGCAAGCAGCTTAAATCACCACTTGTTTCAGTCTCATCTGTCCGACAGCTCCCAGTGTGCCTGCGGGGATGCAATTGAAAATAATTTCCATTATTTTTATGTTTGTCCATTGTTCATAAGACACAGAATACAACTTTTTAATTCTCTAAGAAAGTTTCAAGATGTTTTAAATTTGGATATATTATTGAAAGGCTCACCAATCCTTACTGTAGATGAGAATACTGAGATATTCGATGCTGTACACCATTTCATTACTGGTAGTAGAAGATTCACATGATTCAATAGATTTTCCTTTTCTTTGTATTTGGTCATATAACATTGAAAAGTCTTCCTATATATACATGTAGCTCTAAATCTTTAAATTTTTCAGCTTAATTCTGTAAATCTTTCAATTATGCAGGACTCCCCCCCCCTTTTACCCAATTTGTACTTGCTTATCTCAATCACAATCACTATTTTGTTTAGATATTTCCCCCCTTATTTACTTATTTGTCTCTTCTTCCTCCATCTCTCCCAAATTCCCTTTATTCAATCATAAATATATGTACTGAAAAAGAGTTAATTCATATTGATATGGTGGACCTCACTTAATTAGTGATTTTGATTTCATAATTTCAATTTACATGTTGTATATATTGTGTGATTAAATGTAAGTTCAGTCTATCCATCATGCTATGCCAATTCATCATCATTAATTTTATTTTGTATGATCCTGCTATTAATATACATATTATATCATACCTATTAACAAAAAAAAAGAAAAGAAAGGGAAAAATCTTTTTGTTTTGTTTGTATGATTCTGCTATTAATATACATGTGTTTATGCTTGGTAATTAAGATGAATTGCATGTATACATGATGGGTAGATTGCTCTATGTCTTATGTAAATTGTGTTCAAATTGTTCCATCTTGTTGTTGGAGAGGATTTGTATAGGCATAGCCTGTTATCCAATCCTATTGATTTATCAATAAAATATTTGAAATGAAATCAACATTGAAGATAAATTCAAAGTAAAATAAATAGATCAATATTAAAAAAATATACTGTATTATTATAAAACACAATAAATAGGGACCATTGTGGTCGTGATCTTATGGTAGTTGAATTTACAACTACCTATGCAATCAGTGCCTATATCCACTGAAGTTGTGAGTTTGAATCCCACTCAATTGAGGTGTACTCGATACAACATTATGTAATAAATTTTGTCAGTGACTTGCGACAGGTCTGTGGTTTTCTCCAGGCACTCTGGTTTCCGCCACAATATAACTGAAATGTTATTGAAATTGGCGTTAAACACCATATTGACATAACCCTAACCCTAGCCCCACAATAAATTTTTCAGATAGACTATTCCTAAGATATGATTCTTAAATATTTGTATTACACATGTATGTTGCCAGTTTGAAAATGAAAAATGAGATGATTAGTATGGGAATTATGTTTGTAATTGTCTATAGTACAAAGCAGACATCAACTCATTGAATGTACATTTTGTAGCTTGTTTTCACCATTATATTCATGAACAATTGTTCATTTGGCTCACTAATCACTCGTTCATTAGTATGGGCCACAGAAGTAAAATGTTGTTATTCTGTGTCAACTATGATTGTATCTGATAAACGTATACAATTTCAAGTTTTAGAGACATAGTCTTCTGTATCTACATTGTGTATATTTATGTGTGAAAGAACTAATATATGGACCCCCAAAAAAATGAATTTTTAACAGAAAACTACATTGAGTTATCACTCAAAAGTTATATTTGTTGAGTTTATTTCCATCTACTTTGATAAAGCCAATCAATACTGTGGATACATAATTCATGTTTTTTTTTTATTGTGTTGAATTAATCAAATCCACCAATAGATTTAGTTATGGAATGCTTCATATATTATTCTCTAATCTTCAACTGTACAGTTCTGAGAAACCCCCTACATAATATATGTCTGTCTACAATTTTTATTATCTCTGAGAAATATTGTGTTGAAATAATACATGTACATTGTCTATATAAGATTGTCATGAATCATAGATTAATTACTGACACATTTCTTCTAGCCTCACCACCAAAGTTTATGAGTTTAGATGAAATAATGGCCGCTGCAGATGGTGTTAAGAACATGGCACTAGCTCATGAAATAGCTGTTGATACGAACTTTAAACTGGAGAAGTTGGAGCCACCAGAAAACAGGTAAATATCAGTGAAAGGTAGAAATCTGGTTCGAAATTAATGAAGAGGGTGCCTCCCCTGTGCTACCCATGGCCTCCTATCCTCTCCCCATCCCCATAAAACAAAACAAAGCAATAAACAAAACAAAAACAGGTCAGGAACCAACTACCGATCATCGTCTATTATTAAATTATTGTCAATACTATTTTCTTTATAACCATTTACATCCTCTATATTCTAATTCTCAGAAGATTACAGAGGAGTATGCCCCAGGCCCTCATTTGGTACCAGTGAGGCCCTGAATCTGCTGAGGATCTTTAATTTTTTCCTTAGAATCATAGTGTACAAAATGAGCCCATTGACATAAAATTCTGCATGTCAGTGTGCCTGGATATTATGCATAAAATGGATCTTCCAGAACCTGGATTTCTAACACTATGTGTCATGGTTGTTTTTGTGTTCAATGATTTGAGGTGAGAGGTAGTTATCCGTTTTGTACCCCAAGGATCTGTACTTGGCCCTTTATTATTTTTATTATATATTAATGACATTACAGATAACTTAGGCAATTTGGCGAGACTGTTTGCTGACGACACTTCATTGTCATACTCTGGGAAAAACTTTGATTTGATGCAAATTGAGATAAATAATGATTTACAAATATTGGATCAATGGGCAAAAACATAGCTTGTAGACTTTAACCCTAAAAAAACTAAAGCCCTTATAATATCAAATAATACTAATATTCCTGAATTAAACATACGATTTAATGACGAATCAGTTGAACTTGTTGATAATCATAAACATCTGGGTGTAACATTTGTATCTGATGGAAACTGGACTGTACATATTGAAAACATAGCTAGATCAGCATTAAAACAAGTAAATGTTCTTCGTAAATTAAAATTTATTTTATCTAAACAAGCTTTGTCAAATATCTATCTTACATTTATCAGACCAGTACTAGAATATGCATGTGAAGTGTGGGATGGGTGTTATGAACGGGACATTGAAAAATTAGAAAAAATACAATTAGAAGTGGCACGAATTGTAACAGGTCTGACAAAATTTGCTAGTAAGGATTCATTATATTTTGAGACTGGATGGGAAACTTTAGCCAATCGGCGGGAAACTCGTAAATTAACTACTTTTTATAAAATTCATAATAAATTATGCCCTCCTTATTTATTTAACTGTTTACCTCCAGTTACATCAGATGTAAATAGTTATAACCTTAGAAATAATCAGAATTATGTTCCACCCAGATGCAGACTGAGAACATCAGCAAGCTCATTTATTCCATCTACCGTTTCGCTTTGGAACAATCTAGACATATCAATAAGAAATTCTCCTACATTATCTTCATTTAAAAACAGAGTGAAAGTTGATATCTATAAAACCCCAAAGTATTATAATGAAGGCCCACGGAAACTAAGTATATTACATACTAGACTTAGACACCAATGCACCTCACTCAATGCCGATCTGTCTAAAATACATATAATAAATAATTTTAAATGTAATTGCGGTGCTTCTTTTGAAGATGCTATACATTATTTTCTGGAATGTCCTTTATACCTGAACAAAAGAAGAACACTTCTGAGTAATTGCGACGATATCAATATCAATATTGAAACTTTGCTCTTTGGGAACGATAAGTATAGTTATGACGTCAACTCCAAAATATTTGGAAAAGTTCGAACTTTTATAAATCAATCAAAAAGATTTTAGGGTTAATGTCAGCAATTTTTCACTTTTTCACTTGTACTTCTTACTTTCTTCCATTGTCAAATTTTAAATGTCTATTGTCTGTGTTTTCTTTTGCTGTCATTAATTCATGTGTATAATTTGTAAGGAGAGGACTTCATATAAGTTGGTATAACTTGCTGTCCAATCCTATTGTTTATGTACAATAAAATATTATTAAACTAAAATATATTTTTCGTGGATTTGTTGAGCACAACGGTTGAAACTTTCTTTTAATGATATGCCAAACATTCAGTCTGCTAGTCAGAGATAAAAACACATCCTAAATAAAACTAAAGTAACGACAGCATGCATGTTATGACAATGATATATATAAAAATAACTTTAAATTTGTAAAAAAAATTATTGTCTGTAAAAAGTACTACTTGCAGCATATAGTATGCTGTTCCTTTACTTGAATTTATCTCTAAGTGTAATGCACTATTGTCGCTCATGTTCATTTAAATTCTCATCAAATTTGCTTGGAAGAGAAAATCCTGATAGACATAAAGATTACAGTAAATATGTAGTCTTCCATGCATGCATGACTTCATGTCAGTGATGGCTTTTTTCAATCTGACAGTGAATTTGAAATGTTACCTTTATTTGTGGTGAAATATTAGATACTTGTATATATTAAATTTTATTTTTCATATTATTGTTTAGTGTGCATAAAAAGGTGAAGGAAGTTATGCACAAAGCATTCTGGGATGCATTCCAGAGCAAATTAGATGAAGATCCACCAGAGTATGATCATGCTGTTCTTCTTATTGAGGAAGTCAAGGAGGTATGTAGACTTTATGTTGATATACCGGTATAAGGTTAAGGATATATGTAATATTTATACCACGGTTTTCTGAGTTAAATGGTTAAACAATTTAACGTGAATCGTGAGATTGTTGAACCGTTTTCACTCGGAAAACTGTGGTATAAATGATTTGTAACATGAAGCCATGTAATATCACATCTAGGTCGTTGATTATTTGACTACAGCCCAGATTTAAAGTGTGCAATATCTTGTATCTGCATGTATTATTTCATAGTTCTTAGTTGTTGCTTACATTCTAGTATATAATAAACCATAAAAAGATCAAAGGAAAAGAATGCAATCATGTTACAATGTTGAATAGCGCCATCCCCAACAATATTTCAGTTTTTGCATTGGGATTGGTTTTATAAGAAAGCATTAGAAAACCACTCGCCTGTCATAAAATATTAATTTACAAACTTTATCACATAAAGTTGTATCGAGTACATCTTGCCACACACAGGAATAAAAACTCCAACCGTTAACTTTAGTGATGATAGGTACTGATTGCATACTATATATGATCATGGCCACTGACCCACTGTGGCCCCTCAAATCTGATACACGGGATATATATAGGTAATGGTGTTTAATGCCACTTTCAATAATATTTCAGTTTTATAATATAGTATCAAATATTTCATGTAGATTTCTTTGCAAAATAAAAATGCAATATTTTTACTAGTCTTCCTTTATGAATATACCTAAAAAGTAGAGCAATTCCGAATGAGTTAAAAATATTGCATCTTGACCGATATTGCATTCCATCCTTTCTCCTATAAGTTTGGTATGCAGTAGAGAGGTTCCGATTAAAACTATATTTGCACGCAAGCGGACGAGAGATAAACAATATGTTGCAAAGAAATATGGTTAAATTTAATTGTCACAGACTGAAATATTTGGTACTATATTATAAAAGGGTTATTGCACCAGTATTGAGGAATATTGCCCCTCACAGTATATCATATTGCACTCACAAGCTCGTACAATATGACATACTGCTCGGGACAATATTAGTGCAATAACCCTATAATATTGTGGTAGTCAGTTTTATTGGTGAAGGAAACCGGAGTACCCGGAGAACACCACCGACCTGTCTCAAGTCACTGACAAACTTTATCACATAATGTTCAAATAACAGTTGTATTGAGTACACCTCCCCATGAGCGGGATTCAAACTCACAACGTTAGTGGTGATAGGAACTGAATGCATAGATGGTTGTAAATCCAACTTGAACTACCATACGATCACAACCATGACCGTCCCCAAAATATGATACATTGCAGCATATACAAACATAGATCCTTGCAACTCATCTATAGCTAGATGAGTCCTGGCCTCACAATTTTCAGTTGGGACTTGCCAAAATTTTCAGAAATGTCTTCTGGACTCAACATAAATTGCTACAAGTATTCCTGTACAAGAATGTGACATGATGCAATGTTATGCTTCATTACTTCAGAATTGTGATGATTTTGTTTTCTATATTCATTAAATGTGAAAGAATAGATTCAGGAAACAAATACAATTGGATTGAAATCTTTCGTTCAGTAGGCTAGGCTCCATTAATGTTAGACACAAGTTTGAACTAATGTTATGTCCTGGTGAACTTTATTTAAACAATGAAAATCTGCTGGCAAAATCTTGGTTACAGGTAGTAAAGGATAAGCTAGAGTTATTGATTGTTGTCTAAAGCGAAATACAGATTTTTCAGCTATATCATGGCAAGAACAAGTTGTATTTTGATGAGACGCTGATCTCCATTTTGTACCAGTAACCCATAACATTTAGGTGTGATGAGTGGAGGATATCAGACTATTGCTTTTTGAAGCAATAGTCTCTGGTAGATATGTCGCTTCTCTCAGACACATACATTAACCTGATTCCAAACTAACCAGTGTTTGCTCTCTATGCTTAATGCTGTGTGCTTAGCTGAGAAATAACAAATACCAATGTTATAGTTTTAAATTTGACAAAATGAATCTCAAAACTACGATCTAACGCACTATAGTTGAGCATGCTAACCAATTCACCACTGAATGTGATGCAGTTATTTTAAAGATAAAGAAAGGTTAAAGGTCGAGTTGTGACAGATGTTAATATTTCTTTGCTAAATTATTCAGTGTGTTTTGAAAGCATATTTCGGTAGGATAAAATGGTGATACATGTATTATTATTTATATATTACAGAATTTGTTAGGTTTGCTCCTTCCCCAGCATGTCAGACTGAAGACCCAGATTTGTGAAGTGCTAGATACTGAGTTAATACAACAGAAACTACAGAATGACGCCTTTGACATCTATTATTATTCTGATTATGTGATAAACATCATGTCAAAGCTGTGTTCTCCAGCCAGGGATGAAAACATGGTCAAACTTAAAGAGATCAAGGATATTATTCCTTTGTTTAAGTAAGTGTAGATACACCGTTGTTAACCCATGTCTGATCACATTCTGATATCCTCCACTCATCACACCTGGGTCAATTGAAACAATTACATTTGTTTCAGAGTATTCTCCGGTTACTGATCCAGTATTTAGAAGTTGTTATAGCAACATAACATTACTTAAATTATACAATTATTTGATAGGTCACCAAAAGAAATTTAATATAAAATAATGTTTTTTCATTTACTTTACAAACTAGGTATCAAATTAGTGTAAAATAATTTTCTGGTACAGAAGATCCTTCATACACAATTGGGTCAGTCAGATTCAATATGAATTATTCATCAGTAAATGCACAACACATTGGTTGATTTAGTGTTTTTATACCTTTAGTATGTCCAGAAAAGTATTGTCCTGAATATACAATAAATATATGTTGCTGGATGTTAAGCAACAAACAATCAATCATTCAATCAATTTGGAAAAGTTTACTTGTACTTTTGAAATATTGTTGAAAGTGATGTTAAACACTGTTAACCTTAAAACATGATAAAATTATTGCTTTACAGAGAAATATTTGCAGTATTAGATGTTATGAAAATGGACATGGCTAATTTTACCATACAACAAATGAGACCTTATCTTCAACAACAGTCCATGGAATATGAAAAGACCAAATTTGATGAATTTTTTCAGACTCAAAGAGGTGAAGAAGATTTTTTCCCCTTGTATTTGATATGTTTTTTTAAATAATAGATCTTTGTTATTAACATCTTATATAATATTCTTGATTTTGATTGGTTGATGGCCGTTACATTTTTCATGTATTTTCTTATTTCGAATAATTTTGATCAATTGGACCACAGCAAGGGTATTTGCATGATGGTTTCACATTTTCCTTTGTGCTGTGATATTTGAAAAAATGTATTTGCTTTTTTTTTTGCCCTTGGGAGTCTCATCCTGCTAAAATCATTCAGCATCTTTCCTCTTGACTGTTCTATGTAATATGAAAAGTTTGAAAATACCAAAGAGATATTCAGAAGTCATAAATTGAAGGACAGACAATACAATGGTCAAAATAAAAAGGACAAAAGGACAAACAATGATCTACAAAACACTACACAGAAAGCTAAAGATTGAACAACATGAACCCCAATAAATTCCAGGGGTGAACTCATGTGCTCCGGAAGGGTAAACAGTTCCTGCTTTTCTAGCAGTGCATGTCGTGTTACTCTTGTTACAAACCTGGTGATAAATTCCTGATGTGAAAGCGAAATGTCAGATGATAGCATTAGATAGCATGGCATAAAGTAAAACTTTACTGAAACAAGCATTAAAGACAAAATCAAAAATAACAAATTGTACTATTTATTTAGCAATTATTCTGAATGATATTCATTGTAATAAAACAGATATATCATGGGAGGGGTATTTTTGATAAGATGTGTCTAAATAACCTCTAAATATACAACAATAATAAATTAGAAATATTATATGATGTTTCTAAATTTTATTTTTTCACAGAAAGTGGTATTGATGGTTTAGAACTGACTAGAATCTGGTTAAAGAGAAGTTATGATGAATTAAGAGATACTTTATCAGAAGAGGAAGGTGCCTTGTCATCCCCAATATTAACCCCAGCTGCCATTGTTAATGAAGGATATGTTTCACTATTATCATGGGATGAAAGCCAACTGTTTCCTGAGGTAATTTAGTAATTATTGCAATAGGCGATTTGCACATATCTGACTTGATTCTACAATTATAAGTTTTTTGACATTTTGATAGGAGTTATTTCCCTTTAAGACAGGCAAAGTGTCAATTTTCTGCAAAGTTCAATGAAAAAAAAGCCTCTAATGATCAATACAGGCTACTTCTTTTGTTACCAAAGTACTGTATCTACTGTCATTACATAAATGACCATCAATATTTCACTCCTTTTATTTTAATACTGGATGAGTGGTCAATTTCGCGGGAATTAAAATTCGCTAATATGAAGGTCAAAGGTATTTGCTAGTTTTCAATTTCACGATTGTGTTCACGTCAAAGAATCAACATTATTAATGAAGGAATTTCCGTGGGTTTTTATTTTCACAAATTTATTGTCCTTGCAAAGATAGCGAATGTAAAACTCTCATGAACTTAATCAATAATACAGTAAATACAAATAATAGACTTGTGAGATTTTGTTTTTTCAGACTTTAGTCATGGATCAGGGTAGATTTACTGATGTTGGAGATAGGATACACAGTTTAACACTTCTGGCATCAATACTGTTAGTGACATACAGTGCTGTGGGTGCTCCTATTGCAGGAGTACAGAAACTGAAAGAGAAACTTAAGTCTGAAATTATGACTATTCTGGAGGGAACAGAACAAAAGTAAGTTGTAAAATTAAATAGGAAGCAAAAATATCTTGAAATCTTGAACTTTATTTCAAACTGAAACCTCACTTTGTTTAAGAAAAAAAGCTTTGATTTCACAGCATTTCAGAAACTAGTGCTTTCTATGACTAATACCATTGGTTGAGAACACTGTAAGCAATTACTCTGTAAAACAATGAATTCAAATATTTTAAAATTGCACATGATTCATTACCGATGTTTTTCTACATTGCCATTGGTAAATTTTTGTGTTTTGTCATCTAAATCTAGTAGGGAGATATTTACTAATGTTTGTTGAATAAAATTCTAGTGACTCTTCATTATTAAGTGTGTTTCATTCTGTATTGATAAAAAGAAAAACAAAATACATTTCCAAAATCTAATAAAAAAAAAAAAATAAACAGGCTAAATGGATACTTTCAAACACAAATATACTTGGCCACTCATTTCCTGGCTTGGAACAGGCACTTCAATAAAAATTTGAAGGGTTAAATGAGTTTTATGGGCCGAATCCTCCCCTCTTAGAGAAATGATGTGTCCATGTAAGTGCTTTCCACATGTAAGTTATGTGCCTACTCTCACAGGTCACTGGGTGAACAGTGTTGTTGTTAAGAACGTTGAGTCCTAAACTTGAACTTTATTCATAATATATTTAATCTTTGTAACATAGTTCTATAAAAGAGAGTCAAAGGCCTTAACCATCACTTAAATATGAGATAATACACAAGGCATATTTATGGTGAACAAAATTAGTAGGGTCTCTCTTTATTTATTTTGATCATAAGTGTATGATTAGATTATTTGTTTCATCCATTGTTCTTTATATTCTAACTTTTACTGTTTTTGACAGGGATTTGTCCAGTATGCTGGGTAATGTTTATTTGTTTTTGACAGGGATTTGTCCAGTATGCTGGGTAATGTTTATTTGTTTTTGACAGGGATTTGTCCAGTATGCTGGGTAATGTTTATTTGTTTTTGACAGGGATTTGTCCAGTATGCTGGGTAATGTTTATTTGTTTCTTCTTGTTCTAACTTTTACTGTTTTTGACAGGGATTTGTCCAGTATGCTGGGTAATGTTTATTTGTTTTTGACAGGGATTTGTCCAGTATGCTGGGTAATGTTTATTTGTTTCTTCTTGTTCTAACTTTTACTGTTTTTGACAGGGATTTATCCAGTATGCTGGGTAATGTTGCAGTCCAGGTCAATAAGAATGTTAATGAGTATATGTCAGAGCATGGCTTCCATTCCCGAGATGAAACTCAACAAACAGCTTTAGCTGGTCAGGTTACTAGTCTGTCTAGTAGGGATCATCCTGTCTATAAACTTATGTGTAAGTCCAACTGTTAATATGTCTAAAGATAAGCTTTCTAAAAAAAACAAAAAAACGATTGGATTTCTGCTACTTTCAACACTATTTCAGTAATATAGTGGTGATGGGTTATATTGGTGGAGGAGCGCTTCGTGGATTCGAGGCTTGGGTTGGGTCAAGAATATTGGAATTTACTGCTTCTCTGCTTAGCACTCAGCATTAAGGAGTTATGTGAGCAAAGACTGGTTGGCTAGGAATCAGGTTAATGTGTCAGAGTGGAGCGACATGTCTACACGTGGACTGTTGTTTCGGTGAGCTAGTACTGTAAAAATCCAACTCAGAGTGTTGGTATAGTACAAAGCAGATATCATCATCATCTCATTGAAACGAACCGGTAACTTGTTCTCGCCATGATACAGCTGACAATTTGCTTACTTGGTGATATTAAACAACAATCACTATTTGGATGAAGAAAACGACCAACCTGCCACAACTTACTGACAAACTTGATGTGTTTCTCTGTATATACTAGGTAGATTTAAAACCAACCTGCCACAACTTACTGACAAGCTTGATGTGTTTCTCTGTATATACTAGGTAGATTTAATGAAATATTGGACGTGGGGTGAAATGTGATGCTTTACACAGTCAAATCTTGTTTAAAAATGCTAAAAAATATGCAAAGTACCATCTGCATGACTTAGTTTTAACATGGAACCCTATGGAAAATGAATAAAAGTTTTGTCCTAGAAACTACAAACATGATAGAACCCAAACCAAACTAGATGAATTTTCAATGGATGGCTTTGCAAATTTGGCATATTTATGTGGATCAGAAATCTAAGATTCTGGCTACTGCAGGACAAATTTAACTAATGATCCTATGGGGAAAATATTATTCTTATCTGAAACCACTGAACAATTTGACAGCAAATGTGGCTGGAATGTTCCTTAGATTGTGCTCTAACAAATGTCAGTTTTTTGTGTCAATTGGATATCCAAGATTACTGTCACTGCATGACAAAGTTAATGCATAGAACCCTAATGTTCCAGCATATCTCCTCTATCAATAATAGGTTTTTGGTGATACTCGATTGCAGTAAAACTGATGCAGGCTGAGGCCCTTGTTGACTTTTTGCAGTCATATCATACTTATACTAAGACTAGAGTAGCCCTTTATTAGTTTTAAAATCATCAAATTATAATTGAATATTTCTATGTTAATGAAGTAATAACATAATGTCATGATTACAATATATTTCTTTTCACAGACAAAAGACTTCGAGATTTCATTTTACAAATAATTTCAAAAAGACATTCAGGTCCATTAAAAGTACCACCAGGATTTTCTGTAGTTGAGAACGAATTAGGAACAGTTTGTGGGCAGTTTCTGCGGTTGATTTCACACAACAGAGCTACGTTCAGTAGTTATTATACAGACATCGCTAATGATCTTCTGCAAATAAATATGGAGGATTTGTCACCAAGAGGATGAATCATTGTTAATAATTATTTGGTGCCTGTTCAAAATGTGAATTGATGGATGAATGCAATAAAGTTAGACATTGGCTGGAGAGAAAAAATAGAATAAAGGGATAACACATGTTATTTAAAGGACTGCATTAAAGTGTTGATGTTATGTTATTAAGGATATCGTTATGTTGTTACAAGATGTCATTAAATGACAAGTCTAAACAAAATTCTTTGGTCCTTATGTATTTTACAAATTTGAAAATGAAACAAAAGAAGGTAGTTTGAAAATGTTTGATTTAAAAATGTTATTTTTTTTAAATAATAATGAAATACTTTTATTACAATATTTACATGTTTCTACAGTCATTATTACTCATCACAACAAATATTTTAGAATAATGAAATAGTTTGTTGTTTGTCTGGACATAGCCAAAGTTTGTTTTACGACTCCAAATTTTTAACAATAATGCATTAATTCCCGACCTTACGGAAATAAATCATAAGTAGTAGTTTTTTACTTGTACCCCAATAATATCATCCAATCAGAACTATTTATATATTAGGTACAGAAGTGTTCTGATTGGCTGTTTTCAAGTAATAAATGGCATTACAGTAGCCCCCTGTTATAAGACCACTCTCACCAAATGCCAGCCGTCTTTATCAGGCCAGATTTCAGATGCATTGATATATTTAAACACTACTAAATTGTCTCCCTTGATAGTGGCCACCCCTCGGCCACTTTTTCATTACTGAAGGGGTGTGGCCTTATAAGAGGGGGACTACTATACAAACTAAAGTTTGATGTATGTTTAACCATCCATAATTTGTTTTGTTTGTCACATGATGGTAGCTTGGTCTAAATGTTTTATTTTGTTAAGACCTCTTGTCAGTGCATTTTTATGCCCCTTCTTCTAAACATTAGAGGTATTAGTTTTACTCATGGATGTCCTTATGTTCTGCATGTGGTTTTCTACTCAATAGCTTAAGTTCACCTCAGGGAAATCATTTGAAATTTATACACAAGATCAGGGACCATAAAAAGAAGTTCAATTTAAGAATTTACCACTTTTTCCGTTCTAGAGTTATGCCCCTTTTGACTTTAGCTGTGTCATATGAACTCAATCTGCCATATTTTTTTCTATAAATGATTATAATTTTATTAAGTTTTTCTGATACTCTATTTAGTTAGTGAATATAATAATAGAATATCAAAATGCAATACTTATTTCAAAACAGAAAGGTACCTGAAGATAAAATTGTGTCTGTATTTTTAGAATATTATGTACATTTGTATTTTTGAACCCATGGAAAAATGAATTTAATGTTAGATATTAGAAACACTGTTGTTTATCATAAAGTATTGTTGAATATGTTTTGTATTGCAATTATTGAATAAAATTTTAATTATACATGTATGTCTGCAAATTTTGTTATCATATTATATTTTTAACTGACTTTTTCAAAGAAAAAAAGTTGAGCTATTGTTGTCACTCCGGCGTCAGCATCTGGGTCGGTTAAGATTTTTATCAGAGTCCATTTCTCAAAAACTATCAAAGGTATCCATTTGAAACTTGGAATACTTGTTTACTATCAAAAGAGGAACCAATTACAACAAGGCAGATGACCCTGTTATTTGTATATCCAGAGTTATCTGCCCTTGTTTCGACATAGTACATAGAAATTAGGGATATTTTTTTAGTATAATTAAAATTTCTCAATAACTATCAAAGCTATTAACTTGAAACTCAATACACTTGTAGAAAGTGTTGACCCCAATCTGTTGACAAGAGAAGACAACTCCATCTAGCATTTTATTTGAGTTATTCCCCCTTTTTGACTTAGAATGAGCTAAAAATACAATATCTTATTTTATTGTTTTTGCTCCGTTTCTTATTATTATTATTATTATTCTTATTCTTATTCTTATTCTTATTCTTCTCTTTCTTCTCTTTATTCTCCTTTCTTTCTTTGGCACATGAACTCAGAAACTACTGGACAGAATTTCATGAAACTTGGTGGAGTTATAGATATATGTTTGTAGTTGGTCCTAAAGTTTTCAGCTTTGTGGTAAAGGGGGTCAAAGTCATATTTTGAGGGGTTCAAAGGGGGTGGGGGTTACTATAGAATCCTATGGGAAAGTTGAAATTTCGTACATTAATGTTGATAACTTCTAAATGGATAATGATAGAGACATAAAATTTGACATAGTGATAGGTCACCATTAGAGGAGCAATTCTGCGTTTTCAAAATTTTAGAGATGTCTGCCATATTCAAAATGGTTGCCAAAAAAACGGCATAAAATATGGGCGGTAAAATTCAACATTGTCCGATATCATCAAAATTTGATATGTGGGTAGATAATGATGTCCCGAATTGATTCCCGACATTGAAAAATTTCTACTGGTCGCCATTTTCAAAATGGCCACCACAATACCGCACAAATTCAACATTGTCCGATTTTAACGCCATTTCATATGTGGGTAGATTATGATGTCCCGAATTGATTCCTGACATCGAAAAATTTCTAACGGTCGCCATTTTCAAAATGGCCACCACAATACCGCACAAATTCAGCATTGTCAGATTTCAACGACATTTCAAATGTGGGTAGATTATGATGTCCCGAATTTATTCCTGACATTGAAAAATTTCTACCGGTCGCCATTTTCAAAATGGCCACCGCAATACCACACAAATTCAACATTGTTCGATTTCAACGTCCTGAATTGATTCCCGACATCAAAAAATTTCTACCGGTCTCCATTTTCAAAATGGCCACCACAATACCGCAAAAATTCAACATTGTTCGATTTCAAAGGTAGCTTTTAATTTATTTTTTAAACCGGTTGTCAGTGGCCGGTTTGGGAGACTTCATAATCGTTAGATTATAATCATATCTTGTTATGATAGGCATTGAAATGAAACTCAAATACCTGTTCAATATCAAATGGGGAACCCATTACAACAAGGCAGGTGACCCTGTGATTTGTATCTCCAGAGTTATCTGCTCTTGTTTCGACATAGTACATAGAAATTTGGGATATTTTTTTAGTATAATTAAAATTTCTCAATAACTATCAAAGCTATTAACTTGAAACTCAATACACTTGTAGAAAGTGTTGACCCCAATCTGTTGACAAGTTAGAAGTATGTATAACTTTGTAAATTGCTTGCAGTTTAATATCAGATACGTAAAAGTCGAGCGTCCAGCACCCGTGGGCGGTGCTCTTGTTTGTTGTTGTCCGCATTGTATGTCTGTAGAAACAATGGTTTCTGTGCAATAACTTTTGTTCTAATAGACCCAGTCCCTCTGAAATTTGGACACAATGATCATATGCACAAAATAACAGTTAGGATTGATTTGGGGGAATTGTAGTCAAATTCATTGATGAAAGTTATATCACATTTTACTTTGTGTAGACAAGATGTACTTACTTTGTGTAGACAAGATGTACTTACTTTGTGTAGACAAGATGTACTTACTTTGTGTAGACAAGATGTACTTACTTAGTGTAGACAAGATGTACTTACTTTGTGTAGACAAGATGTACTTACTTTGTGTAGACAAGATGTACTTACTTTGTGTAGACAAGATGTACTTACTTTGTGTAGACAAGATGTACTTACTTTGTGTAGGCAAGATGTACTTACTTTAACCATAAGTGAATTCCTTATAGACATAACATTCTTTTGGTTTCCTTCTCCAGTAGAATTTTTGACAATAAAATTGGCAAGTGCTGCTTCACCGCAAAGCACAAAGTATTCCTGGTAAGAGCAAAGACTGGTTGGCTAGGAATCGGGATAATTTGTCAGAATGGAGCAACTTGTACACCCACAGACTGTTGTCTCAGTGAACTAGCACTATTGAGATCCAACTAGGCGTGTTGGACCAGTACAAAGCGGACATCATCATCATCTCATTGAAATGTATTTTGTTCTTATCATGATATACTACTAATTGAAAAATTGCTCTCTCAGTGATAAACAACAATCACTCTCTAGAGAACAATAGATTTTCAGTACAAGGTTTGAAGGCTTGCCTTGCAATGATCATA
This sequence comes from Bathymodiolus brooksi, assembly GCA_963680875.1. Lineage (NCBI taxonomy): Eukaryota > Metazoa > Mollusca > Bivalvia > Mytilida > Modiolidae > Bathymodiolus > Bathymodiolus brooksi. Next base: position 26,124,301 of record OY804581.1, on the reverse strand, counting down.
TAATAGTTGGTGAGGTGTTCAAAATACAACCTCATTTGATAAAGATTGTCATTGACTTGAGGCAGGTCAGTTGTTCTCACTAGGTAATCCTGACATTCCCACAAATAGAATCAACTTCAACCACATAAGTAAAATATTAGTGAAAATGGTGTTTAAAACACATAATCCAATCCAATCTGGTTTAATCCCACCACATATTTGTGCCTGTCCCAATCCAAGACCTGGATTTCCAGTGCCATATGTTGTGGTATTTTTTGTGTGTGTTTAGTGGGTTAAGGTAAGAGGTGATTGTTGGCTTTGTTGATATTGGTGGAATTGATGACCATTACTATTTAAACTTTCTTCCTAATCAATAAAAGTTTAAATTGAATATTAAGGGAGATAATTAAATTGTATACTAAGGGAGATAATGACATTTGAAAACTGTTTTGAATAAATTCACCAATATGGTAATTTATAGTGCAACTTTTATCCTAAGTGAGTTATCACTGAATTTTACACAATTTCTGAATCAACATATTTAGGACCCAACACATGTACACGTATATGCCATTTCAACCTATCCTTGTCATCAACCACATGCCACGATATAGCTGAAATACTGCTAATGTTGACGTTAAACACCAATCAATCCTCATCAACTTGAAGCTCAGTAAACATGGTACAAGATAAAACTCTCGAGTTAGATAGAGTTCTTACAGCAGTATATCTGATCACCATGATAAAACAGAAAAAGTGTTGGAAGCCAAATTAAGCAAAAATTAATCCAAACAGTGATTTTTTTTATTTTAGCTACTCACACATATTTAATGAGATGGTTTTCAAGTATGTTTGATATTCACCACGTAACTGAAGATTATCTAATCATTTTGGTCACCTTTTTAGCTCACCTGACCCAAAGGGTCATGTGAGCTATTCTCATCACTTGGCGTCCGTCGTCGTCGTCCGTCGTCCGTCGTCCGTCCGTCGTCCGTCGTCCGTCGTACGTCGTAAACTTTTTCAAAAATCTTCTCCTCTGAAAGTACTAGACCAATGGAAACCAAACTTGGTCTGAATCATTACTAGGGTATCTAGTTTCAAAATTGTGTCCGGTGATGCCGTGCACCAACCAACATGGCCGCTGTTACTAAAAATAGAACATATGGTAAAATTGCAGGTTTTTGGTAATATCTCAAAAACCGTTAGTAATATCAAAAATCTGACATGGGGTAAAAATGATCAGCACATCAAGATCTACCTACCCTGCAATTTTGAAGTAAATCTGATTACCCATCTTGGAGTTATTGCCCTTTTTTCATCAAATTTGTAAAATTTTAATGCTTTTCGTCTTATATTTCAAAAACTATAAGAGATAAAGGTTAACTTTAAATTGCAAAAATGTGCGGCATATTAAGATCTACCTACCCTGCAATTTTGAAGTAAATCCCATTACTCATTTTGGAGTTATTTCCCTTTTTTCATCAAATTTTCAAAATTTTAATACTTTTCGTCCTTTATTTCAAAAACTATAACAGACAGATGGTAAGTTGAAACTGCAAACATGCTCAGCATGTCAAGATCTACCTACCCTGCAATTTTGAAGTAAATTTGATTACCCATCTTGGAGTTATTGCCCCTTTTTCATCAATTTTTTTTTTTCCTTTTAATACTTTTCGTCTTATATTTCAAAAACTATTTAGAGATAGATGTTAAGTTTATTGCAAAAATGTGCAGCATATCAAGATCTACCTACCCTGCAATTTTGAAGTAAATCCCATTACCCATTTTGACCGATTATGCAAATTAGAAAAAAGGGGGGATGAAATTAAAAAAAAATCTTCTCCTCTGAAACTACTGAACCAATCTCAACCAAACTTTGCTGAAATGATCCTTAGGTGGTCCCCTTTCAAAATTGTGTCCATTAGCCCCGTCCTGTATCCAAGATGGCCGCCATTACTAAAAATAGAAATTTCTTCAAATGGTCAAAACTGCTCTATTTTAAGCCAGAAAGTGCCCAAATTTGAACTGTATAAGCATAATGATGAACTTTTTAACATATATTACGGGATTTTTTTATGAACTTTGAACTTTTACCGATTTTGACCGATTATGAAATTTAAAAAAAGGGGGGATGAAATTAAAAAAAAAATCTTCTCCTCTGAAACTACTGAGCCAATCTCAACCAAACTTTGCTGAGATGATCCTTAGGTGGTCCCCTTTCAAAATTGTGTCCGTCAGCGCCGTCCTGTATCCAAGATGGCCACCATTACTAAAAATAGAAATTTCTTCAAATGGCCAAAACTGTTCTATTTTAAGCCAGAAAGTGCCCAAATTTGAACTGTATAAGCATAATGATGAGCTTTTTAACATATATTACGGATTTTTTATGAACTTTGAACTTTTACCGATTTTGACCGATTATGAAATTTAAAAAAAGGGGGGATGAAATTAAAAAAAAATCTTCTCCTCTGAAACTACTGAGCCAATTTCAACCAAACTTTGCTGAGATGATCCTTAGGTGGTCCCCTTTTAAAATTGTGTCCGTCAGCGCCGTCCTATATCCAAGATGGCCACCATTATTAAAAATAGAAATTTCTTCAAATGGCCAAAACTGCTCTATTTTAAGCCAGAAAGTGCTCAAATTTGAACTGTATAAGCATAATGATGATCTTTTTAACATATATTACGGATTTTTTATGAACTTTGAACTTTTACTGATTTTGACCGATTATGCAAATTAGAAAAAGGGGGGATGGAATTAAAAAAAAATCTTCTCCTCTGAAACTACTGAGTCAATCTCAACCAAACTTTGCTGAAATGATCCTTAGGTGGTCCCCTTTCAAAATTGTGTCCGTCAGTGCCGTCCTGTATCCAAGATGGCCACCATTACTAAAAATAGAAATTTCTTCAAATGGCCAAAACTGCTCTATTTTAAGCCAGAAAGTGCCCAAATTTGAACTGTATAAGCATAATGATGAGCTTTTTAACATATATTACGGGATTTTTTATGAACTTTGAACTTTTACCGAGTTTGACCGATTATGCAAATTAGAAAAAAGGGGGGATGAAATTAAAAAAATCTTCTTCTCTGAAACTACAGAGCCAATCTCAACCAAACTTTGCTGAAATGATTCTTGGGTGGTCCTCTTCCAAAATTGTGTCCAGCATTTCAGAACACCGACCAAGATGGCCGCCACAGCCGAACTTAATTTAACATAGGACCCTATGGGAAATTCCCATAAAAATCTTTTTGTCTGAAACCATTTGCTCAATAAGAACAAAATTTTGATGAAATAGTCATTGAATGGTTCTCTTCCAAAAATGTGTCTGGCGGTTCGACCCTTCGATCAATTTTTATTTACCTGCAATTTTGAAGTAAATCCGATTACCCATCTTGGAGTTCTTGCCCTTTTTCATCAAATTTATAAAAATGACGAAGGCTACAATTGTTAATTTTTTTTACCGAAGTTATCAAGTTTTATTGACTGATGTTATTATTATACCCAGGTGAGCTATACAGGCTCCTGGGAGCCTCTAGTTTGTCAGTCCCAAACCAGGATTTCTAACATCACATGCCATGGTCTTTTTTGTATTCAGTGAGTTCTATTAAGACAAGAGATGATTGTATGTTTTGTTGATATTGGTGGAATAGATGACCATCACTGTTTAAACTTTCTTTTCATAGCTTAACTTTCGTGTCATTCCATTTCGGAGCTCTAAATTTAGTACAATTTTGTTTAATCTATACAATAATGTACACTTTGCCTTAAATAGAAATAACTGACAATTCCGAGATGAGCACATCTTCAGTCGTAAAATTTGGTAATGAATTGACAAGAAAATCTGGCATTTTTCAATTATTTTATTCATTGGAAAATAAATATTTTGTTACAATAAGTTAGTTCTAAGAATAAAATATACACTATTGTGGATGAAAGACTGGCAAGATTGGACAAATATAATATTATAAGAAGAGTAATCTTCTTCTCTAATTATTTACACACGAAATTAAACTTGTGCAATATTACAATCATCTGTATGTTTTTCAAGGTTTCTTATTGGCACATTAGGAAATAAATATATTGTTAATAAATATTACTTATAATCTCAATAAATATATATAAAGCAAAAAATACAGTGTAAACTGTTTTCAGAGACAACATTCTGTCAGCAAAATCATCTTCCAAGATGGGTGGTCTCTTAAAAGAGGTTTGTGCAATACAAATAATGAAGAGTTGTCACATATTAAAGAGGTCTAACAATAGAGGGTCGTCTCCCATAAGAGAGATCTTTCAAGACACATGGTCTCCGAAAAGAGGTTTGATTTATTAAGAGAATGAACAAGTCTCTAAATAGAAGGTGGTCTCCTATAAGAGAGATCTTTCAAGATGGATGGTCTCTTAAAAGGTATCAATTATTGTATGTAACATCATTGTAAAGATATTTATCAACTTCATTTAAGACTTTTATATTTATCATGAGACTTTTTTCCTATATTCCTACATCTATGAAAAAATAGGTTTTATGAATCAATAATGCTTTCAAATGAGAGAGTTTTTGTATTGATTGTAAAAAAAAATCTCAAATGTTTTGAGCACTAAAGCATGTTTTGTCATATTTTAAAATATATGTATTTCAAACATTACGAGTTTTGTGCTTGAAAATCTTGAATTCTAACTCTGTCTTTTAGTCCTCCCACAATCCTTAGTTCATCATATCGAATTGATTTGACAGTTCCTCCATCTTTACTTATCTTGAATGTCTGTAAACTTTGAGATCTAAAATTAAACAAATCAACAAATGAAAAAAATAACATTAAAAACTTTGATAACCTCCAATCCTTAATATAATTGGTACAATTTTATGGGAAGTACTTATGCATAATAGCAAATAAAGGTTATATCAATATAACTATAAAGACAGTAATCTGACATGTAATGTGTGCCGATCTGATTGTTCTGTATTTGACTATAAAATATGCTTAAACTAACTATCAGTATTTCTCTACCACTAAAAATACTGAAATATAATATGTATATATAAATATGCAAAGGTATTAACTATGGTAGACTAGAAAACAAATTAACGAACCAAACAATATCAATTGACTTACTTGGGCCAGGGCTATTGTGTTTAACGCCACTATCACCAATATTTCAGTTATATCGTGGTGGTCAGTTTTATTGGTGGGGGAAACCGGAGTACCAGGTTAGGAGAAAACCACTGACCTGTCATAAGTTTACTGGCCAACTTTAGCACATAATGTTATATCGAGTACAACTTGCCATAAACGGCATTTGAACTCGCAACTTTAGTGGCGATAGGCACTGATGGCACAGGTAGTTGTAAATCCAACTACCATACGATCACGATCACAACGTCCCCCTTTACTTACTTGACAAACTCGACTAATGAGTTTATAATATTACCCGAAAGACACAACCTTAGTTGGAGTTGGAATTCCACAAGTTTACAAATGGGTGAAATCTGTAGTTCTACAGTAAAAAAAAATGATTAAGAGCTATGGTTCTGCAGCTATGGTCTGGTCAAATCTATCTACAGTTTAGTATCTCAATCCTTGACCAGTACTTTAAACTAAATTTATTTCCTGTTTAGTGTCCCATGTAGAGGTCACTGTTGACAGTACTTCCTGTTTGGTATCCCAGTACTGGTCTAAGTTACTTCCTGTTTGCTATCTCAGTATTTGTCCAGCTCTTTAAGCTAAACCTGCTTAGTAATCTACTTACTGCTTAGTATCCCAGTACTTGACAAATCCTCCTTGCCCAGCACTGATAATGCTCCCTGTTATTTTTTCAGGATCTTCAATCTTCAGCTGAACAGACTCTACTCTGTTAAAAAAAACCAATGCCACTATAAATAACACCAACATAGAAAATTAACTGCATCAATAGTGTAATGGTTAGCGTGCTCACTGCGAGTGTGGTAGATTGTGAGTTCTCTATTCCTGGTCTACAGGTATTGGAGTGAAACACATTGTTCTTGTTTATAATGCGCACCCCCCCTGTAAAATAAAGAATCTGGGCAAAATCCTGCGCATTATGCAACCCTAAATACGGTAAATAAATACCGGTAACAAAGATTATTGAATTGATATTTCCTACTTATCTGTTAAGTATACAGTATTAAGGAGTAAGAAGACGGGTTGGCTTGGAATCAGGATGATATGTCAACAGTGTTGTGACATGTCTACCAACAGACTGTTGTTTCAGTGAGCTATCACTATGAAAATCCAACTAGGCGTGTTGGTCTAGTACAAAGTGGACATCATCATTTTCTCATTGAAATGCAACTTGTTCTCTCCATGACATAGCTAAAACAATTGCTTATTTGGTCATAAACCCTAACATAGAATTTAAACAATTTCGTTTGGAAATTTAACCTAGATTTTACCAAATGTTTGCTCTATTAAGTATCTCAACAGTTTACACATGTTCAAAGACAGTTTACACATATTCAGACAGTTTACACATTCAAAGACGTCATGTTAATATTTTTTGTGATCAGTTGAATATTCAACTGTAACTGTTCATATAATGAAACTTTTTTAAACCAAATCCTTCGAAGTGTATTGACTTCTTTATTCCTCAACAGATTCTAATGACTTCTTTATTCCTCAACAAATTCTATTGACTTCTTTATTCCTCAACAGATTCTATTGACTTCTTTATTCCTCAACAGATTCTAATGACTTCTTTATTCCTCAACAGATTCTATTGACTTCTTTATTCCTCAACAGATTCTATTGACTTCTTTATTCCTCAACAGATTCTAATGACTTCTTTATTCCTCAACAGATTCTATTGACTTCTTTATTCCTCAACAGATTCTATTGACTTCTTTATTCCTCAACAGATTCTATTGACTTCTTTATTCCTCAACAGATTCTAATTAAATGTATAATGAAGCTTTCTTTCAATAGTTCACAGCCCAATTTTCAGATTAGAACTGTTATGTTAGACCTCTTTTATGATTGTAAATAAGACGACTGAAATCTTTGTTACTCTTATCGTTCTGCAACAGATTATAGCTAAAAAAAATCTTTTTAAAACACTAGACTCTTCAATCTTTTAACAGCCAAGTTTAAAACCCTTATTTTTTTTAAAAGAAAAAGACTGCACAAGTGATGCACCTTGAAGATGAATATAAACTTTTTGCTTTCCAACAAATCAATTTTATTATTCACTTCAAGATAAAAAGAATTCAACTTAGCCGATGCATCTACTGTAATGTATTGTATCCCCATTATGTATTTCTATGTTACTAATGTCAGCATAAATATAAACCGGCCTTACCCTTTTTGTCCAAATATATACCTGTTGTCTTTAATTATTCGTATATTAATTAAAATTTATTCACATTTTTGTAAGGACTATACCTTTTCTCATGTTCATGGAAGCTTTTTACAAGTTTTCCTGTTTCTCTGTGTAAGCAGACGACGTTGTCATATCCAGCAGCGATGAACCCTTTACTATAACTAACAGCCATTACAGATGTTGAACTGCTCACCCAAATTGTCTTTCGTAATTTTCCAGTCTCTAATTCCCAAATTTTGACAGTCTGTAAAGTAAATAAAATTAATTATTTCTCCTGGGTTAGGGTTAGGATTATGGTGTTTAATGCCACTTTTAGCGATATATCAGTTATATTGTGACTGTCAGTTTTATCAGTGGAGGAAATCAGAGTACCTGGAGAAAACCACCTACCTGCCACAAGTCACTAACAAACTTTATCACATAATGTTGTATCGAGTACACATCGCCATGAGAGGGATTCGAACTCACAACTTTAGTGGTGATAGACACTGATTGGACAGATAGTTGTAAATACAACTACCATACGATCATGACCACGGTGGCACCTCATTTCTTTTGTGATGGAGATCTTTTAAAAATGTTTTGAGAATCATTGTTTGGATAAGTACCATATACAATAGGGAGAAATTGATACTTACTCTATCAGCTGAACCTGTGATGACCAATGTTCCGTCTTCACTCATGTCTACAGCAAATATAGGTTTATTATGTCCTGTCAATGTCATCAAAAGGAGACATCGAGAAATGTCCCAAATCTTGGCCTGAAAGACATTGAGAAAAAAAATATTTTAAGTTTGCCTTGTGTAGACAATATATTTAACATGTAGTTTTAAGCTGTACAGTGTACTTAAAATTATGTGACATGAGTGGCATGAGTGAAATTAAATTAAATATAGAAGATATGTGCTAAAATACAAATGTCTGTACATTTCATGTATCTGATGTATTCTCTGCAAGATCAATCAAAAGTAGAATTTGAAATTTTGATCAAATTGCTCACATTAAAAAGAAAATTGTTACAAAAATAATGTAATAAGATTAAAATAAAAATGTAAATATCTAATTCAGTGTGTATAATGCATTTCTGGAATAACCTTCTTCAAGTCAAGAGAATGGAAAGTCAAATAATTCAAAAGTCTTTGAAAGCAAAAAAACATAGGCTCTGAACAAGGATAGCAAAATTCGGCTAAGGTTGCTTATCCCCAAGGGAGGAGAGCCTTAGTTTTAATAATAATTACATGATTTAGGAACTGTACATTTTATAAAAAATGATAGAATTATGCTAATTATTTCCACATTTTCTGAATACAGTCAAATCTGCCCTTGCAGTTACCTGTGTTAAAAGGTCAACTTTTTCTTGTCCTGTCATAGAAAAGGTGACCTCTTAATACAGGTTTGATTGTAGTTACATTATAGAAAGTGATTATGAGAGATAAGACTAGTTGTGAAAATTTGGTCCTGAGACTGATTAACTGCTTAAGATATATTTTGTGGAACTTTTCAGGGGATTCTTTCACTGTAAGAAGAGTTTGAAGATACCAAAGAGGCAATCAGAATCTGTAAATTGAAGGACAGACAACACAATGGCAAAAAGAAAAAGATCAAAAGGACAAACAATGATCTACAAAACTAAAGATTGAGTAACACGAACCCCATTTATAAAATTAAGTACCTATACAGTACTAAAATTTTCACAGAATTCAGAGGTAGACTTACTGTTTTATCTTGTGAAACTGTGACTAGAGTTTTCCCATACAGTGACATGGCCCAGACTGGACCTTCATGAGCTTGTATAGATCTTGCCATTTTCCTTTCCTTTACATTCCACACCTATAATAACAATAAATGGTACTGTAGGATTTCTAAATTATTGATATTATTTTCACTGGGTTATCTCCCATTATAATAAGGATTTTGTGATTTTTTTGTCCTATTGGGGAGTTATCTTCCTTTACAAATGTATAACATTTTAGACGTATGGATTCTTATGATTTTTTTTTTCTTCATATTTATAATATATTTTCACCTTCATTTTTACTTTTCTACATTTAATTTGTATGAAATTTAATTTATAGAATAAAAAAAAAAATTGTCAAAACTAAACTCTATTCAAAGGTCCCTCTCAAAAGAGGCCACCCCTCTTATAAGGCCATTGCCACCAAAGATTCCCCTCCAAAGAGGCCATCCCTCTTATAAGGCCACTTTCTCATTGCATTAGGGGTGGCCTCATTAGAAGGGGGCTACTGTACTTGAATATGAAATTCAGTCTCAATTATTGACCTGTCTAATTGTATTTGGTTTAGACAGGATTTTTGCTTTATGGTACACTAAAATCAGTGCATGTAGTCTAACTTACCTTTATAGATCCATCATGGGAACCACTCAATATCAGGTTGGGTGTGAAGAAACTTAAACACCAGACTCCACCTTGATGACCCTCGAATGTGTGAGTATATTTTCCTGATTTGATGTCCCATATTTTGACAGTTTTATCTTGACTTCCACTGACAAGAATGTGTCTGTCAAAAATCACTGCTTCTATTCTGTAAAATAAAATGAAAATTTTTGTTTAGAATGAAATTTCATGTTACCCTCCTTCTTTTGAAACATTTCTTGAAGAGTAACAGGTACCAGTAATAATTTTAATAACAGGGGGTTAGGATTATGACGTTTAACGCCACTTTCAAGAATATTTCAGTTATATCGTGGAGGTCAGTTTTATTAGTGGAGGAAACCGAAGTACCCAGAGAAAACCACCAAACAAGTCATGACAAACTTTATCATATAATGTTGTATTGAGTACACCTCGCCATAAGCAGGATTTAAACTCACAACTTTAGTGGTGATAGGCACTGATTGTATAGGTAGTTGTAAATCCAACTACCACACGATCAAGATCATGCCAGCCCCTTATTTTAAGAATAAAGAATATTTAAGATGAATACATGTTAAAGTGGCCGACTGTGTTTTCTGTACCAGCCAAAAAATGGACAATCTTTTTAAATCTTCATGAATATCACATTGTTTTAATACTTTAAATAAGGATTTGATGATTTGATTTTTGGTGTTTAATGCCACTTTCAGCAATATTTCAGCTATCTTTAAATAAGGAAAAACAATGTTAAAGAAATATGCTTACAACAAACTGTCCCTGAAGGACCGATACAATTTTTTTTGCTTATTATAATACTTTCTTGAAACATTTTTTTTTATTTATTCTTTCTTAAATATATCATAAAAATGTAAAATAAAATTAAATGACTGATTTACTTACGGTGCAGAATGGCCTTTTAGATCAATCGTACGATAATTTCCACTATTCCAGTTGCGTTCTAGTATGACATTATCTCGGTACACATGTTTCCACACAGGGTTAGAGGGTATACACACTTTAATGTGTACAGTATCACATTTCCATTTCCACAGTGTATTGTGATGTGCTAAATTGTGCCATGATTTACTAACCTATAAAGTAAACAAAAACATTTAAAGCAAGGGAGATAATTCCACCGTTGTTGGATTTTGATTTGATTTTGATTTTTAGTGTTTAATGCCACTTTCAGCAATATTTCAACCATATCATGGCGACCAGTTTTAGTGGTGGAAAAAACCGGAGTACCCGGAGAGAACCACCGACCATGGGCAAGCAACTGGTAGACTTTATCACTTGCGGCTGCAAGTCGAGTGAACCTTTTTGTAATTTACAAAGCCGGGTGCGAACCCACGCTGTATTGGTGATAGGCTTGTACGAGTTCTTAGGTAATCCAACTACTTAACTCATTGAGCCACCCGGGCCCTCTCCACCATTGTTGGAAGGAAAAGAAATACATGAATTAGTGTTATGTTTATGGTAACAATTTGCTTTGTTTTGTTTTACGATTTATTTTCTCTTTTAATAAGTACATGTATAATTGAAGGTATATATAGCTTAATACTTTAAACATATTTTATTGTTCAAAAAGACAAAAGGATAAGACATAATTTAATCATCTAAAATAAGAAATTTAATAGTTTAGAAAATAAAAATTTAATCAATTGAAAATCATTTAAACAATATTCAGCATGGAAGCATTTCAAATTAGAAATTAACTTTAATCAACCTGTTTTAAACTTAGAAAATATATACAATATTGGCAAAAATGATCGGCCTAGTTAAACTCAATAGTGACATTAGTCACATCTTAAAAGGGAGTAGGGATTATTGGTGTTTATTGTATTAAAAACTTAGATATCCAACTCAACAAGCATGACGTGTCCCTGGAATAACCTTCACCAGTATTAAAAACTTAGATATCCAACTCAACAAGCATGACGTGTCCCTGGAATAACCTTCACCAGTATTAAAAACTTAGATATCCAACTCAACAAGCATGACGTGTCCCTGGAATAACCTTCACCAGTATTAAAAACTTAGATATCCAACTCAACAAGCATGACGTGTCCCTGGAATAACCTTCACCAGTATTAAAAACTTAGATATCCAACTCAACAAGCATGACGTGTCCCTGGAATAACCTTCACCAGTATTAAAAACTTAGATATCCAACTCAACAAGCATGACGTGTCCCTGGAATAACCTTCACCAGTATTAAAAACTTACTTATCCAACTCAACAAGCATGACGTGTCCCTGGAATAACCTTCACCAGTATTAAAAACTTAGATATCCAACTCAACAAGCATGACGTGTCCCTGGAATAACCTTCACCAGTATTAAAATCTTAGATATCCAACTCAACAAGCATGACGTGTCCCTGGAATAACCTTCACCAGTATTAAAAACTTAGATATCCAACTCAACAAGCATGACGTGTCCCTGGAATAACCTTCACCAGTATTAAAAACTTACATATCCAACTCAACAAGCATGACGTGTCCCTGGAATAACCTTCACCAGTATTAAAAACTTAGATATCCAACTCAACAAGCATGACGTGTCCCTGGAATAACCTTCACCAGTATTAAAAACTTAGATATCCAACTCAACAAGCATGACGTGTCCCTGGAATAACCTTCACCAGTATTAAAAACTTAGATATCCAACTCAACAAGCATGACATGTCCCTGGAATAACCTTTACCAGTATTAAAAACTTAGATATCCAACTCAACAAGCATGACGTGTCCCTGGAATAACCTTCACCAGTATTAAAAACTTAGATATCCAACTCAACAAGCATGACGTGTCCCTGGAATAACCTTCACCAGTATTAAAAACTTAGATATCCAACTCAACAAGCATGACGTGTCCCTGGAATAACCTTCACCAGTATTAAAAACTTACATATCCAACTCAACAAGCATGACGTGTCCCTGGAATAACCTTCACCAGTATTAAAAACTTAGATATCCAACTCAACAAGCATGACGTGTCCCTGGAATAACCTTCACCAGTATTAAAAACTTACATATCCAACTCAACAAGCATGACGTGTCCCTGGAATAACCTTCACTAGTATTAAAAACTAAGATATCCAACTCAACAAGCATGACGTGTCCCTGGAATAACCTTCACCAGTATTAAAAACTTACATATCCAACTCAACAAGCATGACGTGTCCCTGGAATAACCTTCACCAGTATTAAAAACTTACATATCCAACTCAACAAGCATGACGTGTCCCTGGAATAACCTTCACCAGTATTAAAAACTTACATATCCAACTCAACAAGCATGACATGTCCCTGGAATAACCTTCACCAGTATTAAAAACTTAGATATCCAACTCAACAAGCATGACGTGTCCCTGGAATAACCTTCACTAGTATTAAAAACTTAGATATCCAACTCAACAAGCATGACGTGTCCCTGGAATAACCTTCACCAGTATTAAAAACTTACATATCCAACTCAACAAGCATGACGTGTCCCTGGAATAACCTTCACCAGTATTAAAAACTTAGATATCCAACTCAACAAGCATGACGTGTCCCTGGAATAACCTTCACCAGTATTAAAAACTTAGATATCCAACTCAACAAGCATGACGTGTCCCTGGAATAACCTTCACCAGTATTAAAAACTTAGATATCCAACTCAACAAGCATGACGTGTCCCTGGAATAACTTTCACCAGTATTAAAAATTTACCGGTAGATATCCAACACAACAAGCATGATGTGTCCCTGGAATAACTTTCACCAGGCATTCTCACAGTCAAAAGATTGGAAAGCCAAATCTTTTAAAAAAATATTCAGCTATACATGTATTGAGACTACCAGATTTAACAGGGGAGGAAATACATGAAAGTTAAAACAAACTAAACACTGAAACCTTCAACTATGAGTAGGTGTCTGAAAACCTTAACACTTGAGATGGGTAGTGAGTCACTAACATGTCACTGGTGTTAGGAGTTTAAATCAGAGCTCCCTTAACCACTCAGCCACTTAGTACAAATTTTGTTAGCTTAGGGAAATATTTTCATAAAAATTCAATGAACACATTACCTCTGAACATTTACACAGTTCTTTTGGGTCTAAGAAATGTAGTATTCGTAAAACTACTTTTTCTGGTAGTAGACTTAAAAAATCTCTATGTTGTCTCACCTGAAATTGAAAAATGACAAAAACTGTGTTAGAAGTAACTCTGTAATATGCAAGTAAGAAAACAAAATGAACCTCAAAAATCAGTATTTTTTTTTCAAATTTCACCAAAATATCTTGTCGAAAAATGCAAGGTCATATCTTTTTATTTGCATCTTTCACGTTAATTGACTTCTTTTTTATTTATTTATATATATATATATATATCCCCCCTAAAAGTCAAACAATCCTTTCCTTAATATTAGTTTATTTATAAAGAAAAGGTCAATACTTTAAGAAGAATAAGGTTAATTTGTATGTACAGTCAAACCTGTCCATGCAGTCACCTCTATTAAGCAGTCACCTGTATTAAAAGGTCACCATTTTCTTGACCTGTCAGAAAAGTTCATGTGAATTGAACCTCTTTTAAGAGGTCACCTGTCTTATTAGGCCACTTTTTCTTTGTCCCAAAGGTGACCTCTTAATACAGGTTTAACTGTATATGATTTATCAAACCTTACCAACATAAAACTTGATATGAAGTAGTGTTGTCTCAGGTCTAATTTTAAAATTAGTTTGTGTAGAAATTCATTTCTCTTTAAATCTGAAAATATAAGTAAACATGTCTTAATGGTAACCATTTGCACATACATTATCTAGTGATAAAAATCCATTGAAAGAAAACGAAATACAAATACTGCAAGTTAATAAGAAATCAGATGTGTTTGTTTTTGATAATGAATTGCAATGTAAGCTAATTTTAACTTTTATCAGAATTTAAACTTTTATTAAATTTTCTACTTATCTCAATATCAAACATTCACTTTAGTCATTATTTAATTTATGTTTTATACAATAAAATATTTGAACTTGGTAAACTATTTTCATTTAAATTCAATTTCAACCTGTAGATCTGTTTGAGGAAATGAATCACAGGTAATAAAAATATATAAAAAAAAAGCTTATTAAATTTTGAAATTCGCATGTAAACATATTTTATTAAATGAATTCCAATAAATAAATCCAAAAAGCTTTATAGTATTAATTAATTTTACAACTTGTTTAGTTTGAAAAATTTAAATATCTTTTGGTGATCTGAAATACACCATGTCATAAAAGAGCATTTAACTTTAAAGACTTAATCAGAATTATAACCCTTATCATTATTGTGAATCTATGAAAAAATATTGAAATACATATTATCAGAATGGACCTTAATGCTCAATTTGGACAGGCTGTACAACAATGCACATCTAAATGTGATGTTAGGTACAATGATGACAATATTTCACCCGTATTTAGTTTTCTTGTACATAACCCTAAATCTGGAAAATGAAATTCTCTACACCAAATGACATCAAAACGACAAAAATTCCCAGATGTAGCATTTATCTACAGAAGGTAAGAGTATCGCTCAACTACAGGCTAGGAGCAGTTTCTCCCTCATTTTAGGATATGAGTTATGCTCATTATTGAAGACCCTACTGTGACTGAAATGCAGAACAGCAATAAAAGAACTGTTCCTTTACTTCAAATGTAAAATAGGATATAGTCTCTCATGTTCATTTATATCCATATCTGTTTTTACTATTTGCTATTTCTCCATAAAGGGAGATAATTATCATCATATTCATTTACATCAATATCCTTTCTCTTATAAATTTCTATTTGTTCATAAAGGGAGATAATTCCAAACCTGTCCATAGATCTGTATACCAATGAACAACTGTACTTGCATTTGTACTGAGGTCATAGATCTGGTCAGCCTCTGGTTTGTTCTAAAAATAACAAAACAAAATAAAATTTAAAAACAAAGGATATTTATTAATAAAAAAGTAGATATCTAATTTAATGTGCATGACACGTTTTTGGAAATAACATTTCAGCGGGTACGGTCATAATCAAATGAACGGAAAGCCTAATAATTTAAAAGTTTTAGTGGCAGGTAAGGGAAAGGGTCTAAACAGGATAGCTAAAATTGGCTATATTACCCTTTTCCATCTATTTCACAGAAGATTTTGAAAGAGATACCAATAACACATTCAGAGATTATACCTGATTCAACCCATGTAGGATTTACTAGTACTTTCTTAAATGTGATTGTCACTTTTATAAAGTATATGAGACAAATTAATAAACTAATTGCTTAGGTGTGCTTGATTTTACCTTGGCAAAGTGTATGAGATATTGATATTAGCTTCTTCTCTGCTAAGCACCCAGTATTAAGGAGTAAGAAGAAAGACTTGTTGGCTGGGAGTCAGGATAATGTGTCAGTGTTTAGTGACACTGTTGTTTCAGTGATCTAGCACTATAAAAATTCAACTCAGTGTGTTGTCTTAGTACAAAACAGTTATATCATCTCATCAAAAGAAAACTTGTTCTTGTCATAATGGTAGTTATGAAGGTCGAAACATATATTATCGATAGTATCAGCAGTGATACTTGTGACAATGTATGTCAAGATCTTCAAAACGGACATTATTGTGTTTATCGCAAAATCATAATGTGTTTAATGCTACACTAATAGATAATTTTGAGAATCAGAGTGAGCTTGTTAATACTAACAACATCAAGATCAAAAGATCAAAGGAAAAATGTTCAAATTATTGATAAAGCTGAAACGTTGTTCACGTAGCGTTACAAAAACAAGTATTGTTCACTAACTTACAATGTACAGTTAACCCTATCTAAACCGAACCCTGCATAAACCGAACTTTAAATGAAGTCCTAATATAGGAAATCTTTGTTAATTTAACCTGTATAAAACAAAAACCTGTCTATTCCGAACACAAAAGTGGTCCAAGGAGGTTCGGTTTAGACAGGTTTCACTTATATGTATATACCTCTATTGTTTTGGCTGTAGAGACTGGCTTTATAGAAGACATTGCACTTTTATCTATTCTGCTACTAAACAGAGGAACACTATTTGTCAGTCGTTCATCTTGAATATGTCTCCTCACAGGCATGTCTATAAATCTAAAATACAAAATAAATCTCAATTTAACAATTTAAACAATGATGATGTAGCTAATTCATCTTAATAGTCATACATTAGTCCCCTCTCTTATAAGGCCACTCTCACCAAAGTCCACCACTCTAATGAGGCCAGATTTCAGATAAACTCAGAGATTAAAATACTACTAAATTGTACCCCTCTAGAGAGGCCTTATTATAAGACAACTTCTTCACTGTAGAAGGGTGGTCTTATAAGAAGGGGACTACTGAAAACTACTATTCATACTTTTTAAAATAGGTTTTTGCTCCCAATATTTTAAATATTATTTGGTTTTCCAATCTGTCAACTTTGAACATATGGTGCACACTAAATTTGATATCTACGTTTTTATTTTAAAACAGAAACTATGAGATTTAACTCCCAAACTCTTTATCATGCCTATATTAATTATTTAAATACCACAGAACCTCTTTATTTGAAACTATGATGTACAAAATTTGTTTTAATTGGATAATGTGTGTTACTGGGGTATTCTTACTTAATATAACCAATAAGTAAAAATAATTATATACCAGTACGTTAATTGATGAAATAAACACATTTTTATCCTTCCTTGATTTATACTGGTAAATATATTTTGACCTTATTAAAAGATATTAAAAAGTGCCTTGTCAAAGCTCAAGTAGATATACAACACACTGATTTATAGATTTGAAGTGATGTTTTTCTAGTTGTATTTTATATATATAACTCTTATCTTAGGTGTTTATTTTATTTACTTTCCTACTTCTGATAAAATTCTGTAATATTAAAGTATAATCTTTACCCTTTTAGACTATAAATATAACCTTTTTCCCTTTGATGTTTTTTTTTATGAATTATTCAGCTTAAAGGATGTGTTTGTAGAAAACCATGGTCTATTATCTGGAATTGATATGGTACAATACTCAATTAACCAACCATTAAAACTTTGCCCTAACCTAATGCAAATGGGCGGGGCTTTCACCATGGTACAACATACAGGTCTGAAGTTTCAGGCCATTTATCTTAATACATCCACCGCAATTCAAAATATTAAACATCAGGCATAAGTATTTAAGTGTGTAGACAGGGGAGATGTCATATTTTGTACCTATTTTTGGATATTATTTTTATAAAATTCTATAAATAAAAAAATGTGTTAAATAATTTTATCATACAAAAAAAACCAATTTATTTTGTAAAAACACCTGATCATTCTGAAAGAAATCATTATATTTCATAAAATTGACTACCATTTGAATATTAAAGATATACCTATTTATAGTGTCTCCATTATAGAGGTCTTCTTTACTCATCTGTAATAGTTTATATTTCCGTATGCTTTTTAATGACCTTTTCTTTGGAACTGTACACAGCTTAGGTAGACTTGCCATAGATTTGGTTCCAAAACTGAAATAAAATAAGCATGTTTATTTTTTTCTCTCAAAAATTAAACATTTTAAAATACATTACCAGACATATTTAAAAACAATTATGGAGTGATTTTAAAAGTTCAAATTATTCTGAACATTCATTTAAAAAAAAAGTACTGTCGAAACTCGCTTTCTAGAATTCTGATAAATTGTTTCCTTTTGTAACTGGAAGTATGCAATTGGTATGTTCGTAGTAGCATTTAATTTACTTTTTACCAGAAAACACAAACTGGGTTATAATTTGTAGATATCAAATTTAATGCGCACAACGCGTTCCTGGATTTAAAGGTCTTTTCGAGCAAGAAAACAAAAGGGCCTAAACAGGATAGCCAAAATCAGCTAAGGTCACCCATGTCTGAGGGAGGAGAACCTTAGTTTTAATAATAATTACATTCTTTAGGAACTGTAAATTTCAATTAAAATATATCTTCTAAACCATGGCAGTGCCGAAGCACCGACTACTGGGTGGATGATACCCTCAGGGAATAATAGTCCTCCAGCAGAAGCATCGACCCACTGATAGTAATAAATCATAGATATCAAATTTAGTATGACAACACGTTTTTGGAATAACCTTCATCAGGTACGCTCAAAGCATGTTATTTTAAGGTAAAATCGTTGGTTCTTTCAAAATCCAAACAACAAAGTACATGTATGACTGCAGGGTCAAATAATTTATTTTTTTTACATCATTTAGGTTAATTTTTTTTTCTAAAATTTTGCAACAGTAAGATCATTCAGAAAAAAAACACAGCCCAATCTGGGAATACAATATACCTGGTTGTTTTAGATCTATCATGTCATAAATAGTAAACAAAAAGATTATTTATTGTTTACTATTTATCACAAATATATAAACAAACAAACAAAATCTTATTTCAGCCAAAAAAATTTGTCGTACCTCAGGTCAGTCAGATATTTTTGTATAATAAAATGGTTTTCCTTTAAGATTTAACGTACCTCAGATCGGTAAGATTTATTTGCATAATAAATGGTTTTCCTGTAAGATTTGTCATACCTCAGATCGGTCAGATTGTTTTGTATAATAAGATGGTTTTCCTGTAAGATTTGACGTACCTCAGATCGGTCAGATTATTTGAATAATAAAATGGTTTTCCTGTAAGATTTGATGTATCTCAGATCGGTCAGATTTTTTTGTATAATAAGATGGTTTTCCTGTAAGATTTGATGTACCTCAGATCGGTCAGATTTTTTTGTATAATAAGATGGTTTTCCTGTAAGATTTGATGTACCTCAGATCGGTCAGATTTTTTTTTGTATAATAAGATGGTTTTCCTGTAAGATATTGACGTACCTCAGATCAGTCAGATTTTTTTGTATAATAAGATGGTTTTCCTGTAAGATATCTGGGAACTTGATTGAGTTTTTAACTTTGTTCTGTTCCTTAACTTCATCATCAAGGTGTAGGTAGGCACTCTTAACTCTATAATAGTTGTCTTCTCTGTGAAGATGTACTCGTCTCTGATAAGAAAAAAAGCGTTATTAATCATCAGTAAATAACCGACCAACCCATGGACTTAGAAATAAAGTAGTCCCACGCTTATAAGACCACCCCTTTTACAATGAAAACGTGGCATCAAAAGAGGGGTGGCTTCTCTTGATGGAGACAATTTAGTTGTCCTTAGACCGATTTGTTTCATATTCGTTGAGGCATCATTTTCTTTTTTACAAACATATACTCTGATTTAAATTTATTGTCAGGGTGGTCTTAACAGTATTATAGGCCCCCATGCAAAGCAGTGTACTGGGGGCCCTGCCTACACAACCACTCACAGGAAACAAAATGTAAATGGTCGATAAAATAAAAAATATATTTATTGTATTGGTACTCCCAACAAAATCAGTGTTTAAGCATTTAAAAGCATGCTGTACACAACATACATAGATTGGCACGAGGTCCCTATGCTCAATGGGCCCCCGGGGCAACTGCCCAGCATGCCCATGCGTTAAAATGGTACTGCTTATTGTCTAATCAGATATTTTGTCAATTTCCTTTTCCTTGCTTCATAAACTACATGTATTTTATTTTATTTTTTTTATTTATCTTTATGAATTGCTTCTTTTTTTTTAAAAATCAATCAATCATAAAAAGTACTTTCATCTATCAGTATGTGATTTGTATGAAGCTACAACAAAAAACAAATCATGTCACCAAAGTCAGTATCATTTTATAAAAGTAAAGACTAATTGATATTTCAGTATATTTTATTATATTGAATTGAAATTATCATGGCAATGATGGTACACATTTTTGACATATATTTGAAAAAAATATATAATTATCTCCCCTTAATATGAACTTTTTTTTTTTAACACTTATATTAACAAGAATATAATTTCATAATATTATCAGTGAGTTTTTCTTTGAATTCTCACTGAATACTCTTTAAATTTTGTGTGAAAATGTTTAATCTGGCATTCTTTCAGCAGATATATTATTTAAAATGATATTTAATGAACCATTTCATGTTTTATGCATGGTAGTGTATTCTTTGTGTCAATACTATTAAGTTTCAATTGAGATGTCACTCTATAATAGAAATACAATACAAGTTATATCTAATGAAGTGGAGATCATGTATCTACTTTTCATGTAAGGGTTTCTTTCTTATTTATCAGTACACATGTAATAGAAAAGAAAATTATACTTAATTTCATACAGTTTCTTTGATCAGGATGAAAATATTTTATCAGATAAATCAGTGGTATAGAATAGTGGTTTTATTTATTCTGTAAATCTCCATTTCAAAAAGTATTTTTAGCATTCTGTGACACTATAAGTACAATTTTACCAAACTCAATAGAAACTAAGTTAAACTCAATAGAAATAAGTTTAACTCAGTAGAAACAAAGTTAAAGTTAGATATATATTGGTTAGACAGAATACAAATTTATTTTGTAAATCCTCATTTCAACATGGCAGTTTGTAACCTTTCATGATGCTATAAGTCAAATTCTTTGTGTCTATGTATTTATATTTTTTTTTTTTTTTTTTTTTTTCATTTTTCCGCTCAAATGAATTTAAAACTTTAAAAAAAATCACAGCAGGTGAAATATATCCTCTACAGAAATAAACATTTTGTATTTTGAATTGCAATTAATACAGATATTAAATCATGACTGAACATTCATAAATTATGTATTCAATTTATTATATTACATACTTCCTCCTTGCCTTCAGAAAAAATGCTACAATTTGTGTATTCTGTCAATAATTAACTTTTGTTTTTTTTGTATACTGTAGATATCATGTTAAATTATCAAATATATTCTCCTCCATATAACAAGTACAAAATGTATTTCCAAATAATTTCCTCAAACAGTTTTTGCAAAACTAATTGAATCCTAAATTTAGGGTGTTTAATGCCACTTTCAACAATATACCTACCCACACTGAGGTGTCAATTTGATACTTACTTTAACATTAAAGTGTCAATATGAAACTAAACTTGACACTGAAGTGCAGATCTATGCTAAACTTGATCTGAAAGCTTCAAAATATTATTGTACTTTTTTTATTGAACTATTGGCTTATTAATTCTTAGATCTTATTAAAATGGTAGTCTTGCTCTCTTATACCATAGTCAGCTCTATCTATTTATTTATCATCATATTCATATGATACATATATCATAGCTGGGTGTATTAAAACATATCAACCACACTGAGCATATAAATGACATGTTATAAGTATATGTTATTGTATCTTTGTCTTTGTTAAACATATGTTATGTTTTAAATAATTATATATGTGAATATTCATGCCCCTCGTGGGCCCATAATTGGTATATAAAAGTATCTTATCTTATCTTATCCCTGTGTATCAATAAATATTTCATACAATCAGAGGTAAAAATGTCAATGAGTAATATAAAAAAGCTCTGTTTACTGGTATATTACACATTAACATTTTTTACTATTGATTGTATGAATTTTTTGATACATTGTCTAGTGCATGTGGATATACCAGTCATGATGTGGCAGTCAGTTATCGCTCGTCCGATTCCGTAGCTCCATTTACCTGTTTACGGTAGACGAAGGTAACGGAATCATACCAGGTTTACAGATTGAATCTGTTGTATTGGTGGAGTACCCGGAGAAAACAATCAATTTTCATCATATCATGTTGTATAGAGTACACCTTGCCACAGACGAGAGCTAACAAACCTTGACATCAATATTATTGTTATATCCTACCTTGATTTCTCGTGTAGTATGCGTGCTGACTGGTGTAAATTCTGTTTCAGGGAACTGTTTCTGGGCTGTGTACATAAAATCTCTATGTTGGTGTGGTTGCATTACAGTGTATAAAAACTGAAACTGTTGATGGTTACTTCTTCTTAACAGAGCTTCTATTAACCGACATCTCTGAAAATATACAAATTACTGCAAGTTAAGAACAAGTGGCTATGGAACTTACCGTCATTTCTTTATGAAAGAGTTGAAGTTTTAAATATTTATATATTATTACAAGAAAGGACCCATTGAAAAGAACGAACATTGATTGGCTTTGTGGGTCTTTGGTGTTTAACATCACATTCAACGACGTTTCAGTTGTATTGTAGTAATCAAATTTTATAGGAGTACCCATAGAAAAACGATTGATGATATTTTATTATAACAAAGCACTGAATACACCTCCATTTGTGTCTGTTTTTGAGGAGGAACCAAACACACAACTTTATTGATAATAAGTACTGGTGGTATAAGAATGGACTCATTGGAACAATAATCTTTCAAAATATGCAAGGTCAGTGAATGTTTAGCTTTATGCTAGAAAAGATTTGTCCTTTTGTCTATTTTCTTCTTGGTCATTGTGTTTTATGTCCTTCTTCTAATTACACATTCTGATTACCACATTCTGATTACCACATTCTGATTACCACATTCTGATTACACATTCTGATTACCACATTCTGATTACCACATTCTGATTACCACATTCTGATTACCACATTCTAATTACAGATTCTGATTACCACATTCTGATTACCACATTCTGATTACCACATTCTGATTACCACATTGGTATCTTCAAACGCATTCTTATGGTCAAATGAATACACAATTCCTCCTTATCAAGAAATATATTTTCAATATCTGGTAGGACTGTTTTGTTTCCACTAGTAAGAAAGGATATGGATGTTTAGGAATATGAGAAACTATCCAACATTACACTTAGACATAGATTAAAGTAAAGGAACAGCGTTTTTATTGCTGTTCTACATTTTACAGTCACATTATGGTCTTCAACGATGCATAATCAGTCATACTCTAAAATGAGTGTTAAGCGGTCCAGGGAATGGCCCCTAGCCTGCAGTTTGTGTGGTACTATTCACTTCTGTAGATAAACGCTGCACATGGGCATCTTTATCGTTTTGATGTTATTTAGTGCATTTCTAGATGATGGAGGGATGGGGTTATCGGCGACAAGACAACATTATACAGATGAAGAAATCTTACAAATACCGTAATCATAGTGTACCCAACCTCATACTCCAGGTTACAAATATAGACAAAAACAAGCACATGGCTCCCATCAGGAATAAATAGTGAGAAAAATAGACAGTTTTACATAGTTGGAAGTGAACGGACTAATTGGATGGACTATAAATAAATTTTAGAAAATAACATAAAACTAAAATTGAAGGAGTTTGAAAATTAAACACTTCATCACGCACAATGCATCTACAGCTGTATAAATAAGAACATACACCTTATCAACGCTGCACGAAAGACATAGCTCTGATCATCAGTTAGTAAGAAAGGGTATGGATGTAAATAAAAATGAGAAACTATCCAACTTTACACTTCGACACAAATTAAAGTAAATGAATGGTGGTTTTATTGCTGTTTCACGCGTGTTTGCATGCGTCTCTATCGATGTCTACAGACGAATTTGTTTCCAATGACATCGATGAAGCTCAAAGCTAAGATGTCACAGCTTGTATAGTAACTGTTAGTTTTTCACTATGAATAATAATTATCAAATCTTTATTTGAACACTATCTCAATCCCATCAAATCCCGAGACCCATTGAGTGCCCTATTAGGGGTCAAGTTTTCATAGTTCAATATTTCAATATAAAGTATTGATATACAATGTATATCAAAGTATATACAATGTACAATGTATATATGTATATATCAAAGAAATCCGAGAAACAAAGGACATGCAGGCAATATTTACATTTAAATATGTATTCAAGAGGTGATAACTCATTCAGATGGATTTCTTTTTATTTATTTAGGCACACTATTGTTATTATCTATATGTAAAATGACAAACTATCAAATGTATATATTGGATTGGGAATCAAACGAGAGTTCAATGAAATAATTGTTAAAGTTTAAATATTAAAGCTACATTTAAATTTGAATTTAAAAGGTCATATTAAGTCTTAATGGTATTAAGTTATATATACATATATACTGTTACTAGAAGAATTAACCAAATTCCTTTATTAAGCGTTCATAGGATAAATATGGGTTGTAGTGATTAATGCAACTTTCAACAATATTAAACAGTTACATTTATATATCGTGGCGGTCAGTTTGATTGGTGGAGGAAACAGGAGTACCCGGAGAAAACTATCGACCTGTCGCAAGTCACTGACAAACTTTATCACACAATGTTGTATCGAGTGGGATTCGAACTCACAACCTTAGTGGTGATGGGCAGTGATTGCACAGGTAGTTGTAAATCCAGCAACAATTCGATCACGACGGAACATTGATAATCGTTCTTATATTTTTATCAGTAATATTTAGGATTATTATTCAAAAGTAATTTGTAAATTTAATAAAAATGTGCGATTTAGACGGGTTTGACTGTATTTATTTTAATAATTCATGTCAAATGACAATATATTGAAATTTAATTATGCTTATTAAAATTAGATGTGTTTGATCATTTTAACCCTTCTACTTACTTAACCACCGATACTCAAACAGGTGCGTTGCATTTTGGCGGAGTTTTAAAATGTTCGTTTTTCCAGAACTGTGGATATTCATATTAAAGTGAAGACGAGATATATCACAAGAAAAGTATGAAAAATGGCCAACTAATTTAGTGCTTACAGCAAAACATTTTCTGAAGATCAAAGAAATATCACACTGTCGGAACAGTTCCAAAATCTAATAGAAAAATCGCAGACTTAGGCAAAATCGAGACCCCTAACATGACCGTTTATTTTCCTTGCTTAGTACACTCACTTTAATAAATAATTTACAAATATCAAAATAAAGTTTATTCTTCAGCTTTTTTTAAATATTGAATTGCGTACTTAAAATATTTCTCTTTCTTGAAGTCCATAAATAAAGGTAATATTTCTAAGTATATTGTTTTACAATGAATAATTTTCAGAAGACTGCTCATGATCTCTTCCACGTAAACTACTCAAAGATAGTCATCATGTTTTACAAAAAATAACCTGTCAATTGTGCATCCAGAAAAAAGAAATAGTGAAACTGGTTATATGAATAATACAACAATATCTGATATATGATTGTTTTGCGTTTTATTCAATTAGAATTATGTAGTTTTCAAGAAAATCAATGTTATCACAAAGTAGCGCTAGCTATAGTCAGAAATAGCATGCAAAGCATATCAAACTTAACTAAATTGCTAACTTAAATGGCAGTAAATTGGATAAATATTGATTATTTAATTAGACGGATACAACATTGTATTTGCACATTTATGCTGTAAGATTGGTGATAAAGGAAATCATTTTTTTCTCAAGTTAATTCCTATTTAGTCAATAGAACAGTTTGAAGATATCAAAGGGGTAATCTTCGAATCCGTAAATCAAAGGACAGACAACACAATGTAACATAATGTTTTAACAGTTGCTTTCCATATTTAGGATGTAGAATTTCCATAAAATAAATGTTTTTTCAACAGCTATTTTTCATATTTAGGCTATGAGGCAATCTAAGTAAAATCAAAATGTTTGTTGGGTTGTCTTTGGTGATACACAGACTGGCTTGGTTATGTATTATCTGTGTCATAAATAACCACAAATATCTTCCGTTTATCAAAGTCACAATGCAGTCCTTCTTTTCTCTTTCATTGCTTATAACCTTATGTTCAACAAGGGTGGTGCGACGGGTGCCACTAGTGGAACAAGAACTGCTTATAATTCCAGAGAACCCGAGTTCATACTCGTTTTTTTGTGGTTGATGTTGCTCAATCTTTTGTTTTCTGTGTGTTTTTTTGTGGTTGATGTTGCTCAATCTTTTGTCCATCATTGTTTGGGGTTTTGCCCTTTTTTCTTTTGGTCGTCCTTTTCTGATTTTCTAATTCTGACTACCTGTATATATCCTACGATTTCCGATCAAAAGAACAATGCCAAATTCCAAAATTTGAACTTTATTATTTCCCCAAAATTCCTTCTGAAATTCTTTACTGCACTTTTCGAGCAAATTCTACAAAATCATGACCTTTGCTTCAGACAATGCTAATTTTCAGAGAAACTGGTGTATGTGGAAAGCCATTTGTCGACATACTGTGGTCGTATATAACCCTTTATTATGTTTATCCATGTTATGCCTGTTTTTAATGTTTTTATTGAGTTTGTTCGTGTCTTTTTTGTAATGTTTCTATGTGAACAATCAATATTATTACTGTATTAACATATGAAGTCTGATCTGTTAATTGACTTTAGTTTTTTTAATTACCTGCATCGTCATGTGTGTGATTAATTGTTTTTGATTGTTATTTATGATTTATTTTCATTTCAGCAATCGCTATCTTTTCTATTATTAGCACATTGAATTGTAATATTTTGTATATTTGTACTATTGCATTACTCTTGTTACACATGTATAAACGATACCTGAAAGTAGGGAGTAGGAGCCGGAGGATGGGGCTTAATGGGACATGTGCCCCCATTTGCAAAGGGGGAGGCAAAACTATGTTTTTACCCCTCACGTCCACTTTTTAGGGCAAAAGAAATAGAAACAGCTGAGATTTGAGCATGGAAGCTAAATTATCTTTTTTTGTTTGTTTGTGAGTTTTGAAAGCTTGCCATCCCATGTTCCGTTCAACTTCAAAGCTTCCCCTCTTTCAGATCCATGCCTAAAGCTTGCCTCCTCCTTCTTTCCGGTCCACTCCTACGCCTTTGGAAAGTATCAATAAAGTTCTTGGTTCTAAACTTCTAAATTAAAAATGGTCATGGGGAGGAGGTCTTTTAAATATCCATTTTGTACTAATATACATTCTAATACAATTCTTTCTAGCTGGAGGGATTAAACACAATATTACATAAATATTTGTTTAGTAGACATTTAATGCCAAATCAAAGTATTTAAAAGTACATGTTTGATCAGCAATCAAAATTTGAAAATTACATCCATTAAATTGCAATCAAGGAAACACTTTATGACTTAATATATTCACTGATAGGCCTCATAACATTAGGTTTATTGAAACAAGAAATAGAAATGGCCCTTAATTTCATTATATGCTGTATTTATTATAGAAATTTAATTTTCTAGAGCTAATTTAAGGCCTTTGTGTAAATTTAATCTTTTTTTTAATAGATGTAATTTAAAATAATAATCAGTTTCCTATAATATCTTTATTATTTACGTTTCACAAGATAATGACGCATGTAAATGTGATGCTCAGGAAAATCACAAGAGGTTCATTTACAAAGCATGCGTGCATACGTATGATCCACGCACGAATCGAACCCGATTTGGTAATCATTCATAAATGCACATGATTGACGAATGATCGAGCTAGATGTGATAATCATTCATACATGAACACATGATTGACACATGATTTTCGAAACATGTGATATACATGTGTTTTACATATGATATTATACAATTTTTGACTTTGGAATAGGTTGCTATCTGGATTTATCAACCTGAAAAAATGTAATATTCACCGAGCCGCAGGCGAGGTGAATATACATGTACGTTTTTAAAGGTTGATAAACCAGTTAGCAACCTATTCCAAAGTCAATAATTGTTTTATTTCATTAACATGTTTTATTGTTATCTACTTACTAATTCATCGTCTACCAGTAAAATATCACAATTTTGGAGCGTTTGTTTATGATTCAGTCGAAAAACAAATGTTAAACGCAATTTCGTTGGTTATTGAAGAACGAATTTGATAAGATAGCAAAAGTCCGGTTTTCCCCATCTATTTTTATGTCTTGAGAATGTGATATCACTTTCCAGACACCTGCCAGGATCTATTTTTAGCCGAGAGGGTGATATCGCAAGTACTCAAAACCTCTTCATCACATGCAAGCTAAATTACAGTCATGTTATAATAATGTTTGTCTTACATATGCAAATCATCTGTGGAACTTTTAGGTGTGTAGAATTATGGGTGTTTCAGAAATATCTAAGCTATAAAATGTTGGGTAGTCTTATTGGTGAAGGAAACCAGAATAACTTGCAAATTCCAGTGATCGACTAGAAACCTATGAAAAACTTTATTGTATAAGATTCTTATTGGTACACTCCACCATTGACAATAGTCAAATTGATATATAGAAGGCATTGTGGGTGCATAGGTAGATGATAACAAATTATCATATAATCACTGCCACGGAGCCCCATTACTGGAGATGAGTAAAAGATACCTATACTTTGAGTGGGTTGGGGTGGGTATGGTGTTTAACGCCACTTTCAACAATATTTCAGTTATATCGTGGCAGACAGTTTTATCGGTGGAGAAAACTGGAGAACCCGGTGAAAACCACAGAACTACCGCAAGTCACTGACAAACTTTACCACATAATGTTGTATCGAGTTCATCTGGCCACGAGCGGGATTCGAACTCTCAACTTTAGGGGTGACATGCACTGATTGCACAGGTTGTTGTAAATCCAACTACCATACGATCACGACGATGACGACTAAACCTCTCACCTCAAATCACTGAACATAAAAAGACCACGAAATATGATGTTGGAAATGACAAGCATAAAATTGTGACGGGTGGTTTTTTCTCTCTCCAAATATAGTCTACATGTCTAAAGACTGTACAAATGTATTGGACAAAATGTTATGAACAAAACTTTTGTTTGAAAGAAAACAAGTTTGTTATCCCACATTTTGTTGTTTTTAATGAATCAAAAGAGAAAATAATCTGAATGTGTGTGCTTAAGTGACACTTGCACCTTATAATACTATCGATTCAACTCTGATTTTTTTTTACTTTGAAAAGAACATTGACAACCCCTATATATAAAAGTTTCTAATCTTCTTAAATATACTTACTTATACATGGTCAATAGAGCAATTAATACATTTCTATTAACACCAGAAAATAATAGATCTAATTCATTGTTATTGAATTACATTTGGTATGTAAAAAATAAAACAAAAGTAAATTTGTTATCATAACCCAATCAGTCTGCTATTGTGTTTTTGTATCGTACAGTATATAGTAACTATGAAAAATTCATCATAAGTAAACAAAATTGTCATATTTTTGTAAAGAACCGTTATATTCAATTTCAATATTATTTTATTTAACAAAAGAAGAAAGGCACTCATCGAAAATTAATCTCTTGAAA
The DNA here is from genome assembly GCA_963680875.1 of Bathymodiolus brooksi. Classification (NCBI taxonomy): domain Eukaryota; kingdom Metazoa; phylum Mollusca; class Bivalvia; order Mytilida; family Modiolidae; genus Bathymodiolus; species Bathymodiolus brooksi. The sequence continues at coordinate 26,094,490 of OY804581.1, read as the reverse complement.
TAAAAAAAAATAAAAAATCTATTATTTCCCCAACACTTTAATCTTATTGTTAGCATTAAAATGTTTTCTTTATAAGCTCGGTAAGTAATATATATAAGTAATATGGAAAACAGATTAGAAATTGTTATGAATTCTGGCATCGAAGAAATTTAACACAATATTAAATTATTACATATAGATATATCAATATAAATATTACTAGTAAGTGTTATGAATTCTAGCATCAAAGAATTTTCACAAAATAATAAATTACAAAAGATAGATCTAATAATATAAAGGCTGGAGATTTATGATATATCTATAATGTATGAATGATATATTAAATATCAAACCACGTATCCTGGTAGTCTTCTATTAATATAAGTTTTTCACTCTACATTATGTTTTGTAGAATCTCAAAGGCGTTTAATTTTTTTTTTTGCAAAAATGAAACCTTATAGAAACCAAGCGTGGATTCATTTGTGGGTATTCATCAGTTCCAATCCAGTATATCATGTATTGTGTCAATCAAGTGACAACCATAATGTATCTCCCCCTCTGCATCCCGAGAGGATAACTAACAATATTTATTTGTTTTTATAGACGTCTGAATATTCCACCCAACAGTGTTAAAGTTAGATTTTTAGCTGACATTTTTCTATGATATATTACTAGTAGTGTTTTTTCATAAAACTAAATTGTACCATACAGCAGCAGAAAAAAACCCGCACACAATACAAAATATCAAATTCAAATTAGGTTCGTAAACTCCAATTGCTGGATCTACAACGAACAAACTGGATATAAACAGTGAAAAAAACCAAATAAACAACCCCTCCCCCCTCCCCCCCAAAAAAAACACAGCAAAAAAACAAAACAAAGCCTGTAATATTACCAGGTTAAAGTTAAGATATATAATTAAAGAATTAATTAGAATTAAAAAAAGAAAATAAAACAAATTGGTATAATGTTCAATCGTACCTCTCTTGGAGGTTAGTTCTAGAGGTGTACATACCTGATCATGATTCCAATCTTCTATCCAAAGAGAAATTTTGTCTAGTTGTCTATCAAACTCCACACTGCTAGGGGTCGGGTGTCTCCCTCCGTGACCTCTCCAGGTAGCCTTACTGGGTACCGAACAAGTAGTAAGAGTTGGAACAATTTTACTGTTGTCATCCTTTTTTAAAATTGAAAGGGATACGGGCGTACGTTCCACTGCCTGCATTTTTTGTTTATTTATCCCGATACCAATTGGATTTTCATCACTTTTGAAATAAATCCATTGATTTTAAACCATTCACTGCAATTACAGATTATTAAATGAAAAAACATACTGGTATGTACAGGTAAATTAAATGTCCGTTGAACGGGTATGCCAGGTGTGAAATTGATTGGAAATATACCTGGCAACTAATGCTTTAATGTAAGTATAATACTATAGGTTCCCCCTAAATATATTATAGTAAAATTAGTGGGTTGATCTTACAATATCCTTTTACATTCTGAAACTACAAAATTATAGACTTCCACCCCACCCCAAAAAAACACATTATAACACCAGAAAAATTAGTCGTTTGATTATACAATAGCAGTCCTTTTACGTTATGAAAGTACAATATACCTCTAAATAATACTACAACCCCAGAATTAATGGGTTGATTTATAACAGCAGTCCTTTTACATTCTGTAAGTACAATATTATAAGACCCCCGGACAATCACAATCATTTGCATTTTGTAAGTCAAAGTTTGGTTTGTTTGGCTTAGGTTTATGGTGTTTAACGCCACTTTCAACAGTATTTCAGTTATATCGTGGCGGTCAAATAGACCCATAAGTTTACTATAACGGCAGAAGAATTACAGTGTTATTAAGAAAGGATATAGATGTAAATGAACACGAGAGACAATTTTAAGATTGGAAACAATTTGAAGTAAAGGAATAGCGCTTTTATCGTTGTTCTGCATTTCACAGTGCTAATAAAAGAAAGTTTAAACAGTGATGGTCAACAATTCCACCAATATCAACAAAGTGAATAACCTCAGCTCGCCTCAACTCATTGGACATAAAACTTGCACGTGCCTCCATGACGACATCAGATGTAAACAATCAATGGCGTAGTAATTTCCAACAGCAAATAATCTAACATAAATAAAATTCACAACGAAAAATTCAACTATATTAAATTTTGATGTGATTTAAATGTAATTATAAGAATTAAATGCCTTTTTTTTGGTAGTTTTATTGGCGTGTAATAGCGTGGACCGAAGCACATTTTGTATGAAGCGCGCTATTCAATTCTTAAATTAAAGTACAATAGACCCCTAAATAAGTCTACACAGGGGCGAGAATGTACGTCATAACGTAGGATGTCGGACCCGAAATTTGGACGACATTTTGGTCGCTTGAAGGAAATGTTTTACCTGTAGCTATGTAATATGTTTCTCTCGTCTATATATGTGACAGAAGGAGAAATGGGTCATTTTTAGTGAAAGTGGCTCCGATATCCTACGTTATTTTCACCTGTTGCGAAAACATTGTTGAAGTGTTTGAGAGTTTGACAACATGCTTTTGAACGATGGACACTCTAGGGACATTTGACGCACTATCACATTTAATAGTATCCTTGCAATAACTAATGCTACAGGTAAAACATTTCCTTCAAGCGACAAAAATGGCGTCCAAATTTCGGGTCCGACATCCTACGTTATGACGTACATTCTCCCCCCTGCTACAACACCATAATTAATGGGTTGATTTATAACAGCAATCCTTTTGCATTCTGTAAGTACAATATTATAGTGCCCCCGGTCAGTTTTATTGGTGGAGGAAACTGACAAACAACACATAATGTTGTACACTTCGCCCCGATCGAAATTCGAACTCACAACATCAGTGGTAATAGGCACTGATTGCATACAATGTAGGTAGTTATAAATCCAACTACCATACGTTCACGGCCAAGCCCCCACCCCCCACCCCCAACGGCTCAGGGATGCTGCTGTTCAAATACAACACATTTATTGAGCTCTTTTGATACTAAAAAGGAAAATGTTTGATAATCAGCAGCGTATGGAGTTTACATTTCACAACTCATACGTTATTCTAGAGTTTGTACCTAGTACAGTGATTTTCTGAACAGAGCTCAGCTGCTTACGCAAAAGCTACTCAAACAAGGCTACGTTGCTCCTAGATTAATGTCCTCGCTACAAATATTCTACGGTCGTCATCACAATCGAGTTGACCGTTAAGAAATATCCATATCTCAAATGGCAATGGATCTTTTACTTTTTAAGTAGATGTTTTCTTTCCTCTAATCACTGCGAAGACTTCTACTGGACTTGACTGTTTAGCACGGCGAGTGTCTTATAAGAAGTGACTTCACCTCTGGTTTTCACTCGTCGCAACTTCGGCTGATTCCGTACCTTCATCATACCTCGTCCGTATTACGATATCTCCCATTGGAACTACTTTCGGAAATCTTCAATGAAGGAGGTATTAAAATAATTTCACTTTCGAATATTCGTCCAATGATAATATATTTTCATTCGTCGCAATGTCGGCTGATTCGTACCTTCATCAAAGACCAATATTTTTCAAAGCAAACTCATCTATTGTCGCCATTTTAGAACTTATTCGCGGTGCGCAATGTTTGATTGAAGTGATACGGTCTTCCGGCGAAGAAATGTGACGCGTAGACGCATATCAAATACCGTATTACAGCCGAGGTATTGAGGGAGAGAAGCGGACCCACCCGAGGTTTGCCGATTGCTCTGGGTTTTTGGTTGGGTCAGTGTTGCTCATCTTTTTAGTTGTTTATGTTGTCCTGTTGTGTGTGTTTACGTTCTTAGTTCCGTGTTGTGATGTCCCTTACGATTTCCACATAAAACGATGTTCGGTTCGACTTTGCCACCAGTTGTTTGTAGGAGAGCTCATGTCTTATTGTGGTTTGTGTGTATGTTTGCATATATTGATGTCTTATTGTGTTTTGTGTGTATGTTTACGTATATTGATGTCTTATTGTGTTTTGTGTGTATGTTTACGTATATTGATGTCTTATTGTGTTTTGTGTGTATGTTTGTGTATATTGATGTCTTATTGTGTTTTGTGTGTATGTTTACGTATATTGATGTCTTATTGTGTTTTGTGTGTATGTTTACGTATATTGATGTCTTATTGTGTTTTGTGTGTATGTTTACGTATATTGATGTCTTATTGTGTTTTGTGTGTATGTTTGCGTATATTGATGTCTTATTGTGTTTTGTGTGTATGTTTACGTATATTGATGTCTTATTGTGTTTTGTGTGTATGTTTACGTATATTGATGTCTTATTGTGTTTTGTGTGTATGTTTACGTATATTGATGTCTTATTGTGTTTTGTGTGTATGTTTACGTATATTGATGTCTTATTGTGTTTTGTGTGTATGTTTACGTATATTGATGTCTTATTGTGTTTTGTGTGTATGTTTACGTATATTGATGTCTTATTGTGGTTTGTGTGTATGTTTACGTATATTGATGTATTATTGTGTTTTGTGTGTATGTTTACGTATATTGATGTCTTATTGTGTTTTGTGTGTATGTTTACGTATATTGATGTCTTATTGTGTTTTGTGTGTATGTTTGCGTATATTGATGTCCAACATTTTGCTGTTGCTCATCTTTTTAGTTTTCTATGTTTTGTTTTTTGTTTTATTGTCTTTGTCCTGTGTCGTATGTGCTTAGGGAACGACAATTTAACTTGAAGGGTGGGGGTGGGGTTATGGTTTTTTTCTAAAAAAATATTCTGATTCCCAATGTTGCTGAAAAAAATATTCTGATTTTGGTGGAGGAAAAAAAAATAATCTGATTCAGAGTTTTTGTCATATAACCTAATGTTAAATTCTGGAAAAAAAATTGCGCTTCTCGCGAGAAAATATATAATTATTCTAACTCGTGTGTTGTCGGAAAAAAAATTTCTGAACGAAACAAAAAACCATAACCCCCCTTCAAGTTAAATGGTCGGTCCCTTACTGTTGCCGATTTCTCTGGATTGTCCATTCTTGATTTCCATTTCGGGTTTCTCTAACGTATATTTAGCCTATTAGAATTCAGTGAGTGAGTGGTTGTAGTTTAGCGCCAACTCAGCAATTTTCCAGCTATATCATGGTGAGAACAAGTTAATATTCATGAGATGATAATGAGGTCGGCTTTGTACTAGACCAACACGCTTAGTTGGATTTTTTTTATAATGTTAGATCACTGAAACAACAGTCCTCGGATAGACATGTCGCCTCGCTCGGACACATTATCATGATTCCGATTCTTTCTCCTTAATGCTGCGTGCATGGCGGAGAAGCAACAAATACCAATTTTATAGTTTTTGGTTTGACCAGATCGGGGCTCGAACCTACGATCTTCCGCATTCCATTTGAGGGGAGCACCGATGTGATTGGATTAAAATTGGTATTAAACATTCAGTTTACATACTACATATAGTAAAACTAATTGCTTGTTAATATCTATTAAAACTCGTCTATGACCATTTTCACTTAAGCAAAAATGACTTCATTTTCAGTTACCTACGACTAATCACGTTTCCATACTTTCCACTCATCACACTCGGGCCAATTCAAATTCAGATTCTTTATTTCTCTTAAACCATAAAACATACAGGTATAGAGATATGAAAATATGTACACTATTTACAATATATACAGACAGGTCATAACAAGAGGTTAACCGGGAGTCGACACACCTTTATTAATAATTCTGACAAAACGACATAATTTTTGGAGTTCTATTTTTGAAGTTGATGTCATTAACAGTTTGAACTTTATTATGTTTGGATTTATACGAATGTTTTTCTTTATATAGATTTTTCTTTGATTGCCGAAATACTGACATTTAAATATATAATGAAATTCATCTCCAATTTCTCCATTATTACATATTACATATTCATATGATAACCAACGTTTCGTTTTTGAAAGTAATATTTTTAGTAGCTTCCATTATAACATTACATCAGTCAAATTTTCCTATTAAGCCGGATTGAATATACAAAAAAATGTATTATTAAAGAAACGATCTTACTTGTCAATGTAACATTTGTTGGGTATAACCCATGCGTAATTTCGACCCGTTCCTCTCCTTTCATTTTAATTATAAGGAAATGCTTTCCTTTAAAATGTGATTTGATTAGCTGTAAATCAGCGCATCAGAACCAATCATTTTGAATATTTTTAAATGACCTGACTAAATCCAACTTCATATAATTAAATGCTTGTTGTATCTGTGTTCTTTCTTTTGTGATACACTCGATACAAAATAAAATAACAACAACAAATACAATAAACATATAAGTTTAATTAGATTGGAATAAATTATGACTACAAGAATGTTTGTTTCAGTTGACTTGTGTTATTACTGTAATAAGTTACCTTTTTACATCTGTAATTAATAGTAGATTGACCTTTTTGTCAACTGAAATTATCTCTAAGAACCAGTCTGGATTTAGAAAAGGTTTCTCTACTACAGATAATATATTTATTATGCATGCTCTTGTGTCTATTTATTTTTCATTGGGGAAACAACTTTATTGTACATTTGTTGATTTCCGTAAGTCATTCTACACTTTGTGGCGAACTGGCCTCTGGAGCATGGTAAATGCTATAAAATTATCTATAATATGTATGATAATATTAAATCTTGTGTTCTGTATAATGAGAAGCAATCAAACTGTTTTTCTTGTATGACTGGTGTTCCGCAAAGAGAAAACTTGTCCCCCTTTTATTTTCTGTGTTTTTAAACGATAAAAATAGAAGACTATTTCAAAAATAGACTCCGTATTTTTTTGGGTTTTCTAAATTATGTTTTTCTTGTTCTCATATATTGTTTTTTGACGTTAATCGTCAGTGTACCTATATATATTTTATTATTGATTTTCTGTATTGTTCCAATTGTATTCCCATGTTCATTTTGTCATGTGTTTTCATATTTGTACATGTAATATAACCTCATGTTGCACATTTTCATGTGTCCGAGTGTACTAATAAAATCTTGTTATTAACGAGTGGTAGAATAACGGAGTGTGATAAGCCGTTGATACCGGGCGACGATGATATGTTTTTAACTCGGCAATTATTAGACAAGTTGTAATTCTATTTCTGTTGTTTTCCAGATAGGTTTAAAGATTTTTTTTACAGACCATGGAACATCACACAGTGGCGTAGCTAGTGTCGGAATGATACGGAGTCTAATTTTTAATCAGACATGTATACCTACTAGGGTAATTATCTGTATTTGTTGGCTGTAAGGTTTCGGATAGGTGTGTTTTTTGGTTGGCTAATTCAACTGCTCGATCAAATAGCTGGTCCAACTCAATTTACTCGTCTCTTTCCTTGAAGCAGGTCAATGACCGTTTTACTCCCAACGACAGCTTGGATTAGATCAAAGTCTTTTGTTTGAAGTATTGCCGAGATAGGAACCAGCGGCTGTAATATTGATTGCACAGCAACAAGACAAACAATGAAGTCAAATTTTGTAATAGGACACAAGTTACTCCTAGCCTTTGCATCACAGCCATGTTCTAGTTCTTCGAAAGAACTACAAACAACTGAAAATGCTGACAGAAATGTGAATAAGGAGTATGACCGAATTACCCATCTAGTCTCACACAGCTTAAGACTTAACCATTCCCCCACCCTTAACCCTTCACTCCCGATTTCCCCAATCTTAACCCTTCTCCTCATGCTCCCATTTACCTTTCCCACCGTTAACCCTCCCCCTTTTCCCACTATTAAACTTCCTCCGTTACCTATAGATACCCTCCATTTCCTCAACCCTCTCTATCTTCCCACCCTCAACACACTAACGTCTGATAAATAAGTCTCCAGGCGTCTAGATATATTTTTCCAGTTATCAAGTGGTTTGATTACAAGGTACACTTGGGTGTCATCGGCATAACTGTGATGACAAAAATTATGGCGTCTGCAAATTTCACTGATTGGTTTTGCAAAAATACAGTACAATCTGGGCCCTAAGACATAACTTTGCGGCACACCACAAGATGCATTGAATTTGACACTACTGAACCAACAGCGACACGTTGAGTTCGGTCATTCAAATAGGACTTCATCCACGTCAGAGCTGCGCAGGGCCGTTTTAACAGTATTACAGGCTTCCCGGCAAAACAGTGCACTGGGGCCCTACCTACACAACCACTCACAGGAATAACAATGTAAATGGTCGATGAAATTATAAATATATTTATTGTATTGGTACTTCCAATAAACTCAGTGTTTATAAACATTAAATAAGATGCCATACACAACATAGATTAGCATGGGGCCCCTATGCTCGTGGAGCCCCGGGGTAGCTGTCCATCGTGCCCATGCGTTAAGACGGCACTGTATCCGACATCATATTACGATTTCGTCCCCAATGCGAATTTTTAAGACATTTTATGACAGTTGGATTTGTAATTAATTTTCGAACACTCGGTAATATGTTTCTTTCGTCTATATATGTGACAGAAGGAAAAATGGGTCCTTTTTAGTGAAAGTGCCTCCGATATCCTACGTTATTTTCACCTGTTGCGAAAACATTGTTGCAGTGTTTGAGAGTTTGACAACATGATTTTGAACAATGGACACATGGTAAAGACGTTGTTTAGCGGACATTTAGGGGCATTTGACGCACCATCACATTTAGTATTATCCTTGCAATAACTAATGCTACAGGTAAAACATTTCCTTCAAGCGACAAAAATGGCGTCCAAATTTCGGGTCCGACATCCTAAGTTATGAAGTACATTCTCCCCCTGCTACAACACCATAATTAATGGGTTGATTTATAACAGCAGTCCTTTTACATTCTGTAAGTACAATATTATAGGACCCCCGGACAATCACAATCATTTGCATTTTGTAAGTCAAAGTTTGGTTTGTTTGACTTAGGTTTATGGTGTTTAACGCCACTTTCAACAATATTTCAGTTATATCGTGGCGATCAAATAGATCCATAAGTTTACTATAACGGCAGAAGAATTACAGTGTTATTAAGAAAGGATATAGATATAAATGAATACGAGAGACAATTTTAAGATTGGAAACAATTTGAAGTAAAGGAATAGCGCTTTTATCGTTGTTCTGCATTTCACAGTGCTATTAAAAGAAAGTTTAAACAGTGATGGTCAACAATTCCACCAATATCAACAAAGTGAATAACCTCAGCTCGCCTCAACTCATTGGACATAAAAAAAAGTTGATTAAGTATACCCTGATAAATACAAGAGCCCTCGAATACATTACAACGTCGGAAGAAATAATGGGTTACTTTTACAATAGTAAGAAATAAATCTTTCGTGGGCATAATATAGAACCAAATACATTACAACGCCGGAAGAAATTGTGGGTCGATGTTACACTCGTTGTTGACATCTTATTCTTGATGAAATAATTAATGTGACAAACACAATCCTGTCAGTGTGTTTATTCCATGTATATACACACATTTTTACAAAAATATGACGCTTGTTAAAAACATCACGAATCTGTGTTAAAATGGTTATACATGTTTAGCAAGCGTCCATGTACATATGTATTAACCTAGCTATAGAAACATTTGGTGACGATAACCAAGCCTTACGGTCATAAGGGAACATCATGGTCGTGATCGTAAGGTACCTGTGCAATCAGTATACCTAACACAGCTAAAGTTGTAAGTTCGAAACCCGTTCATGGCGAGGTGTACTCGATACAACATAATGTGATGAAATTTGTCGGGGACTTGCAAAAATCCATCCTGTTTGATCACAGGCACTCGTTTCATTCAAAAAATAAATGCCCCCTCCTCTTCCTTACTTCAAGGTAAACATCTACCCTTTTCCCCTTCCCCACTTCGCCTCAATATTTTTCGCTTATTTGTGATCCTTTCGCTGACCCAATTATATCGTTACACTCCCGAGATATTTCTCTTTTCGACTACCACATTTAAATATACCTACCGGGCCCCACTCAGACGAAGTTGGACAAGAATAGTCAGCGAACGTGGCTTAGTGAAAATGTCAGTCCTTGAAACGGATACAGCCACTTCCGGTTTGCGCTGGATTTTTCATAAGCATTTGGAATTCTCTAGACCGACCATGTGTCCTCTCAAATGTAAAGTAAGCCTTTAAAATACAGATAATTGTTCCAATACAGATTATAAAAATATGTTCAACTCCAAATTACTGACATTTGATTTTTAAAGCACCTTTTTTTTAATTTTCTGAATCAATTTAAGCCGGACCGGAAGTGGCTGTATCCGTTTCAATGACTTAAATTTTCACATTTAAATGTGGCAGTCGAAAAGAGAAATATCTCGGGAGTGTAACGATATAATTGGGTCAGCGAACGGATCACAAATAAGCGAAAAATATTGAGGCGAAGTGGGGAAGGGGAAAAGGGTAGATGTTTACCTTGAAGTAAGGAAGAGGAGGGGGCATATATTTTTTGAATGAAACAAGTGCCTGTGTGTTTGATACAGAAAGGGATGTACATCAAATTAACGTATTGATTAAACTGAAGACAATAGTTGAAGTACACTACAACTTTTCGTAGGTTTGAGGAAAAAAACGGAGTGTATCTTGTCCCCGAGTACATGTACATGTAAAAGTCAAAATGGTCATTCCCCAAGTGGGACTCAGAAACCGGCTGTTCCAGGGGGAAAGCAGGCGGGTCGCGGATTTTCCCCAACTAGGTCCTGATTTGGATGTTCTAATCCTCTTTCTTTTCTTTTGTTTTCAAACAAGAACCCCGGGGTACAAGTTTACAGCATAGATTCCATTATCCTAAATATATAGTGCTCTTAAACCAACTTTATCATTAAATATTAAAAGTGAAAGTATAGTATGACTAGTAACCATTGATTTTCGTGTAGGTTCGATGTATTTTAGTCCTTAAGTTATAAGAGACAGAACTATTCTTCTTCTTCTTCCATTAGTGTACATAATTCCTCGGGAACATTTTCGCACAATTGACTATGTACACGTGAGGGAGGGTCGGTTAGTGTATTTACACAAATTTACAGGTGCAGGATAAAACGATCTGGTTAAAAACATCTGAGGCTGGTCTAGTGGAAGCTGGAAGCAATCCCTCCCTTGAAAGCCTCTAGGGATTGCATTCTTGTAATATCTGATGGAAGACGGGAAGAAGGAGTTCTTATAAGAGTTGACACTTGTGAATGGTACTAGGAACCTCATATTATTTCCTCTTGTTCTTACGCCGGTTGGTTGTAAATAAAGCTGATGGTATTGCGACCAGTTGATGGATTACTCGGTATATCATGGTGACTTTGGATTGTTGTCGACGGGTGATGAGGTCGTCCCACTTACGTTGGTGAAGCATAAATGATACACTGCTTGTTCTTCTATAGTCACCGAGTGTGAAGCGTGCCGCTCTTCGTTGTACCGCTTCGATTTTACTGGTATTTGTTTGTGTCCACGGGTCCCACACAGTGGCCGCGTATTCTAGCTGTGGTCTTAATAATGTCTTATAGCATGTTGATTTGACATCAGCTGGACACGATGATAGGTTCCTACGTAGGAAAGCTGTGGTATTGTTTGCCTTCTTAGTCATGATGTCAATATGACTGTTCCATGATAGTGTGTTATCGATGGTAACTCCAAGGTATGTTGCTCTGTTTGTTTCATGTAATACTTGGCCATGGATTTTGGCATCTATGATCTTTTTCTTGTTTGTGATTCTGATGACTTCACATTTGTCAGGATTAAACGACATCAACCAGTCTTTCTCCCACTGCTGTAAAGTGTCAAGGTTGTTTTGTAATGACACTGCATCATCCGTAGTCTTGATGGTACGATACACCAGACAGTCGTCAGCAAAAGGTCTGCCGGTGGCATTAACGTTAGATAACAGGTCGTTTTTGTAAACCAGGAACAGCATTGGGCCAAGTATGATGATGATGATACTGGTGCTGAGTTGGATTTGGCTCCATCTAATATTACCTGCTGGTCTCTGTTTGCCAAGAAACTTTTAATCCATGACAAGGTGTTACCACGGACTCCAGAGTGATGTAGTTTCGCTGCCAGTCTCTCGTGTGGGACTTTATCAAATGCCTTGCTGAAATCGAGTAGAATGGCATCAATCTGACTTTTGGAATTTAGTTCCGTAGCAAGATCTTGTATGGTCAAAATCAGCTGGCTTTCACACCATCTTTTCTTTCTGAAACCATGTTGGTTATCAGACAGTATGTTATGGCTCTCAAAGAATTTCATTAGATGGCTGAATATTATGTGTTCCAAGGTCTTACAACAAATTGATGTCAATGATACCGGCCTGTAGTTTGAAGGTTTGCTTTTGTCTCCCTTCTTAAAAATCGGTGTTACATGAGCCGTTTCCCAGTCATCTGGTACTGTGCCCCTTTCTAGTGATGTTTGAAAGATTATGGTTAGTGATGGTGTTACAGATGTTGCCATTTTTCTCAAGAAGCGTGTGGACAGTTGGTCTGGTCCCGTAGCCTTGTGTGGATTGAGGTTGAGAAGTAGTTTCAGAACGCCTTCTTTTCCAATAATTATATTCGGTGGATTTGGTGTCTTACTAGTGCCCAAGTTTGGGATGGTGCTCGTGTTTTCCTTAGTAAAGACAGAGGAGAATTGTTCGTTCAAAAGCTCTGCTTTCTCTGATGCATCTGTGTATGTTTTTCCGTCTTTTTTCAATGGAGCCACTCCTGAGCCATCACATTTCTTGCTTTTGATAAACGAGTACAGCTTCTTACTGCTTGTTCCTTTGTCCTCGGAGACCATGTTCCTGACATAATCATTATAGGCTTTTCGAGAGCCTTGTTTGTTCTGCTTCTGGATATTTTTGTAACGGTCCCAGTCTTTTTTGTTGTTTGTGTTTCTTGCTTTCCTATAGGCCCTTTTCTTTCTGCGGGACAACCTACGAATGTGTCTGTCAATCCAAGGTTGATTGAACCTAGTGGTTGTCATTTTTGATGGCACATGTTTTGCTAAGGTCTCAATACAATTATGTTTAATGTCTAACCACATTTCATTTATAGATGATGATGTTGTGAACTTCTCATAGAAAGTTTTAGAGTATTCGGTTAGTTCTTTCTTCATTTCGTTTATGTTGGCCTGTTTCCATAAATATATAAGTCGTCGTATTGGTTTTCTACGATAAGGTGTGATATTTGAGTCAATCAGGACAATGTAGTGATCGCTTACCCCTGGTATTGGACAGCATCTGTTAACTAAAGATGGCCGATTTGTTAGACAAATATCTAGTGTGTTGTTAAGTCTAGTTGGGAAGTCTACCATCTGCTGGCATTCAATATCGTTGGTTAAATCTAAATATGCTTTGCTTATTCCTACTGAGTAATTATGCCCTTGAATGCTATCATTCTGCCAGTCAATGTCCGGTAATTTGGCATCCCCGCCGATCCATATGATGTGATCTTTGAAGCTGGAGTAAAGGTTTGATATCGCTTTACACAGATCATCTGTTTATTCGGAGTTGTTGTTTGTTGGTCTGTATATAATAGTGAACCAATAATTAGTAGTTTTTTCAAGTTTTTACATGAGAAAGCAGCAGCTACAAATTCGGTGGTGGTATTGGTGTCAACTTCTACTGCATCCATGTTGGATCTAGCTATAATGGCTGTCCCAACATGGGCACTACCTGGTCGATCTTTCCTGGCTACAAAGTGGTAACTGTCAGGCAGTACTTCACTTTCTTTTATTTCAGGTTTGAGCCATGTTTCTGAGGCAATGATAATGTCTGGGTCAGTATATTCAAGCATGCTCCAAAACTCTTCTCGCTTAGCCTTCATACTTTGGAAGTTTATATTTAATAGTCTTAAGCTTTTCTTATTGACTGGGTACTTTTTCTGTTTAGTAGGTGATGAGGTACATTGAGGTGGTCCAATGTTTGTAGTGCTTTGGATAGAGTCATTTATAGATGTTGATGTTTCATTCAAGTTTGATGATAAACTACATGTATGTATTTCAAAGTCTTCAAACAAGTTTGTGTTAAAGTTTGGTAGACCGCAGCTACAACAGTACCAGCTAGCATCGGACTGTTCTAGTGGTTCGTATATTACGGTTTTCATCTGAAGACAGTTCTTGTGATACCATTTTTCACCGCCTGTGCAAGCTATTGAGCGAATTGTTCGTGACCATTTACATGCTTTACCACATATTTTGCACGGGTATTTTACAGATCTGGGAGTTATAGGTCCAGGGTTTGGGTGGCAATCTGATGCATTTTATTATATGTGAATAAAAAAGCAAATATGACTGAAATATGGTTTCCGAGATTTATTGCAACTTATAATACAGATAGTGGACAAAAGTGTTCAGACACTTTCAATATTCCCTATATATTTCATAGAAAAGAACAATTTTTAAAAAAATTTATCCTGAAGTCAATGTAGGTCTGATTTTCATAATTTTTGTATCAATAAAAGCAGAATTTAATGTAGTTTTACTCTATAATTTCAAAATAATTTTCGGTGATAAAAATGTTGAGAATACATTAGTTAAACCCAAAGCTGAATTAATTTCTGTAGAAACACCATGTAATGATAGCACTTTTGTAGACAATTTATTCAAATCTCTATTTAAATCATGACGGTTTGAAAAACATCCTTCTAAAGTTTGTTTTCTTCTTCAAAATAACTACTTCTATAAACATATCTTTCTGCTTTTGTGTTAAATTATCGAAATCGGACATTAATTTACTTCATTCTAATAGCTTGAAAAATTGTAGTTTTATATGAAGTGTGCGAATACTTCTGTCCACTAGCTGTATATATATCTAAATTTTATTATTTCTGTACAGACGAAACTGAAAATAGGAAATATATCGAGTCTAAAAATAGACTACACATGGAATAAAGATGGCGACAGTTGTTTTGGACAATGGCGCGGGATTAGCAAAAGTCGGCCTTTCTACCCATAAAGCTCCGAGGTACTTCATTTTTTTGTACTCAAAATATGTGCCCATTAATCTATGAAATAAAACTGTCATTATATAATGTGATGAAAATCAAAACCGATATCTGATTTATTGTCAACAAGGACCACAATTTCAATCATCATATTTAACTTCTGTCGATTAGATTTGCATTGATATCTATGTAGAATCCCGAGGTTTATGCTTGTTTCATCTCCCTGTTCACATTTGCATTGAAGTCTATGTAGAATCCCGAGGT
This sequence comes from Bathymodiolus brooksi, assembly GCA_963680875.1. Taxonomy (NCBI): domain Eukaryota; kingdom Metazoa; phylum Mollusca; class Bivalvia; order Mytilida; family Modiolidae; genus Bathymodiolus; species Bathymodiolus brooksi. The sequence goes on along the minus strand of OY804581.1, from coordinate 26,079,315 downwards.
TAGGGGGAATTATGGTTTACACCAAATATCTTGTTTCCCATTTTATCATATAGTGAGGAAAAAATAAAAAGACAATGTTGTTACAATTTTTGCTTGTTGAAAAAAATCAATTATTCAAAAGCAATTGACAATTCATTGGTCTGACATTCGGTTGGTAAGAAACAATACGATATTGATCAATCAAATGAGTTGCATGACTATTCTTTAACACAAACTGAACAATATTTCAGCTATATAAAAATATGCATTAAATGTATGCTAACAACAAGCAATCAGCCCAACTTGAACATATTGTTCTGTTTCTGAGATGAACAGCCCAAATGTATGGCGTTGGTCGTAACACGTTGCAGTCCTTGTCGTTGTCCAGGTCTCAATAGAGAAAATCTAACAAACATCGCTGGATGGTCTTTTTGAAATGTATATACATGTATGAGAGTGAAAATATACATTTATTTAAAGTTCTATATTTTGATATAGAAGTCGTGGTAATTAAGTCGGTGCACATTGAAATGACATCTAAGCCTACATGACTATTCAAACTGTTGCCATCAACTTGCATCTGGTTTCATCATATGCTGAAAACTTCACAATGCAATCTTCATATCGTAAAGCTAGGTCAAATGTAGCTAAACTAGGATTAAATGTTTATTGTGTGGTTCTTTACATATTTTGTAATTCAATCAAATCCAATATAGGTAAATATGGAATAATGGCAATTATGAAGGTCTAGATATTCAAAACTGATGTTATAGTTTTTATCTGGAACATCATTAGGGAACGACCATTTAACTTGAAGGGGGGGGGGGGGGAGGTTATATTTTTTTTCTAAAAAAATATTCTGATTCCCAATATTTCTGAAAAAAATATTCTGATTTTGGTGGAGGAAAAAAAAAATAATGTGATTCAGAGTTTTTGTCATATAACCTAATGTTAAATTTTGGAAAAAAAAATTGTGCTTCTCGCGACAAAAAAATCAATATTCTAACTCTTGTGTTGTCCGGAAAAAAAATTCTGAACGAAGCAAAAAACCATAACCCCTCCCTTCAAGTTAAATGGTCGGTCCCTTATGTATTTAATGTTACACCATTGTAATTTTGAGTAACATGGTAATTCCTTTGATACTGATAATATCCCTCCGAGAGATCAGTGAATAAAATTGTCCCTGAAGGATTTCACATGTCAATTTAAATATATAATAATGTAAATGTCATAGCTAACAGTCTAACACTGTATTTACCTTAATTTTTAACAAAACATTTTGTCTGTAAGTTTCTGGTCAAATTTGTTTTCTGGGTTTCATCTGTTATGTAATATCCATGGTCAAAGTTAGATTATATATAACACAGAATTTACTTAAAACTTAAAACATTAAATTCCAAGTATACAATGTAGTATTTTGAATTAATAAATTGTGTATAGGTTGATCCACATGTTTGATAATTATCGTATTGTTTAATCACGTTATCGTTATCAAATATCGTTAGTAGGTATCTTTTGTTTATTTGGTATTTAATTACTACAGAAATTAGAATGTGAACTTTGTTTAAAAAATAAATTATTATTTTTAAATGTAACGGTAACACAGTACAATGTAGTCCCTCTCTTATAAGGCCACCCCTAATGTTAGAACAGATTTCAGTTGCATTGAGATAGTAAACAATAATTGTCTCCCTATTGAGAGGCCACCTCTGTTATAGGACCCCTTTTTCATTGCAGAAGCCTTCAAGGGGTGGACCATTGTATTTTTAGTTTTATACAAGCCTATCACCAATACGACGTGGGTTCGGGCCCAGCTTTGTAATTTACAAAAAAGGTGCACTCGACTCGCAGCCGCAAGTGATAAAGTTTACCAGTTGCTTGCCCATGGTCGGTGGTTCTCTTCGGGTACTCCGGCTTCTTCCACCACTAAAACTGGTCGCCATGATATAGCTGAAATATTGCTGAAAGTGGCATTAAACACCAAAAATCAATCAATCAATCATCATATTTTTAGTTTAAAAAAAAGTTTAGTAGTTTGATCAAATTGACAGAATTTATTTTTCAATTGATACCTCTTTCCAATTTTCAATTTTTGCACAAAGTATATATTAGAAAATGGAGGATTGTTACAACAAGATGTCACTATGACCTTTACAATTAATGTAAAGGTCAAATGCATAAAATAATTATTGAAACTAAGCTTGCTGAAATTTATGTTTACTGCATTACACAGTAGTTCTTGTACAAATGAAATATGATTATGCGAATGCCAATCTTGTGTTTCCTATTGCCACAACCAATGCTTATTTGGGCTCTACTCTTAGTAATGTAGTTTTAAAAAAATACCATCCTCACCTAAAAAGCCTAATATTTGTTCATTTACATAAATAACTTTTTTCAAATATTTTGGAATGTGTTGTCACATGAATTAAGAGGTTGATGACGTTATCTATTTTGATTTCTGCATATGAAAATAAATTACTTTCACTTTGACCACGCAATTTATCATGGTGAGAATAAGTTGGTTTTTTCAAATTGTTCATCTTGAAATGTGATTTCATGAACTGTATTGAGTTGCTTCGAATAGTCACCAGGTTCAAAACCTCTGGAGATGAACGTTTTAAAACCTCTGGAGATGAACGGTTTAAAACCTCTGGAGATGAATGGTTTAAAACCTCTGGAGATGAACGGTTTAAAACCTCTGGAGATGAACGGTTTAAAACCTCTGGAGATGAACGGTTTAAAACCTCTGGAGATGAACGGTTTAAAACCTCTGGAGATGAACGGTTTAAAACCTCTGGAGATGAACGGTTTAAAACCTCTGGAGATGAATGGTTTAAAACCTCTGGAGATGAACGGTTTAAAACCTCTGGAGATGAACGGTTTAAAACCTCTGGAGATGAATGGTTTAAAACCTCTGGAGATGAACGGTTTAAAACCTCTGGAGATGAACGGTTTAAAACCTCTGGAGATGAATGGTTTAAAACCTCTGGAGATGAACGGTTTAAAACCTCTGGAGATGAACGGTTTAAAACCTCTGGAGATGAACGGTTTAAAACCTCTGGAGATGAACGGTTTAAAACCTCTGGAGATGAATGGTTTAAAACCTCTGGAGATGAACGGTTTAAAACCTCTGGAGATGAATGGTTTAAAACCTCTGGAGATGAACGGTTTAAAACCATTGGAGATGGACATACCAACCATTACACCACAGAGGGTTACATGGTATTCTGGGTAATATTCATTTCCAAGATGCAGCGTTTTTGTGTTTAAATAAATAAAATGAGGCTTTTGTATGTTATATATTTTTTATAGGGTAATGCCGAACTGTGTTACCAAAGCCAGGAGTGTGAGAACCAGAACATTTATAGGAGATCAGATAGATGACTGTAAAGATTTGTCTGGTCTATACTACTTGTTACCATCACAAAAGGTTAGAACATACAGTACAGAGACATAGAGTGATAAATCACTGTGATAGATGTATCACTCATCTTGGTGAATTTTTTATATGGAAATATCTTTTGCTCTGTTTAATATATCTTCAAAATTTCCGTTTTTTATTAAGAGTGTTACCAGATATCACCCACAATTCATCAGAAAGTAAGTCAATAGATCAAACAAAAAGGTATATCAGTATCACTAAGAAGAGTGATATGTCTAGCACAGTGATTTATCACAATATGTCTCTGACTGTACTGTACTACTGTGAATTCATGATTATTGTGGTATGCCAATTTTCTTGCATTGTATTTCAAAGGGTTATAATACTGAAAGCCTGACTGTGGGCCATAACATACTAACGTGTTTGGAGAGAGCTACAATTCCCTGCATGCTATTTAAAGACATCTGTTGTAGATTTAGAAAAAGAAGAGGTTCATTGTAGCCACTACAAACGACTAAATTTTTTGTCCCTAGCCAATATTCAAGACTTTTCTAGTGGCAGTCAAAAGTCATTGACCCGGTTAACTCATCCCTTCCCTCAATGGAATATAGTTTTCATATATTATAGAGCTTGTTCTCGTCCTGAATATAGCGGAAATACTGCTCTCTGGACGTTAAACAGTAATCAGTCAATGAATCAACTGAACACGAAATTAAAAATTCAACAAATATTTGTCCTCTTCTATTTATGTACTGATTGTAGCAGAAGATCCGCAGATTTACTTATCCACGAAAATACAAATTGGTGTCATGATCATGATCGTATGATACCATAGATTTATTCATCATACAGCCAGTGCCTATCTCCACATAAGTTGTGAGTTGAGTTTGATTCGTACTCATGGTGAGATGTTTGTTAAACAAGTTTGTATGATAAACTTTGTCAGCGACACCACTAATAAAACGGAATGCCACAATATAACTGAAATATTGTTGAAACTGGCGATAACCCTTGACGAATCAGGTTTTGTTTAAGCATAGATCAGACATCAAAATGGTTCTTATTTGAGGGGTTATAGTTTTTAGTGCCACTTTCAACAATATTTCAGTTATATCTTGGCGGTTGGTTCTTATTTGAAAATAAATTAATCATTAAAATTAATCAAGTTAGCCAACTTCGTGAGAATTTCTGTGAGACAAAATTTAATATGATTTCTTTGTATATTTTCAGGGTTATTTGGTAAACTGGGAAATACAGAGACAAATATGGGATTATATGTTTGGAAAAGATTGTTTAAAGGTTTGACAGGAAAATAACAGCCTAAATTAATTATACTATAGCTAATTAACGAGTTTCATTATCAAAAATGTGTCACGAATGACCAAATAACGCAGTAACTCACAAATGCGCGCAGCGCATGAGTGAGTTGCAATATTATTTGGTCATGAGTGAAATATTTTTGATAATGAAACTCGTCAATTAGTTATAATATAGATAAAAAAAATGTTTCGAATCAAATTTGATATAAAATGAGTTTAATTGCACTATATTACGTGTGTAGCGTAGAATTACAGAATTTTCCGAGTTAAATAAAAACGATAATTTCACTCTCGCTATATTTCGCGACATTTCGTTGTTGGAAAAGTAGCTCTGACAACGAAATGGCATGAAATATAGCGAGAGTGAAATTAAAAATGATAATTTCACTGTGAAATTATCGTTTTTATTTAGCTCGAAAAATTCTGTAATTCACAGCTATCTCTATAATAAATTTAAATGTTAAATGATTTAAAATTATATTAGTGAGTACCGATAGGTTGGAAACAATTATTTTTTCATCACTTACTAAAAATGTTTTTTTTTTATTTAAAAAAAAGACAGGTGAAAAATAATTTTATTCATTGAAGCTACAATGATTTTTTGGGTATTTTAGAAGTACAAATGTAGCAATTTTAGTGGGTATTTATTTAAACAGCAAACAATTTATATTTCATTTTAAGCCTAATTAGGACATATGAGTAAAGTTTTGAGTTTTATTCCCACTCGAAACAAGGTATAAGTCTTTTTATTTGATAAAGTTTGTCAGAGAGTTGTGGCAGGTCACCAGTTTTCTTCATGGTTTCATCCACCGAAAAAAAAACTGACTACCATCAACTTAAATATTGTTGAAAGTAGATTACATGCCAGTAATTCTAACAGAGCCCTTTTCTAATAAACAATAAACAGTTATATTTTGTATATACATCAAAGTTTGTATTTATCTTACTCAAATTTTAATTTTAAAATTTTATTAAGTTTGCCCCTTTGACAATTCAATAGAAACTATTTATAATGTACTTAAGTTTTATACCTATATCCTACAGGTTGACTATCAAGACAGTAACATCATTGTCACAGAACCTTACTTTAACTTCAGTTCAGCACAGGAAGCTATGAATGAGATATTTTTTGAGGAGTACCAGTTTAATTCAGTGTTTAGATGTAATCGTAAGTATATTTAAAGGTGTGTTTAACAGCCTAATGTTTCCTTCAGATCAGCTTCAAAATTTACCAATGCACCTGTTGCAAACACAAATTTTGTGGACTAAACTTACTTTCCAATATTTGATGAACCAATCAAACATGTTTGATGGCATGTTTAGACTGTCAGATTTGTGTTTAAGACATGATCACAGGTAAAGTTTGGGGGCCGTCGTGATCGTGATCGTATGGTAGTTGAATTTACAACTACATGCAATCAGTGACTATCACCACTAATGTTGTGAGTTCGAATCCCACTCATGGCGAGGTGTACTTGATACAACATTATGTGATAAAGTTTGTCAGTGACTTGCAGCAGGTCAATGGTTTTCTCAGGGTACTCCGGTTTCCTCTACCAATAAAACTGACTGCCACGATATAACTGAAATGTTGTTGAAAGTGGTGTTAAATACCATAACCCTAACCCAGGTAAAGTAAGATAGTGTGCTATTTATAGTAGAGTTATTTCCCCCTGAATTGTTCTTTTAGATCATTTAGTTTAAAGTAAGAATTTGTGACTTGCAATTGAAAAAAAGATAACATTTTCCACTTTTGTGTGTTACTGCTAGTTCCAAGTCATTCTTGACTGCATCGTTGGTGTGATGATTAGCAATTCTTGCATCGAGTCTGGAAGAACGTGGGTTTGATTCCTGGGCGGGTGAATTCAAAGACTATCACATTTGTATATACTGCTTCTAAGCTAAGCACACAGCTTTTAGAAGTAAGAGCTAAGATTGGTTGGATAAGAATCAGGATGATATTTCTGAGTAGAGTGTCATGTCTACCCGCAGACTTGTTTCCGTGAGCTAGCAATATAAAAATGCAACTAAGCATGCTGGTCTAGTACATATTGGACATCATCATCATCTGATCGAATGATATATCTGAAAAAGTGCTCATTTGGCATTAAGTAACAATCACTCACCCCAAAAATAAATGAGTTTTAGACCCATTTAATGAGCTAAAGTTAAAGTGAGATCCTATGTGAAAATGAATTAAAAACAATTTTCTCTCTAAAATCTAGACTTGGTTAAACACAAAGTGTGTATGAATAACCAGGTGAACCTCTAGTTTTAAATCTAGAATGAAAACTTTAGATACAGGTAAACTGATACCATAGTATTAACATTGAGTGATCTCTGTTAGAAGTTGTAGAGAAATGATACCATAGTATTAACATTGAGTGATCTCTGTTAGAAGTTGTAGAGAAATGATACCATAGTATTAACATTGAGTGATCTCTGTTAGAAGTTGTAGAGAAATGACAGCTCATTTGAGTTCAAATAGCACATAAAACCTGTTGGAAGAGATTAAATTATGTGGCAGCTAGTTCAAGGTTTATACTATTATGGTGGTATTCATCGTATTTTGTATTTTTATTTCAGCCTCGTTTTTGTCACAATACAAATATGGTAAAGAGAAAGACCAGAAGCCATTGTGTTCAGTGGTGGTAGACATAGGATATTCATTTACACACATAATACCATACTGTAAAGGGAGGAAACTCACAGAAAATGTCAAAAGGTAGGTCATCTAGATTATGGTAGTTCACTGCTTTATATTTAGACATAATTTCTACTTGTTTTCTGTAATGAATTAAAATTTAAATCAATTTTTAAATATTATTTTACTCCCTTAATCTTAAAGAATATCTTTTATAGGTTTGAGTTTATGGTGTTTAATGCCACTTTCAACAATATTTCAGTTATATTGTGGCGGTCAGTTTTATTGATGGAGGAAACTGGAGTACCCTGAGAAAACCACTGACCTGTCGCGAGTCACTGACCAACTTTATCACATAATGTCGTATGGAGGTTCAAACTCACAACGTTAGTAGTGTTAGACACTTATTACACAGGTAATTGTAAATCCAACTACCATACGATCATGACCATGACAGCCCTTATTGTATCTTTTATATAAACGGAAAAAAATATATGATTTTCCACATTAACATTAGCTGAAGAACATATAAAAATAATTAATTCATATTCCAGTGGATTTTTCAGATAATAAATGTAACATTTTCTCAGAAGTATAACATATGAATAATTAGGAGTAATAATTTAAAAAAATCTGAATTCATTGATGTTGGATCATATTTCAAACATTAAAAGAGTTACCTCCCTTTCTAAAAAACCAAAAATGTTTGAACTTTTTCCTAATTAATTTGATAAAAATCATGGTAACCCATTATTTTTATAACTCTATTTTGAACAACTTCCATGTATTTTTTTGTTTGTAAAGAAATATTTTAGAAATTTATCCTTTGCCATGGAAAGGTGTCTGGAAACCTTAACACTTGATGTAAAAATAGTAAGGCAAACCCACATCAATGGTGTTCATCTTAGTTGTATAAAAAAAAACACCAAACTGTTTTCTGAAATAAAATACAGTGAAATCTGTCTAAACTTAATCATGAATAAACCAAACTTTGAATCAAATCCCAATGTAAGAATTGTTTGTTAATTCAACCTGTATAAACCAAACACCTGTCTATTCTGAACACAAAAATTGGTCCCAAAGAGATTTGGTTTAGACAGGTTTTCACTGTACATATGAAAATAAACATTTATTTTATATGGTTTAATCATTTGTATTTTAATTTTCAGAATTGATATTGGTGGTAAAGTGTTGACAAATCATTTAAAGGAAGTTATTTCATACAGGTATTGTAATATGTTGTGTATACAGTAATCCCCTAGATTATAAGGCTATTCCTACTAAAGGCCACCCCTCTTTATCAATTTTTTTGTGTTTTTATTTGGTGTATTAATGCCACTTTTAGCAGTATTTCAGCTATATCATGGCGGCCAGTTTTAATGGTGGAAGAAGCCGGAGTACCTGGAGAGAACCACCGACCATTACTTGCGGCTGCGAGTCGAGTGCACCTTTTTTTGTAATTTACAAAGCCGAGCGCGAACCCACACCGTATTGGTGATAGCTATAGGCTTGTATGAGTTGTTAGGTAATCCAACTACCTAACTCATCGAGCCACCCGGGCCCTTCTTTATCAGACCAATGTTCAGATACACTAAAATAACAGTAAAATACTACTTAATTGTCCTCCTATTTTAGGACCAGAAGTGTAATTTTTAATCCTGCAGTTGCCTGCAATTTGAAAGAACATAAAAAATGTTACTTTGACCTTTTCCCCAATGACATTTTGTATTTATTAACAAAGCGGTCATGGGAGGGTTACCCACACTCCAAGCAGATGACGTCACGAAAGTAGAACAGACTAAAGTACAGCTTGTATCACACATGTGTGATACAAGATTTTGTATTGTATGGGTTGTATTGAATGGTTAAAATCCTGTATTTCTATAGAATATATCCTTTCTTACTAGTCAATGTTAGATAAAGACGTGTATTTACCTATTACAAATGTATTATCTCAGACAAAATCTCTTTTTTTTTACAGACAGTTGATGGTGATGGATGAGACGTATGTTATAAACCAGTTAAAAGAAGATGTATGTTATGTATCTCAGAACTTCATGAAAGACATGGAAATAGCTAGGTGAAAAATTAGTTTTTATTAGTTCACCTGGACCAAAGGTCCAGGTGAACTATTGCCATCACTTGGCGTCCGTCGTCTGTAAACTTTTCACATTTCAAGCTTCTTCTCCGAAACCACTTGGCCGATTGGAACCAAACTTAGCAGGAATGTTCCTTGGATGGTCCTCTACAAAGTTACTGTTTTTCGTTCCAGTCGGATATTCAATATGGCTGCCAAGGCCAATAATATGCTCTGATTGGCTGAAATTTCAAAGATCTTCTTCTCTGAAACTAATGAACTGACTGAACCCAAACTGTACAGGAATGATCATTGGAATGTCCTTTACTAAGTTACTGTTTTTTATGCCGATCGGAAATCCAAGATGGCCGCCATCGCAGGACATAGATTAACATTGGACCCTATGGGAAAATATTCAAATGCCTTCTTCTCAGAAACTACAAATATGATTAAAGTCAAACTGTACATGAATGTTCATTGGATGGTCCTCTACAATCTTAAGGTTTTTTGTTCCGATATGAAATTCAAAATGGCGGCTACGGCAGGACTTAGTTTAACATTGGACCCTATGGGAAAAATGTTTCAAAATGCTTCTTCTCTGAAACCACTTGGACAGTTGAAACCAAACTGCCCAGGAATGATCATTGGAAGGTCCTCTACAAAGTTTCTGTTTTTTATGCCGATCGGAAATCCAAGATGGCTGCCACCGCAATACATAGATTAACATTGGACCCTATGGGAAAATATTCAAATGCCTTCTTCTCAGAAACTACAAATATGATTAAAGCCAAACTGTACATGAATGTTCAATAGATGGTCCTCTACAAACTTTAGGTTTTTTGTTCCGGTATGAAATTCAAAATGGCGGCTACGGCAGGACTTAGTTTAACATTGGACCCTATGGGGAAAATGTTTCAAAATGCTTCTTCTCTGAAACCACTTGGACAGTTGAAACCAAACTGCCCAGGAATGATCATTGGAAGGTCCTCTACACGGTGTGTGTTTTTTATGCCGGTCGGAAATCCAAGATGGCCACCACTGCAGGACATAGATTAACATTGGACCCTATGGGAAAATATTCAAATGCCTTCTTCTCAGAAACTACAAATATGATTAAAGCCAAACTGTACATGAATGTTCATTGGATGGTCCTCTACAAACTCTACGTTTTTTGTTTCGATATGAAATTCAAAATGGCGGCTACGGCAGGACTTAGTTTAACATTGGACCCTATGGGAAAAATGTTTCAAAATGCTTCTTCTCTGAAACCACTTGGACAGTTGAAACCAAACTGCCCAGGAATGATCATTGGAAGGTCCTCTACAAATATTATGTTTTTTATGCCGATTGGAAATCCAAGATGGCTGCCACCGCAGGACATAGATTAACATTGGACCCTATGGGAAAATGTTCAAATGCCTTCTTCTCAGAAACTACAAATATGATTAAAGCCAAACTGTACATGAATGTTCATTGGATGGTCCTCTACAATCTTAAGGTTTTTTGTTCCGATATGAAATTCAAAATGGCGGCTACGGCAGGACTTAGTTTAACATTGGACCCTATGGGAAAAATGTTTCAAAATGTTTCTTCTCTGAAACCACTTGGACAGTTGAAACCAAACTGCCCAGGAATGATCATTGGAAGGTCCTCTACAAAGTTTCTGTTTTTTATGCCGATCGGAAATCCAAGATGGCCGCCACAGCAGGACATAGATTAACATTGGACCCTATGGGAAAATATTCAAATGCCTTCTTCTCAGAAACTACAAATATGATTAAAGCCAAACTGTACATGAATGTTCATTGGATGGTCCTCTACAATCTTAAGGTTTTTTGTTTCGATATGAAATTCAAAATGGCGGCTACGGCAGGACTTAGTTTAACATTGGACCCTATGGGAAAAATGTTTCAAAATGCTTCTTCTCTGAAACCACTTGGACAGTTGAAACCAAACTGCCCAGGAATGATCATTGGAAGGTCCTCTACAAAGTTTCTGTTTTTTATGCCGATCGGAAATCCAAGATGGCCGCCACCGCAGGACATAGATTAACATTGGACCCTATGGGAAAATATTCAAATGCCTTCTTCTCAGAAACTACAAATATGATTAAAGCCAAACTGTACATGAATGTTCATTAGATGGTCCTCTACAAACTTTAGGTTTTTTGTTCCGGTATGAAATTCAAAATGGCGGCTACGGCAGGACTTAGTTTAACATCGGACCCTATGGGAAAAATGTTTCAAAATGCTTCTTCTCTGAAACCACTTGGACAGTTGAAACCAAACTGCCCAGGAATGATCATTGGAAGGTCCTCTACAAATTTTATGTTTTTTATGCCGATCGGAAATCCAAGATGGCCGCCACCGCAGGACATAGATTAACATTGGACCCTATGGGAAAATGTTCAAATGCCTTCTTCTCAGAAACTACAAATATGATTAAAGCCAAACAGTACATGAATGTTCATTGGATGGTCCTCTACAATCTTAAGGTTTTTTGTTCCGATATGAAATTCAAAATGGCGGCTACGGCAGGACTTAGTTTAACATTGGACCCTATGGGAAAAATGTTTCAAAATGCTTCTTCTCTGAAACCACTTGGACAGTTGAAACCAAACTGCCCAGGAATGATCATTGGAAGGTCCTCTACAAAGTTTCTGTTTTTTATGCCGATCGGAAATCCAAGATGGCCGCCACCGCAGGACATAGATTAACATTGGACCCTATGGGAAAATATTCAAATGCCTTCTTCTCAGAAACTACAAATATGATTAAAGCCAAACTGTACATGAATGTTCATTAGATGGTCCTCTACAAACTTTAGGTTTTTTGTTCCGGTATGAAATTCAAAATGGCGGCTACGGCAGGACTTAGTTTAACATCGGACCCTATGGGAAAAATGTTTCAAAATGCTTCTTCTCTGAAACCACTTGGACAGTTGAAACCAAACTGCCCAGGAATGATCATTGGAAGGTCCTCTACAAATTTTATGTTTTTTATGCCGATCGGAAATCCAAGATGGCCGCCACCGCAGGACATAGATTAACATTGGACCCTATGGGAAAATATTCAAATGCCTTCTTCTCAGAAACTACAAATATGATTAAAGCCAAACTGTACATGAATGTTCATTGGATGGTCCTCTACAATCTTAAGGTTTTTTGTTCCGATATGAAATTCAAAATGGCGGCTACGGCAGGACTTAGTTTAACATTAGACCCTATGGGAAAAATGTTTCAAAATGCTTCTTCTCTGAAACAACTTGGACAGTTGAAACCAAACTGCCCAGGAATGATCATTGGAAGGTCCTCTACACGGTGTGTGTTTTTTATGCCGATCGAAAATCCAAGATGGCCGCCACCGCAGGACATAGATTAACATTGGACCCTATGGGAAAATATTCAAATGCCTTCTTCTCAGAAACTACAAATATGATTAAAGCCAAACTGTACATGAATGTTCATTAGATGGTCCTCTACAATCTTTAGGTTTGTTGTTTTGGTATGAAATTCAAAATGGCGGCTACGGCAGGACTTAGTTTAACATTGGACCCTATGGGGAAAATGTTTCAAAATGCTTCTTCTCTGAAACCACTTGGACAGTTGAAACCAAACTGCCCAGGAATGATCATTGGAAGGTCCTCTACAAATTTTATGTTTTTTATGCCGATCGGAAATCCAAGATGGCCGCCACCGCAGGACATAGATTAACATTGGACCCTATGGGAAAATGTTCAAATGCCTTCTTCTCAGAAACTACAAATATGATTAAAGCCAAACTGTACATGAATGTTCATTGGATGGTCCTCTACAAACTATACGTTTTTTGTTCCGATATGAAATTCAAAATGGCGGCTACGGCAGGACCTAGTTTAACATTGGACCCTATGGGGAAAATGTTTCAAAACGCTTCTTCTCTGAAACCACTAGGACAGTTGAAACCAAACTGCCCAGGAATGATCATTGGAAGGTCCTCTACAAATTTTGTGTTTTTTATGCCGATTGGAAATCCAAGATGGCTGCCACCGCAATACATAGATTAACATTGGACCCTATGGGAAAATGTTCAAATGCCTTCTTCTCAGATACTACAAATATTATTAAAGCCAATATGTACATGAATGTTCATTGGATGGTCCTCTACAAACTTTACGTTTTTTGTTCCGATATGAAATTGAAAATGGCGGCTACGGCAGGACTTGTTTAACATTGGACCCTATGGGAAAAATGTTTCAAAACGCTTCTTCTCTGAAACCACTTGGACAATTGAAACCAAACTGCCCAGGAATGATCATTGGAAGGTCCTCTACAAAGTTTCTGTTTTTTTATGCCGATCGAAAATTCAAGATGGCCGCCACCGCAGGACATAGATCAACATTGGACCCTATGGGAAAATGTTCAAATGCCTTCTTCTCAGAAACTACAAATATGATTAAAGCAAAACTGTACATGAATGTTCATTGAATGGTCCTCTACAAATTTAGGTTTTTTATTCCGATATGAAATTAAAAATGGCGGCTACGGCAGGACTTAGTTTAACATTGGACCCTATGGGAAAAATGTTTCAAAACGCTTCTTCTCTGAAACCACTTGGATAATTGAAACCAAACTGCCCAGGAATGATCATTGGAAGGTCCTCTACAAAGTGTGTGTTTTTTATGCCGATCGGAAATCCAAGATGGCCACCACCGCAGAACATAGATTAACATTGGACCCTATGGGAAAATGTTCAAATGCCTTCTACTCAGAAACTACAAATATGATTAAAGCCAAACTGTACATGAATTTTCATTGGATGGTCCTCTACAAACTTTAAGTTTTTTATTCCGATATGAAATTCAAAATGGCGGCTACGGCAGGACTTAGTTTAACATTGGACCCTATGGGAAAAATGTTTCAAAACGCTTCTTCTCTGAAACCACTTGGATAATTGAAACCAAACTGCCCAGGAATGATCATTGGAAGTTCCTCTACACGGTGTGTGTTTTTTATGCCGATCGGAAATCCAAGATGGCCACCACCGCAGGACATAGATTAACATTGGACCCTATGGGAAAATGTTCAAATGCCTTCTACTCAGAAACTACAAATATGATTAAAGCCAAACTGTACATGAATGTTCATTGGATGGTCCTCTACAAACGTTACGTTTTTTGTTCTGATATGAAATTCAAAATGGCAGCTACAGCAGGACTTAGTTTAACATTGGACCCTATGGGAAAAATGTTTCAAAACGCTTCTTCTCTGAAACCACTTGGACAGTTGAAACCAAACTGCCCAGGAATGATCATTGGAAGGTCCTCTACAAAGTTTCTGTTTTTTATGCTGATCGGAAATCCAAGATGGCTGCCACCACAGGTCATAGTATTAACACAGGACCATATGGGGAAAATACAGAAATATATTCTTCTCTGAAGCTATTGCACTGATTGAACCTAAACTGTGCATCAATCATTGGAAGGTCCTTTACAAACTTTGTGTTTTTTATGTTGATCGTAATTTCAAGATGACTACCACTGCAGGACATTGTTTTTACATAGGACCAATTGGTTTTTTTTATAACCAGGTGAACGATACAGGCTCTTGAGAGCCTCTGGTCTCGTTTGTTATATCTTTGATTGACCACACACGTTGGTGTAGTGGTTATCATGCCTGGGTCAAACCAAAGAATATAAAATTGATATTTGCTGCTTCTTGGTAAAGACTGGTTAGTTCAGAATCATAATGTGTTAAAGTGGATTGATATGTCTACCTGTGGAATGTTGTTTCAATGAGCTAACACTATCAAAATCAAAGTACTGAGGTACTGTCTAGTCACAGACTTTATTTGCACATATTTCTTTATTATGTTATGCACATCACTATGTTTCTTAATAAATATCATTGTATTGTACGAGATACATTGTAACAGGACAGTAGGGGCTGGTGTCATGATCAAACAGAATAATCTATTAGACAGTGACATTGTAACAGGACAGTAGGGGCTGGTGTCATGATCAAACAGAATAATCTATTAGACAGTGACATTGTAACAGGACAGTAGGGGCTGGTGTCATGATCAAACAGAATAATCTATTAGACAGTGACATTGTAACAGGACAGTAGGGGCTGGTGTCATGATCAAACAGAATAATCTATTAGACAGTGACATTGTAACAGGACAGTAGGGGCTGGTGTCATGATCAAACAGAATAATCTATTAGACAGTGACATTGTAACAGGACAGTAGGGGCTGGTGTCATGATCAAACAGAATAATCTATTAGACAGTGACATTGTAACAGGACAGTAGGGGCTGGTGTCATGATCAAACAGAATAATCTATTAGACAGTGACATTGTAACAGGACAGTAGGGGCTGGTGTCATGATCAAACAGAATAATCTATTAGACAGTGACATTGTAACAGGACAGTAGGGGCTGGTGTCATGATCAAACAGAATAATCTATTAGACAGTGACATTGTAACAGGACAGTAGGGGCTGGTGTCATGATCAAACAGAATAATCTATTAGACAGTGACATTGTAACAGGACAGTAGGGGCTGGTGTCATGATCAAACAGAATAATCTATTAGACAGTGACATTGTAACAGGACAGTAGGGGCTGGTGTCATGATCAAACAGAATAATCTATTAGACAGTGACATTGTAACAGGACAGTAGGGGCTGGTGTCATGATCAAACAGAATAATCTATTAGACAGTGACATTGTAACAGGACAGTAGGGGCTGGTGTCATGATCAAACAGAATAATCTATTAGACAGTGACATTGTAACAGGACAGTAGGGGCTGGTGTCATGATCAAACAGAATAATCTATTAGACAGTGACATTGTAACAGGACAGTAGGGGCTGGTGTCATGATCAAACAGAATAATCTATTAGACAGTTTAGTTTCCTAACAATAACTTGTGTTCTTTTCTCCACAGGCACTTGTAATCAAATTTTTATATGGAGCAACACTTATAGTTTTTTGTCCTCGACACAGTAAAAATAAAGAGGTATAAGGAAGAAAGAGTAAGGGACAAACTATTAAAAAAACAAAATTTTGCTTCTTTTTTTTTCAAAATAAAACATTTGATTTTGCAAAGGCCCATTTTTTATGAAGACTTTCTTTTTACCAGAAGAAGCTGTATTTCATGGAGATAATTATAACACATAATCAAAAGTGTTGTATATCGTCGGATATTTTTATTAGAACTTATTATATATTGACTGTTTTTTTGTTGTTGTAATTTCCCCCAAAAAATAATGGATCATCTTCTGCCGCCACTGAATAAACATTTATTTCAAGCAAAGATGTATGGTATGTATCATTTACCTTAAAACGGAAAAATTATTCTGAAATTTGGTTTTTCGTTATTGTCAATAATAAACTATCTTTACAACAGAAAGAAAGGAAAAGACAACACAATAGCTAGAGACTATGTTTTACCTGACTACACACATATCAAGAGAGGCTTTGTACGATCATTAGAGGAGACAACAGGCAAAGCTAAGGATGGAGAACAGGTAACAAATTTATAAATCTATTATGGCAGACCCCCTTACAGATTACCCATGTTTCAATTAGTACTGTGGTAGGAGTTTAAAAAACTGCAAAATGTAACTCGTCTATTGAATAAATACAATTGTCTTTGTTTACAGTCTTCTATCTATTACCACTTTTTAAAAACACCTATTACAGGTATTCCTAATTACAAATAATTATTTTTAAAGGAAGAGCGAGTTACTTATCAAGACCAGCATGTTCAAACATGGTAAGTTAAAAAAAAAGAAACATTATTTGGACACATATCAGAAGTCAATTATGTGGCTCAAGTCGAGCAAATTCGAACGTGGACCAAATAAAATTTTGCATATTGCATGTTGTGCAAATCGTCCATCTTACATCTAATGAGGATCTCCAGATAAACTATGAACTAAATCATCATCACAAAGTAATTCAAATTTAACCTTTACATTTCTGCCTACTTTAAAAATTGCCCTCAATTACATTTTGAATACAAACCTTCACAGCCTGTTTGGCAGGCTGCAAAATCTGCTGTCCCTGAATACATCAAAGGTTTTATGTGCATTTTGTTGTTGGTATTAATTAATCTGATTAATGTATTAAATTTGAGAAATAAATTTATTGTTTAACGTGTTATAATTTATATTTCGTGCAAATTTCCTACATTTTCATGCTTTATGACACACTTTTTTGCTATCAAAAGAGGGTCATTTGACAGCCACTTCGTGCTTTCATAGATTAACATGTATATGTAAAGTAAATTTCATTAAGTCTCCCAAACAAAGTTTGGTGAACTTATTGTTTTTGCTCCGTTTCTTATTATTATTATTATTATTCTTATTCTTCTTATTCTTCTTTCTTTCCGTGCACCATAAACTTGTCCACGGCAGATCTCAGGAACTACAGGACAGAATTTCATGAAACTTGGTGGAGTTATAGATATATGTTTCTAGTTGATCCTAAAGTTTTCAGATTTGTGGTAAAGGGGGTCAAAGCCATATTTTTGGGGGTTCAAAGGGGGTGGGGGTTACTATAGAATCCTATGGGAAACTTGAAATTTCGTACATTAATGTAGATAACTTCTAACTGGATAATGATAGAGACATAAAATTTGACATAGTGATAGGTCACCATTAGAGGAGCAATTCTGCGTTTTCAAAAAAATTCAACATTGTCCGATATCATCAAAATTTGATATGTGGGTAGATAGTGTCAGTGGCCGGTTTGGGAGACTTCATAATCGTTAGATTATAATCATATCTTGTTATATATAATTCTATTTCTGTTTTAGATAATCAGAATGAACAATGAAAGATTTGCCATACCAGAACTGTTATTTCATCCAACTGACGTTGGTATACATGAAATGGGTGTCGCTGAAGCATTAGTGTATGCTGTAGAGTCACTCCCTGAAGGTGAATGATTGTTGTTTATTGCCAAATCAGCAATTTTTCATCTATATCATGGTGAGGACATGTTACACTGACAGGCCTCAAAGTGGGATTTTAATTTTGGTGGCCAATTGGTTACCAACTCCAAAAATCTGAGGGCCAAATTCAAATTTTAGTGGCCAAAGCAAAAAAATTGGTAGCCAAAGATACAAGGTAAAAAAGTAAAAACAAATATTCTTTCAATGATTTAATCAGTCTTCAAGTTCAATGTCCTCTTCTGTAGGCAGTTGTTAACTTCTTTTGCAATTCATCTATTGTTTTTTCATCTTCTTTTCTTAAAATTTGTGCAAACTTGTCCTTCACAGAATCCTCTTTCTTTTCAACTATGACTGCATCTCTACACACTTTATGCTTTTGGCTCTCACTGTGGATTTTAAGGGCTTCTTTCTTGAAAGTCTTGCAACCCTTTAAGAAATCGAATATCCGGCCATACTTGGAAATGTCTTACTAAATTTACAAGTCATTAGGCCATTCTCATACATGAGCCAGGAAAAATCGGAAAGTCATGAATCCTGAAACTGTCTTGACATTTTTTCCCGCGGCTTTTGGTTTCACTCTTACAGCTTTACTCGCCGGACTGGCATGTACTATTTTAATATCGTCAATGGATGACAATTTTGATTGCTTACTTATTCCCGTGACAGCGTCATCATTATCACCCTTTCTCTTTAAAAAGTTTGATAATTACAACGGCTGGGACATTTTCACATGTTTACGTATGCACACGGCACATTAATAAAGATCAATATCGATTTTACGCTTTAAATTACTTTGATTTCACCTCACTTTCTATCACAAAAATGACTTTCAATATGGCGATCGCTAAAATCGAATCAATGACGGAAAATTATCCAGATTTTCCGGTCACCAACGTCAATTACACTGGTGGTGTCACGCTGGCCACCAGATTAAAATTTTGGTTGCCAAAAGTGAAATTTGGTCGCCTAGGTGACCATTTTAGTAGACAAAATTGATCCCTGCACTGAGCCTCTAGTTAATCTATATCATAGTATACATTCAATGAAATTATGATGAAGATTTCCACTTTGTACTAGACCAGCAGGCCTAATTGGATCTTTACAGTGCAAACTTGCTGAAACAGCAGTCTGCAGG
Organism: Bathymodiolus brooksi; assembly: GCA_963680875.1. NCBI lineage: Eukaryota > Metazoa > Mollusca > Bivalvia > Mytilida > Modiolidae > Bathymodiolus > Bathymodiolus brooksi. The sequence goes on along the minus strand of OY804581.1, from coordinate 26,059,833 downwards.
TAGACATTTTGCTCCACTCTGACACATTAACCTGATTCTTTGATCTTAAACCTTAAAGCTGTGTGTTTAACAGAGAAACAACAAATACCAATTTTGCAATCTTTTGTTAGACCCGAATACAAAGTGACTGGTAAAATGCTGTTGGTTTTATTTTTTTTTTACAGAAATGCAGCCTCACATGTTCAGTAATGTGATATTAACTGGAGGAAATTGTAGGATTCCTGGGTTTTATGAGCGCATGTGAGTATATGGATTAAAAGTTGGTATAAGTTTTTTGTAGATTGACGTTTATTGATACTCAAAATCAAGCTTATTAGCCCCAATGGTAAAAAATTAATAAAAATCTTTTTCTCAGAAACAATAAACATGATTGCACCCAAACTGTACATAAATGGCTATTGGAAGGCCCTTTACAAAGTTGGAATTTTTTACATTTGTCTGGTATCCAGGATGGATACTACTGCATGGCTCAGTTTTAAACATATGGGTAAATTAATAAAAGCATTTTTTTTAAACTATAGACTTAGTCCAAAATGTACATGATTAGTCATTGGATGGTCCCTTTGAAAGTTGTCATTTTTCAAGTGGATTGGAAATCCATGATGACTGCCACTCCATGCAAACCAGTTTTTTTTAGCTCACCTGGCCTTTAGGCCATGTGAGCTATTGCCATCACCTTTCGTCTGTCCGTCAACGTTTCACATTTTAATATTCTCCTCAGAAACCACAGGGCCAATTGCAACCAAACTTTGGTGGAATGGTCCTTGGATGGCCCTCTTTCAAAATTATGTCCGGTGATCCCGACTTCCAACTAAGATGGCCACCAAGCTAAAAATAGAAAAAAGGGGGGATGAAATTTTAATTTAAAAATGAGCTTAAATTTTAACTGCAGCTACATGGCAAGGCGTAGTTTAACATATATTCCGGGTTTTTCTGTGAAATGTTTCTTTCAGCCGATTTATACCGATTATGCAAATTAGGCATATTTTGATAAAAGATCACATTTAAATCTTCTCCTCTGAAACCGCTGAACCAAATTAAACCAAACCTGGCAGTGATGGTCCTTGGGTGGGTCCCTTTCAAAATTGTGTCCGACAGCACTGCCCTCCATTCAAGATGGCTGCTGTTACTAAAAATAGAAATTTCTTCAATGGGGATCATTCACCAAATTTCTTTCGACAGACATAGCTGTTGTTCCATAAGTGGTTAGTGGAATGTTTTAATCTCGATGATGCTTGAATTGTTAACGTTGGGTACAAGAACATGTCAATATCTAATGCCCTTATAACATGAATGGGAAAATTCTGTAAATTCGTTCACAAACAAAACTGTTCTCACGACTTTTTTTTTATTGTATAAATTATAACATTATTGTACAAATTAGATAAACTACTATTGAAACAAAAGAAGTTACCTGTATTGCGGGATATTCAATACGGGCCGCTTCTTTTTTTTGATAGTACTCAAATTTTTCAAATTTGTTGTCTTATGTGACAGGTGACACACATTTTTTGACGAAACAACCATAAAAATATAATATCAATGAGTTGTTTTTAATTGCAGGAAAAATGACACGAGAAGTATGACCCCAGAAGAATTTGACCTTTGTATGACAACATCAGAAAAGTAAGATAATATTTGCATATTGTAACTACCACTATTTTTTTGTACTGTAAGCTGTTTTTTGTAAAGGCCTACAAAAATTTTATTATTATCTTAGGGGCAGTCATGGTCGTGATCATATGGTAGTTGGATTTATAACTATCCATGCAATCAGTGCCTATCACCACTAATGTTGTGAGTTCGAAGTGTACTCGATACAATATTATGTGATAAAGTTTGTTAGTAACTTGAGACAGGTCGGTGGTTTTCTGCGGTATCCTTCACCAATAAAACTGACTGCCACATGATATAACTGAAATATTGTTAAAAGTGGCATTAAACACCATAAACCAAACGATCATCCGTCTGCCAACTGATTTCTGTGCAGTAACTTTAGTTCTAGTTGACCTATCCTTCTGAATTTTTAGCAATCAGATCCTTGACACAGAATTAAGATTCGGTTTGATTTAGGATACTGTAGCCTCACTTTCGACAAAGAGGCCGGAATTTCTTTTTTTTTTTTTTTCAAATGTGGTGTTGATTATTCATCTGTAATTGATGATATTTTTTTAATGAATTTCTTAGAAAAATTCCTTACAGAGAAATTAATCTTTATTGGTTATTGATGTTAAATGTTAATAATTTAATTTGATGTGAATACTGCAATCTGATTGGCTGACCCGCCTGGAGCAACATTGGTTATACTTAATAACCTGGGTTGGTATTGTGACCTTGCCAGTATGTTCATTTTCCAACGACAAATTCAAATAGTCCCATGAAATAATCATAATTAAAAGCTAGGAATCATTAAATTTTGTTGTAAAAATTAAATTATAAGGAATATGTTCAATTTTTAAACAGGTTATACTTGTATAACCTGGTTTGGAACAGTTTACGGTTTTCATAAAATGCTTTACAGTTTATTAAGCATAAACTGCCCAAAACCAGGTTATGTCGTATAACCTGTTCAAAAATTGAACATATTCCGTAATTGAATATTTATTTAATTAAATTTTACAGATGTTATAATGGTTCATAGAAAAATTTTGTATTTTCATTGGACGCCAGTCCAGCTACATATATATATATATATATATGGCTAAAGCCGTAGTTATATATCACTTCGTTCAAATGATGAAAAATGTCACTTGCTTACCAGTTCTAGCATTGGTTCACTATCCTGTTACGACTTACCAAGGTCATTTCGTTGAGCTAGTTGCTAAAATAAACATGTTCATGGAGGAAAAACTTAGAATGGAGCTGAAATGTCATCGCTTTGATGTAACGGGAGTTGACGTTTTTAGCTTATTCTACCACCAAAAGAAAATGGATGTCCGATACAGAAACAGACTTTCCGTAATGTTTAAAACGGCATGAAAATGTTTGAAGTTTTACAATCAAAAACTTTGCACTATAATAGTTATACAGGAGCAAGACATAATATATAATGTCACATACTGAGCTTAGGGTTTTGTTATTCAGGTGCTAGACATAGTATATAATGTCACTTTCTTTGCTTCAGATATATATACCTTTCGCCCGACAGCTAAGGATTTATAAATCCAAAGCTGGAAATGTGACATTATACCGTATAAGTGGGTTTTTTCGCAGGAGCCAAATTTCACGATTTTCTTTCAAATTGGTGGAATTTTTTTTAGCGGTATTTAATTTTCACGATCCTGAGATTTAACCAAAATCAGATTTTATCAAATTGACCGCTATATTAGAATAACATTATCTTAATTGCTTGACCAACAATTCAAAATAGGAAATGTTTTTAAATAAATTGAGTAAGTATGCATGTATTATTACAAAATATTAACAAAAATTAAAAACAGATAAGTCTCATTTAACAGACTTCAAAGAAAAATGTGATCAATTAATTAACACCAAAAAAGGTCAACTTACAGGTAATTAAAAATTGTTGAATGGAAATGCTAGTATTAATTAAAAAAGGTGTGTTATACAGCAACAACTATTCAGGGTAATTAGTGTTTTAAAGATAAAAGGACAATTAATTACATGTAAAATAATTTACCTGTTATTTGTCACCATATGCCTTGTTTTCGGAAAGGAAGTTGTCCCCCCCCTCCCTCCCCTTTTAGAAAACATCATTTCAAATTTAAGAATGGCAGTGACCATAAAATTGTTAAATATTCAGTCATACTAGGGGGAGATAGATCTTGTACAATTATTTAAGAAAATCAAGATATTTATGTAATAAAGGGTGGAAATTTACACTGGTTCTTTTTTTTCGCTGATAGATGACTCGCGAATAAAGTGAAAATTGGGTACCTGTGAAAAAAAATATTTATACGGTATAACCTGTCTAAGACCTGAATGACATATAATATAGTCAAAACTGTATATAAAGGCCACTCCAGGGAATCTGAAAATGTGTCCTTTATGAGCAGTTGCACTTTATATACAGGTTATACACACTATTCGTTAAAGGGGAAAATGAGACTGCCCTTTATAGAAGGTGATTTGTTATATAGAGGTGCCCTTTATAGAAGGTGATTTGTTATATAGAGGTGCCCTTTAAGGCAGGTTTGACTGTACTTTAATATATAAAAATGAAAAAAAACTTTTACGGAATGATAACTCTGGAAGTTCTAAAACCATTAATGGATCTAATTAATTTGATTTGTTTTAACAGTCCAAGTGTGTATGCCTGGGAAGGAGGAACTATGTTTGCTAAAGATCCACAGATGAAGAAGTTGGCAGTCACTAAAGAGGATTATGATGAAAATGGACACAATATATGTTTCGAAAAATTTGACGTTTGAAAATCGTAGACAGATAAAACGATTATTTCTTAAGAAATGAAAGTTGAGTGAGTTGCCCCGGACAAACAATGGATATATGGAAATGGTGATTATCCAATTAATTTCATATCAATCTGTATTAAAGAAAGAGACTGGAGGATTGTTATTTGTGTTAAGATCAATGATAGGAATGGCGTAGATAAAAATAAATTGTATAGAACAAGGAAGGAAAATATGGATTTTCAACATCAAAGAATTGTGAAGATGTGCAACGACGTGAACATACTGTAACCTAGTTATTTCTGTTGTAAATGAATTGTTGAAATATTCATATTTGAATGTCCATAGTGACAGAAATAAAGAATTAATAAATAGTAACATACTGGCAATTACAGTTTAATTATGCCATTCCAGTTGCTAAGAAGCTGTAACCAAAATTCTAAGTCTAAGCTACTTTCTTTACTTAACTTGCATCGGTTGTGTAATTGTTAGCATGCTTACCTCAAGTACAGTTGATAGTGGGATCGAGTCCTGGTCGGGTGTAACCAAAGACTATAAAATTGATATTTGTTTTTCTTATTTTTTTTATACAAAGATGTGTACACAGTTGCATTTTTGCTGCTGTGCCTTGCAGTGACTTCATTCTTATGGGTGGCACTCTGCTATGCTTTAATACTTATAAGGGGCCGTTATGGTCGTGATCGTATGGTACTTGGATTTACAAGTACATGTGCAATCAGTGCCTATCACCACTAACATTTTGAGTTCTAACCCCGTTCATGGCGAGGTGTACTTGATATAACATTATGTGATAAAAGTTTGTCAGTGACTTGCAGCAGCTCGGTGGTTTTCTCCAGGCACTCCAGTTTCCTCCACCAACAAAATTGACCACCACGATATATAACTGAAATATTGTTGAAAGTGGCTTTAAACACCATAGACCACAACCACCATCTAATACTTTTACATACATGAAGGCAGGGCCTAAAGACAAATAAGATCTTACCACAATGTAGGCTAAACATTTGACACCCATAGTTCTGGCCCCTTAGACCCTGGTTGCCTATTACCACTAAAGTTGTGAATTTGAACCCTGTTCATGGCGAGGTGTACTCGATACAACATTACGTTTATGTGATAAAATTTGTCAGTGACTTTCGACACGTCATGGTTTTCTCCACCAATAAAACTGACCGCCACGATATAACTGAAATATTATTGAAAGTGGCGTTAATACCATAAACTAAACCTAAATATGAGAATTATTCAATAAGATATTGACATAAAACTTTATTGTAATAAAATGTGATTGTAATGAATACACAATGAATACACAATGTATTTATAGATGCGATACGATATCTCTTGATTTTTAAAACAAAATGTTGTACATGAACTGTCAACATGTTGCCAAGACAACAAAAAAGTCATAATTTAAATACAGTAGATCCCATGGTTGTCTATTTTATACCTCAAAGTAAAAGCAACATCATAATTTTGAACTACAAATAATATACAAATACAGCCTTTCTATGAAGTCGATACAAGTTTATATCGACCTAAGAGATGTATCTAGGTCGATATACAACTTGTATCGACTGAATAGAAAGGCTGTATTTTTTATATTATTAATTGATAATTTTACTGTCATTTGATTTGTTCAATGCCCATCACATATTTTTTATATTATTAATTGCCACGCAAAACATGAAACAGAAGATCTACAAATGGATATTCATCCGGGACTAGGTGTACTTGCTACTGGAAACTAGAACTAAAGTAAGACAACGGAAACAAAATGTGCACAGACAACGACGACTGCGCCATACCATAATACGGCCCCAACATTTTTGCGGTCGTATAAAAATAATATAAGACCCAAACATTAACAACAAACAATCTATATATTCAACAGGAATAACAATAAAACAAAAATGTATGTAGTGACATGAATGATAATCATTTCCTAGGGAAAATGTTATAGTTTATGGTGATATTTTGCCAATTAGTAATCATTGGTACTGGAAATTGACACATCGACTTAGAAATGGGTACATTCCTACATGTTTCTTGTGCAGGAATATCAAGAGATTTAAGAAAGTCATCTACACCATCATTGTCAGGTAACAGACCATTAAATACGGTCTCTGTCTGCGAACTTAACAGTGCTTGAAGTTCAAATGAGTTGCCAAATGCAGTACCAGAATCATGTTCAATCGTTAAACGTCATGAAAATATTGGAATTTTTTAATCTATTTTTAGTAACCGTGCAATCCACAAAAGTCAACCTGCCAAAATACAGAACACCACGTGATGGGCATTGAACAAATCAAATGACCGTAATATTATCAATTAATAATATTAGAAAACATGTTTTTTTTCATAATCAACAATATATCTTTTCCAATATATCTTGTACATAAAACTTAAAAAAATTTAAAATGTATATACATTTGTTTTGAAGACGTCCATAATTTTTTTCATCATGAAACAATTTTTTTTACCATATAACACTCAATTATTGTACAAAACTATGTGTACTATATTACACTACAGTAAATGGAAAATTATTTTTAGAAACCCACTCTTCCTTTATGGCATTTTCTTTTGTGTAACTTTTATTTTTCATTATTGAATAAAAAAATGTGTCTTTTCTACTTTCATCCATTAAAAAAAATGAAAGAGAAAGCATATTGTATTTCTTTGCTATGCCGCCATTTTACATAAAATCGTCTAACACAAAGAAATATTTAGTATTTCAAATGAATTTGAATCTTTGTTATGGATCAATATGGCCGTCCACCTCTCCTCATTGGAGGTCCATTTCTAGGAGGAGTTACAGCAATGTCTATATAATCACCAGTTTGAAATCTCTTTGATGCCAAACTGACAGAATCATCTGCTCCTCGATGCCCAGAACATGTAGTTCCAATTTCCCTTATTCTATATACCGGTGACCTTGGATCAGGATACACTATAGCAAAGTCAAAGAATGTTCCTTTTCTCCGAGCATCAGGATTTACTTCTTTAACTAAACTTGTTAATTCTTTTAATGTGGCATCTTTCCTGTTAACGAGAAAGATGAAATTTGCAATTTAATTAAAAATTTTGGATTAAGAAAAAAAAATCTAGTGATCGATGAAATCATAAAAGGAGTATTTATTTAAGTACTGTATACTGGTGTCCAACACGAATTCCATATCATATGATGTTCGTGACGTGTAATAGTTACACGACAGGTGTCACAAGTGGAGCAGGAAGTGCTTACCCTTCCGGAGTACCTGAGTTCACCCCGATTTATAGTGGTGTTCATATTGCTCAATCTTTATTTGTCTGTATAGTGTTTTGTTGATCATTGTCCTTTTCTTTTGGCCATAGTATTCCATTTACAGTTTCTTATTACCCCTTTGATATCTTCAAACATTTGTTACTGGCATTGTGCAAGAATGTTAACCTACTATTGGCCAAAACATTTTACAAAACTATTTCTATATCAAACTGGACAGTTGGTAACATTTCTTTAGCAACAACCTTCCTCTGGTACTTGGTTGGAAATATTTACCATCTGATCATTGCCAGTTTGAGATAGGAATACAAACTGCAGTTTGATAAATGCTTTTAGCCAATACCTAATTTAGGGGGTAAAAAGTTCTTGCAACAAGGACAGTAACTAAGGGTGCATTCAGAATTCTACCAAACTTACCCTGGGGTTAAATTAAAATGACCATCCACTGTCGAATCCACAGTTAATATGTTCTACTATGGGTACCCAATGTGACTTGATGTTTATATAAATTACACATAGAATCTATGATAGATATGTATTATTAGCATCTTGTTAAGAGAAGAAAATGGTGACCGTAGGAAAGAAAAAAATGCTATTAAAATTAGCATTTAAATACTGTCAATATGCAAATGCTATTCCCATTTTGAGAGATGTATAAAATAAATTCAGAACAATTTTTGAATTTGTATTCAGATGACAGAAGGGAAAGCATGCCAAAGTCATTAATTATTGTTTAAAAATAATATTTACAACGGATGATTTTCAGTCTCACTTCCAATTGAGCAGATCAGATAATGTTATAATGAACCATTGGTTTGATTGGTTGAATTTTGGTAGCTAAGTTCATTCAAAACAGAACACAATTTTTGTTGTATAAACATTGTAAAGCCTGAAATCAAATTCTGCCTTCTTTTTATGGTTTCCAACATTGTGTATCAATTGAAAATGATTCACTAATTATAAAGGGAAATATAGTACAACTAATCATAGATTTTGAATATCAAAATAAGACCACGAGTGACCAAAGTACGCACAAGGATTAAACGTGTGGGCAGAACTCTTTCCACCCACGAGTTTAATCCTTAATGTGTATTCAGTCACGAGTGGTCTTATTTTGATATTCAAAATGTATGATTTAGTTATACTGTTTATTATATAGACTTCCAAAATTTCTTATATATTATTTTTTTTATTTGTATATTTCATTCCATGCGTATGAATCTACCAGCAATGATAGTGTAAAATTCTCAATCTACAAGTAGTAACTAAGGGGTTCTGCTGGAAGGATCTGCCATCTTGAAAATGTGAAATTCTACATGTCATATTTACAACAATGCAGAAAAATAATTAAAAGGCCTACCTTGAAAACTTATTTTAATTAAATTTGATCACAATTGAAGTGTACACGAAGCCAAATAACGTCTAATCTTTACATTTCAAACTGGAAGTCTTCATATGACGTCAATGACAAAAGTCGTCAATAAAATTTTGCAGAATTGTTTCAGTTTACAATCATGTATGTATTCACTGTAACACAATAAGGGACATAACCACCACACTTATAGTTGTGTAAAAGTAGTTCTGGCGGGAAAAAACTGATATCTCACATGTGAGATACCGGAATTCATTTCATGGATAAATCCCAATAAATCACACCTATCTATAAAATAAATTAAGTTATTGAATGGAAATCTGAGAAATGTGTAATTTTTGGCAAATAAAGGATGAAAGTAAGAAAAATGTGGTAAAGTTAGAAATTGAAGTCGACCATCCTTTATGATCCTTGATCTAGGGCATAAATTTCAATTGATTTGCTTAAGGGGAACTTGCGTTATGTTACGGAAAGCCAATGTGGGATGTACGGATGAACAATAATGCCTCCGACCCAATGCCTAGTGGCATGGGCATAAAAATAGAAGTTAAATATTACCATGTATATATCTGAAGTTCATTACTTGGTGTCTGTCCTCTATGGAATTCATTTAATGGATGATGTCGTCCCTGGTTACAAAACACCCTCAACAACAAAGGACATGTCTGAAATATTTATATAAACATGAATTATTATATTTCACACCACTTTATCAATTAAATACTTAATCAAATCATGCAATGTGTTTCTTAATACAAATAATATAGAAAAAAAATAGTTACATGTTCCTCTCAAGGTCCATATAATAATTTCGTTGAGATCAGACTTTCAGATATTTTCTGCACTGCATCTCGTCACAAGCCCTATCAAAGGTATTCTGGAAATTTAAAATTTGCCCCCCCCCCCCCTGTTGCATTCCGATACATATTTTGTCATGAACGTATTGTGTCAGATCAAGTGTAGGAAAGATTTCGTATATAGACATATTTTAGTGGGTTGGTCAAATTTTAAATTTCCAGAATAACTTTGATAGGGCCTGTGATGAGATTAAGCAGGAGATGCAGAGCAGAAAATGTTTTCGGAAGTCTAATCTCAAGGAGATTATCCATACATTAGATCACAGAAATAGCAAATGTTATCAATATATCCTGAAAATGCAAAAAAAGAAACAGTGAAGTTGCATTGTTTGTGAAACTTTACTATTTTATTTCCATTTTCAGTATATATTGATAAAATTTCTTACTCCTGTGATTAGATATACATTGTATTTTGGTCTAAACGAAAGTCTTATGACGATATAATTAGCCTACATTTTTTGTACAGTATGCACAGTGCACTTTAGCAAGAAATAACTCTGGTCAGATGTCGGTGAAATCAAGAAAATATCGACGAAATTAAAAAAAAAAGTCGGTGTTGACACTGCGAAATGCCCAAGAAAAATCGAACACAGTGTTGTCAGTGATTTACTATAAAATGCCTTCGGATGTTAAATTACTGTTGACTCGGCACGTGACTAAAGTTCACCTGTTACAAAAGTTTCTAGATTCCCAAAAGCACGCTTTGATCGATAATATATTACCAACATGTGGAAACCTTTCTAGATTCTCATTCATGTGAAAAATGAGTGTACAAAGGGAAATGTGTATCCACTTTAATTAAAGGTAAACATGACACGTGGCTTGCAAGGGGATTAACGACATACAAATACGAAAACGCACTTTTAGATAAAAATTTACATCAATTTTTTTTCTTTATCTTGGCGCGTCGCAATAATTAAACCTCGCATTTATTTAGGCCATCTTATTCAATTTCTGCAATAAAAATTGAAATTGTACCTTTTTGCCGGGTCATTTTTAAAAGCAAAGGCCCTTCAGAAAATTTACGTGGATTTTTTTTCATAGATTCTTTAGCATGATGCATAAATACTCTTATACTCAGTTATCAAAATGCCAACAAAAGACAGAAAATCCTTCTATGCCGAGATTTGCTTTTCGTCGCGGTGTTGTCACCGACATTTAGTCATATTAGGCCCTAATTGGTATATTTTTGCGGTGAAAGTTTCACCGTGATTTCACCGACAAAACACCGACCAAGGTGATTTCGTGCTAAAAACCTCTATGCGTACTGTAGATAAGCTAGTAGTACAGTGCTATTATCTATCGCTCTCTTCTCATGTCGCACATGCTCTTAAAATTAAAGATGCATTCATGCAGCTATTGCAGGTAGGGTTTCGATTAGCTGCAATAATGTAGCTCCTGTGACAAACTTGTGTCTCGGCAGAGCTACAACGCGGTCCCATTCGTCACAATGGAGCAAACAAAAAGTTGCAGTTGAAACATAAAAACTCACTATTTATGCTTCAAACATTTCATTATAACTATTACTGATGATCCCAGTCCTTGTTAAATCGGTTTGGCTGAGAAATATATGCTTTTCAAAGGTAACAACAACCTTGTTCAAATTTATCGATCGTTTGTCATAACCGGAAACTACGGAAGGCGGAGCTTTTCTAAATATGGTATTTCTTACTACGATGCTTATGACGGCTGATGTAAACATTCACGCCTTAATCGGCAAATATGGTATCGACATCCAAATAGTGAGGCCGGAAATGACGAAATTCAAAATGTTCAGAGTGAAAGTAAACATGGATTTTTATTTTGTGGGAATTACATTCTAAAATACTGGTAGGTGATAAAAACTTGTTATAATAATGGACAAAAGGAAAGGTTATGTCTTATTATTGATAAATGCAGGCATCAGAAACTCTGTAAGCGAGTGCAAAAAATCTCGGCGGCTGCTCCATTACGTGTAATGGTATCCCGTTATAACCCTTGCGAGTAAGCGAGCATTTAGGGTTTTATTATTAGAACTATATAAAGTATAAAAAAGTATAAAAGTTTTATTTAAAGTCGGAGTTTTTACAAACATATAACATAAGCTCTGTTTCGATGTTTCCTATAAATTTAATATAACATACAGGTACAGATGAACAAGAAGTAGGACGAACGAGCACATGAAATTTTAGAATTCTCCAAAGATTTGAATCGTTATTACTATTAGTTAAATGTTACTTTGTTGTTCTGAAATTACTGAATGTCGAATTTATCATAAATTTGTGAATAATAAACCTTTTCTCTGTCCACTGGTTTTTCGAATTCTTTTTGCTGTTCTTCAACAACAGATTCCACTGTGGCCATTGGCATCTTTATACTATATGACGATCGTAATTGCAAGCAGTGTGGGCAACGGCAATGGGAAAACGCTTTCTTAGATAAACATATCAAGGGAGGCAATAAAATATTGACTTCCTGTTCCGGTAGTAGGTGGATAAAATTTTCGCTCATGTAATACCATTGCGAACCGCGTATGCTTGCCTGCGCGTATGAATATCGAATATATAATATGAGAAAGCGCGGCCTTTGAAGAGGACGGAAGTATATTTGAAATTAAATAATGTTAAAAATAACTTTATAGAAAGTTAAATGTAGTTTTAGAATAGTCAAGAATGGAAAATTATGAACTTATATCTAATATATGTTCAAAAATACCTAAAAAAAAAGAACCGTATCTAAATGTTAATATTTTCAGTAAAAGAAAACAAATCTCACAGAATTACCTATTAAGTTCTGTGTTCATTTAAGAAATGCAGAAGATTAAATTTTCTGAATAACGATAATAATTTTATTTTGTTATTCTCATACATGTATGTAAAGATAAAAAAGTTTTCAAATGTGTACTGGTCGAGGACCAATTATCGCCAAGTACCAATTATCGCCAACTTGCACGTTACTCGCGAGCGCACGCGAATTTTCTGGCCATTTTTTGCAGGCGACAATAATAAATGGTGACAAAGCAGACAGCAAAATCCTACATTTGTATCTTGGCTAATTCAAAAGAAATCAGATAAAACCCCATTAGAAACCATACCTCTTTATATAAACCTCGCGGGGAGTCAGGTAAATGAAGCGGAGATGTCAGTCGCTATTATTAACAGAAAAAAAATATAGCAGATTGGTGTTCTAATGATTTCAAAATACTGGTGACACCTTCATATTTTGTGGTAAGGCAATTTCTTTTAATTTCACTGCTGATTTATATATTTATTTTCCCACATCTAACAAGATGGCGATAATTGGTACTCTTCCCTTCCGATTCAATGACAAAAAAACAACAACTTTACAAAGGCTCCCTGATACGAGCATGCCCATAAAAAATATTTATATTTCCGTCCAAGGTAAGTCGATTGGTAACATTCAAAATTATGAGGTGCTTGAAAGGGTGTATTGGACTACATAGAAGTAATCTGACAAAAACAAGAAATAAAAATGGAGATAATTGGTCCTCGACCAGTACACATGCAGATGTTTTGAACCAAGAAAACTATTCCTACCCAATAACCGTTAATATTGAAATGATACATTTATTAACTATGTTATGAATGCTATTTATTCATTATTTATTGAAATTATACCGATTGTCATATTTATTTTATACCCATACCCTTTATGGGTATTAGTGAAGATTCCCATGGCTTAAACCCACAGCTGCTCAGCGACGGTCCCGGCTGTCGTAACAGGGGAGCTCTCTCGATGGGGTTTGTCCTATATTCTATTTACAAAAATATCATATATTTGTCATTTTCTTAGATAAAATAAAATATCCTATAAGTCACTATGACCCATTATATTGTCATCATATGCGTCCGATGTCATCATCTGTCGTTCTCATTATCGGTAAACTTTTACTTTTCAATATACTAAAGCCCGAAATAAGGCAAAATCGATTATCACAAGAGAGCGGAAGAACCGTGAAAAACAAATAGCTGAAACAGCAAAATCAAACAGTAAACACTTTTGGTCGTATGTTAATAGTAAGAGAAAAACAAAATCTGGAGTCTCAGAACTACATACTGAATGTGATGGAATTAAATTATTGCTTCAGACGATGGGGAAAAGGCTAAGATATTGGCTGATTTTTTCAGCAGTGTATTTACAATAGAAAACGATGATGATGAAACTTTACTCGAGAATATACAGTATGATAAATATTCAAACAACGACAATTTTACATTGACTGAAGTAAATAAACTATTAAAAGAATTGAATACTACAAAATCACCTGGTACAGACCAAGTTCACCCTAAAGTCTTGAATGAATTAACAGACATTATCGATAAGCCACTTTGTACTATATTCAACAGCTCTTTTAAAACAGGGACAGTACCCGAAGGATGGAGAATTGGCCAAATTACAGCACTCTTCAAGAAAGGAAGTAAGAACTCTGCATCAAACTACAGACCAGTTAGTCTTACTAGCATCATATGTAAGTTAATGGAAAAGTTAATTAGAAAGAGAATCATCCAGCATATGGATAAATTCGGCTTATTTAGTATAAGACAATTCGGTTTCATGGGTGGCAGATCTACCACATTACAACTCCTAAAGGTACTTGACCATTGGACAACTATACTCGATAATGGTGGAACTATCGATACCATTTATACAGACTTTATGAAAGCCTTTGATAAGGTACCACACATCAGACTAATCAACAAACTGCGTTCATATGGAATAAGCAACCAGACATGTGTATGGGTTAAGAACTTCCTGAGTAACCGCAAGCAAAGAGTACAACTAAATGGATCTGTATCAAAATGGCATAATGTAACGAGTGGTATACCGCAAGGCTCGGTACTTGGACCAGTATTGTTTGTAATATTTATCAACGACTTACCGCTGAACGTAGAATCAGATGTATTCATGTTTGCAGATGATACTAAACTATACAGGGATATTGCCAACCAGAGTGACATTGAAATAATCCAAAATGATATCAACAACCTCTTTAAGTGGAGTGAAAAATGGCTTTTGCGCTTTCATCCTGATAAGTGTAAAGTCCTGTCAATCATTGGTAAACGCCATCAACAAAGAACCACAAAATACACGATGCCAACTTACTCGGGATCATACGTCACCTTAGAATCAGTTGAAACGGAAAAAGACATTGGAGTTACAATAGACGCAAAGCTTAACTTCGAAAAACATATCCAGACACAAGTAAACAAGGCAAATCAAATAGTTGGGATAATCAGGAGATCATTTAAATATTTGGACTTCAAAACATTCTGCTTATTATTCAAATCACTTGTCAGACCTATCCTAGAATATGCGAGTAGCGTTTGGAACCCATATAAAACTAAAGACATAGAGGCAATCGAGAATGTCAAATGTAGAGCCACAAAAATGTTACCGGATATGAAGGACCTGACCTATGAAGAGCGATTAAAGAAACTAAAACTCCCGTCACTGAGATATAGGCGATTAAGAGGCGACATGATAGAAACTTTCAAGATAGTTACTGAAATCTATGATAAGCGTGTGACAGAGGATTTATTGCCCATCAACAAGAGTACTTTTCATCAGACTCGTGAACATTCACTAAAGCTAACCAAGAACAGATCTAGATTGGACATACGTAAATATAATTTCACAAACAGAGTAGTCGATGATTGGAATAATCTACCAGAAACAGTTATCACTGCCAAAAACGTAAAGATTTTTGAAAACAGATTAGATAAGCTGTGGCAAAACCACCCTATGATGTACGACCATACATATAACGATAAACAGACAACCGGAAGAAGACAGTTAAACCAAATAGACAACGAAGAAGAGCCAAATATAGAGGAGCAAGCTGATCTCCTGCGTTTGGAACAGACTTAGGTAGACTTAGGTAGGTAGAATATTCTTCTGTGAAACATGATCACCGACTTAAAACGTCAAAATTGGTAGGAATACACTGAGTGGTGCTCTATTTTTTAAAATCGGAAATCCACCACAGAAACAAGAAGTGCTAACAGCCGTTCTATGTTGATTGTTGTTTTATGTGTAGGTATGTGCAGAATTTTTCTTTATATTCCTTAAACTATTCTCTTTATAAAGAATGGCCATATATTGTTATGGCTCTTACCGATTTCCTGATATAAAGGATCAAAATGGAGCCCACCATCCAAAAGTTTTTATTTTGTTAAAGATTTTTCTTCTTCTTGTGATTCATCATCTCACTGAAAATTAAAAACATGTTCTCGCCATGACATAGCTGAAAAATTGCTGAGGTGGCGTTAAACAACAATCACTCACTCACTCACTCTTCTTGCGATTCTTTGTGAAATTTCTTAAATGCATGTTCAAACTCTTTAATTTTCCGTGATTAAAAGGGTCAAAGGGAGATAAAACAGACCACCTAAAATATTTTTAAAACATTATTTTAAGACTTTTTGTATGTAGTTTGTTTTCTGTATATAAGGGTAATAACAAAATTACCGAACTCCGAACAATCTTATAAAGGGAAAGTCAAAACTCATAAGTATATAAACAGACAAAATCAGTCAACAACCGGAAAACTGTGAAAACCGTAATGACCCTGACTTGGTACAGGCATTTCTAAAGAAATGATGGGTTGAATCAGATTTTAAAGCGCCAAACCTCCCGCTTTTATTACGGCTCAAAGTCTCCGGTTGTCACTATAACAGTATTTATAACAATACTTGAACAAAACAGGTAAAACAGTTGTCAAAGCAACACTAAGCTCAGTGAAGTAAATGTCAAAGACACCTTTACGTCACACATTGATAAAAAAATATTTTTGACATTTTTGTTGACACCTTATCTTTATACATTTTCACTATATGAAAATCCTTCGTTTATAAA
This sequence comes from Bathymodiolus brooksi, assembly GCA_963680875.1. Taxonomy (NCBI): domain Eukaryota; kingdom Metazoa; phylum Mollusca; class Bivalvia; order Mytilida; family Modiolidae; genus Bathymodiolus; species Bathymodiolus brooksi. The sequence goes on along the minus strand of OY804581.1, from coordinate 26,043,093 downwards.
CGTTTCTGCAGAGACGGAATATATTGCGACAAGATCTTGGTATCGGAATATAAACTTTTTAAGAGATCGAATAAGGCGAATCTTTTTATAGCCCTGGTCCAGTAGCCTGTTTCTCAGATGAAGATGACGTTTCAGGAAATCAGAATAATTGCTACTGGCCCTTGCATAACGAATCAATGGCGAGATGTAAACACCATATGCAGGAGAAGCTGGTATATTGCTGCACATATTTGGAAAATTTATGATTTTAAAATTGAAGTCGTCCCGTTTATCATAAATTTTAATACTGATTTGACCACTGTCGTCAAATTCGAGGTATAAGTCCAAAAATGATACGGACGAAGCGGTATCTGTGGTCTCTTTAACTTCCAGCTCTGGAGGATATATCAATGGAAGAAATTCTGCAAATCTAGAATTATTGATAGATAAAACGTCATCAATATACCTGTATGTGAAATTAAAGGCTCTAGCCTCATGAATCTTCTTATCTTTTACAAGCTTTTGAAGAAACTCCGACTCATATGAGTATAAAAATAAATCGGCTAGAATAGGGGCACAATTCGTACCCATTGGTATGCCGACGACCTACTGAAACAGTGTCCCTTCAAAGGAGACAAATATGTTATCGATGAGGAACTCCAGCATACTGATCACTTGTTCCTCGGAGTAGCATGTTTTACCTTTTTGAATTTTGTTTGAAAAATATGTGGAATTGTAGCTAGCCTAACACAACAAATTTTGAGCCATAGTTTCTATGACTGAAAGCTTTGTGAATTGTTTCTTTTAAGCGGGTTTTTAATTTGTCATGCGGTAGGGTGGTATATAGAGTTGAAAAATCAAAAGTTTTGATGGAGGATACCTGAGAGATTGATCTTGATTTAAGGTTATCCAAAAGATCTGTAGAGTTTTTCAAAATCCACATGTGATTTATGCCACTACGCGAGTAAACAGTTTCACAATATTTCTGTTGTCCCTCTTTTACTGCAGACAGAATCTTTGTCAGGTGAATAGACAATTCTTTCGTCGAACAAGTTGATGATCCCGCTATGTACTTTTCTTTGTATAAGTTTTCTATGTCAACAATAATAATAAATTGTAACATAAATACGTATTTTTCCTTTGATGTTTTTATGCAATAATCAACTTAAAAATAGTGAACTTTAACAAACCATGGTCTTACATGAAGATCTTGCTGTTATTCCATGATTTTGACGTCATAGATCTGTTATTCCATGATTTTGACGTCATAAATCTGTCAATCATGTAATTTCTGTTACAAAACATATATACCATGATCTTAGGGAACGATCATTTAACTTGAAGGGGGGGGGGGGGTTATGTTTTTTTTCTAAAAAAAATATTCTGATTCCCAATGTTGCTGAAAAAAATATTCTGATTTTGGTGGAGGAAAAAAAAAAATCTGATTCAGAGTTTTTGTCATATAACCTAATGTCAAATTCTGGAAAAAAAAGTCGCGTTTTGCGCGACAAAAAAAATAAATATTCCAACTCTCGTGTTGTCCGAAAAAAAAATTCTGAACGAAACAAAAAACCATAACCCCCCCCCCCCCCCCCCCCCCCCTTTCAAGTTGAATGGTCGGTCCCTTACTCATGAACTTATTTAAACCAACTCATCCTTCGGATTCGTTGGTTTAAATAAGTTAATTCGTAAGATCCATGGTATATAATACTTAGGGGACGACCATTTCACTTGAAAGGGGGGGGGGGGTTATGGTTTTTTTCTAAAAAAATATTCTGATTCCCAATGTTGCTGAACAAAATATTCCGATTTTGGTGGAGGAAAAAAAAAATAATATGATTCAGTTTTTGTCAGATAACCTAATGTTAAATTCTGGGAAAAAAATCGCGTTTTGCGCGACAAAAAAAAATAAATTCAAATTCTTGTGTTGTCCGAAAAATTTTTTTTGAACGAAACAAAAAACCATAACCCCCCTCTTCAAGGTAAATGGTCGGTCCCTTAGAATGTGATGCACTCCCACACAGTGACAAAAACAAAAATGGGGAAGCGTGTGAAGTGATAAAATTTTATGTCGACATTGTCATCTTTGCGTTGACAGTTATGACATTGTAACTGCTACTTGTGACCCAAATATGATTGCAACGTTGTCCTTGACTTGTTGTACAACGTCATGATTACTTTATTAACATGGCGACGGATGGTGACGAGTTTTCATTTACGTAATTATTGTAAAACTTTAGAAATACTGTAAATTTGATATTTTCTGAAAATATCCATGTATTGTAGTTCTAAATTAAGTCAAATTTAGTCGATATTGATCTTTTACTAATGGTTGGAAATGTGTTTTCCTGGACACACTTAACATTTTTTTTCTTTTTCTGTGATTTAAATCACTGCCAAATGGAACCAAACCTGATAAAAATGTTCATGGGATTTTATTTATCATAAATCCACAACACAGAAACAAGTTTCAAAGGTGCCAAAAATATAGTTTTCTTTTTTTTTGGATGTGGAGCAACACATTTTTAATATTGATTTTAATTCAATTTTTTTTTCTTCTTTATATTTCTTATGAAATTTCCTGTCTGCTTTTTTCAAACAGATTTGACCTAACTTTTATGCTTTCCAAGATAAAATGGTGTCAAAGGTATCTGAAAGGGAGCAACACCCAAAATCATAGCTTTTTATTTTGAGTCTGATTTCTAAGCAGTTTTTTTCCATTGAATTCCTTTGAAAATATCCTTTATGAAAAGTTAACATACAACATGTAGGAGTCTGCGAAAATGAATAAAATAATTTTCTCAGTGACGCATGCTAATTAAGATGAGCCTCTACATTTGCATATTTTCTATTTTTAGTAACATCAACCATCTTTGTTCATCGGTGGATGTAAATCTGAAAGTGTGACATCATGTGGAAGAACATGCCTCCATATGTAATCAGTAAAAAAGTGTTGATAGTAATTACAAGTGGTCAGTCAAGATTTGAACCTATGGCTGTAATTTGTAAGGTATTAACAATAAGAAAGGGACTTGTATACAGCAAGTCTAGTTTGTAACAATTTCCCAAAAATATGAATGACTGCAACTTTTACATGAAGGAAAAACTGTTTTGTATTTGATGAGTTGCAAATGTAGTTTTACTTGTCAACCCTGTTTTAATGTAATATTGCCCTTATTTTAAACTTTGAGTTAGATCACTATCAGATGTATTGAAATAAAATTATCTGCTCCATGTATTCCATATACCAAGTCTTATAGGAATCTCACCATAGATTTTCGAGAAGATTAGGTGTTTTAAAATAGAATCATATCTGTTACATGTATTTCAAAATCCATATACCCAAAATTTGCTTAAGAAAAACCTGACTTGATGGTTTGTTTATGATGTTTAACGCCACTTTCAACAATATTTCAGTAATATCGTGGCGGTCAGTTTTATTGATGGAGACAACCAGAGTACCCGTAGAAAACCATGACCTGTCGTAGGTTGCTGACAAACTTTATCACATAATGTTATATTGAGTACACCTCGCAGAACGAGATTTGAATTCACAACATTCGTAGTAATATGCACTGATTGCACAGGTAGTTGTGACGGCCTTAACCTGACTTGTGATATTTCTTTATTTTACAAGTAGATCACTACCACTAGTGTTATCTAATATGTATTTGAACAATTTTTTCATATATTTTTGATGAGTGCAATCTACTGTTAAGACAAATCATCTAGGAATGAATGTTGTTTTAAACACTTCAATAGAGGAAATGATGATACTCAATCAAATAATCATTTATGTTTTTATAAAGAAAAAAAACCCATTATGTCAACAAAGAAATGATGAATTAGCTAATATTTATTCTTACAACACCTTTAATAATATGCATGTCTGATATATTTTTATTTTATTGTACTTGATGTGAAATATTATGTTTCATACTCTTTCTAGGGCCCAGTGGCCCAATGAGTTAGGTAGTTGGATTACCAAACAACTCATACAAGCCTATCACCAATACGGTGTGGGTTCACGCCCGGCTTTGTAAATTACAAAAAAGGGTGCACTCGATTCGCAGCCGCAAGTGATAAAGTTTACCAGTTGCTTGCCCATGGTCGGTGGTTCTCTCCGGGTACTCCGGCTCCTTCCACCACTAAAACTGGTCGCCATGATATTGCTGAAAGTGGCGTTAAAACATCAAAAATCAAATCAAATCAAATCATACTCTTTCATTTAAACCACATCGGTGGTGTAATAGTTAGCATGATCACCTCGAGTGCAGTAGATTGTTGGTTCAAGCCCCAATTATTGGTACATATTGCTTACGATTATTTATGTGGTGTAATGGTTAGCATGCTCGCTTCGAGTGTGATTGATTGTGGGTTCGAGTCCCGGTTGGGTCAAATCAAAGACTATAAAATTGGTATTTGGTGCTTCTCCGTTAAGCACACAGAATTAAGGTGAAAGAGCAAAGACTGGTTCAATGGCTCAGAATATAGACAATGTGTCCCAGTAGAGCAACATGTCTATCAGCGGACTGTTATTTCAGTGATCTAGCACTATAACGATCCAACTAAGCGTGTTGGTCTAGTACAAAGCAGACCACATCATCATCTCATTGAAAATTGACTTATTCTCACATATTATTCCTGAAGAATTTTCTGAGTTGGCTTTAAACAACAATCACTCACTTCTTTTACCTTTCATATTCATGTTATTTTGTTTTGTATTAAATTCAATAAAAGTTTACTTGTACTCAGCTGTAGAGAATAAATTAATGTGAAATAGAAATCGTTTTATATTTCATTGGTGTTAACATGGAAAATATGTATTTAAAGAGATTTACTACCAGTCCTTTGATAGTTACTTTTGTTAATAAGTACATGAAAATGATTTTGTTTTCTAATTGATTTTTTGTTAAAGATTTAGATAAAATACAATATTGTCTTTGATGATGAAGATAGATTTTATATTAACTATATTTTCTGTTTTTTTTGTCATTTTCCTGAGGTTTTTTTTTGGGTACAATATTTGCCGTACTAATTAGATGACTTGAGCTATGAATATTGTATGCTTGTTTAAAATTAAGAAATAAATCATGGAAGCCAGAATGTGTTGGGAGTTTTAACATGGATTGGTGGATATTAGTATTTTATCCCGAGCCAGAAGCGAGGGATACAATTTACTAATATCTGCCAATCCATGTTAAAACTCAAAACACATTCTGGCTTCCATGATTTATTTCGATTCTGATATGTCTAAGAGTACAAATACGGTAGTATACTTTAATTGGAAGACAGTAATTTATATTTACGTTTGCGGAAAATGTCGCACACAATTTATGCTGCCAATGGAAAAGTCAGTCACATTCACCGGCGCATGTGCTAATGAGATTATACCGAATGGATAACTCGCACGTTTGTTAGCAAAGCGAAAAAAGGAGGTCATGTTAGAATTTTCATATTTATAATCTCTACTCCAAAATGTGCAAATTAAATACTGTAGAAACCAAAGTTGGCAGAAATATTTCTTGGATGGTATTCTTACAAAGTTTATGTTTTCAATGGTGATCTGAAATCTATGACTGGTTTGCAATTATCTCAATTAAATTTCAATTCTAAATTAAACCTTAAGTGTAAATTAATAATGTTCAAGGAAGTTTTCAGTGTAAATTAAATTTTAATTGACACTTATATTTAATTAAGGTTTGTGCAACCCAATCCTGGATGGCTGTCATTATAAAACATAGTAGAGCATATATGTGTGGAGGACCATAAGAGAGGAAAGTTCTTAAATCTTAAGACTGATGTTATTCTGTCATCAAAACTATTTTTGAGCATCCATATTCATGGTTTGTAATTTTGACATTTTATTTCTATTTTTTAATTTTAAATGCCCACTGTAGATGGGAAGTATTATGGTGTACTGTTGTGTTGGTCCATTTACACAGTTGAAGATAACTCAGGTTTGTTTTTGTCAAATTTCCCAAGATTTTGCCTTTTCAGTGTCAGGGTCATGTAAAAATAAATGAACAAAATAGGCCATATTTGACATGTGTGATGAGAACTCAAGTTTTCTTTGACACAATTTCCCAAAATATTTACACAGCTTTAGAATTTATGAAAGTAGGGTACCTTTCGATTTTGACAAGTTTCACTTTTGTCAAACTATGTTAATATTGGCGCTTATTTTTTAGCTCCCCCGAGCCAGAGGGTCAAGCGAGCTGTTCTGATCAAGAAGTGTGCAGCTTCCATCTGTCGTTAAATTATTCACATTTTCAACTTTTGCAGAACCACTGCATGCTCAGTCACCAAATTTAGCATAAATGTTCCTCTAGGAGACATGGATATGTGTAATATTTTTGGCTGCTCTGATCTCTGATTGGCTGAGTCATTTTTTATTTTCTTCTCTGGAACTACTGCATACGAGGTCACTAGACATGCTAGAAATGTTCCTCTAGCGGTTCTGAAGAAATGTTGTTTCTTTTCAGAGGGGTTGAAAGAATCTAAGATGGCTTCCCTGGCTGAGACATTTCAATGCTAATTAGCCAAAATAGTTTGAGTTCTTTATGCATAAAATCCATGTCAAATGTGGTCAAGTACAAAAAAAGGATACCATTACAACTCAACAAAAAGTAACTTCTTTTCACCATGAGAAAGCTGGAAAATTACACACTTGGCATTAAACAACAATCAGTATATACTGTAAAATAGATACTGATACTATTCAGGTAAAATTCAATTACCTTATCTACACTCATTTTATGAAGCTGTACTCCAATTTGGTGAAATTCTTTACTCTTTGGGATCAATGTAACATTATTGTAAGATTAGAAAGAAGAATTATACTTGTGTTTGATCAAATAAAAGACATTATTTTTTTTTATTGTTCAATTCAAATTATTCCTTTTAAATCCCCCAGTTTATTTGCAGTTCACACGAAAATTAGATAATCAGTAATACAAGTTGAATTAAAAAAAAAATCATTTTACTGATCATAGATTCACCAAGCGTTGTCTTTACATACAATAATAACCGGATCATTATTTGTTATTGAAAAAAATATGTGGATACCATGCAGTCGTGATCGTAAAAGTGTAAATAACAGGCTGTGCATCTATTATAGAAAAATTCTATAGACTTCAATTGCCTTTGTGTCACTTTTTCAGTTACAGTTCACTGTTATATGGCTCAGCAAACAGAGAACAGATTTGGGCGGCAAGATAGCTTTTAAATATCGGCAGACAGAATACAAACGGTAAATATTGTTTGTTTATTATATTTAAAGTAGCAGCTTATATTGTATTTGATAGCGTGATATATTTCTTTTTAATAAGTACAAAAATATCGTTTGACAGTTGCTGACAATTTTTAACAATAGTTGTGTATCAGAATTGCAATTGAAACATGTAAAAAAATATTCAGGTAAGAAAAAAAATCAAATGCATTTAGTTTTATTTTAAAATTTATTCAGCTGAAAATTGTTGAATATTTAATATTGTGCTTTTTTTTATTTTGCATAAAGAAACATTGACAATGTAACTTTTATGTTTTTATTACAGCCATTTAAGATGGATTTCTGTTCATGTTTTTAGAAGAAAAAACTCATTCAAAACCTACCATCATAAAAATTAATTATTTACCTCTTTTTTTTTTCTAACCTTTTTTTACCTATGTTATACAGGACAAGGATCTGTCTTTAACATCGATTGTCCAATAAGACCAATAACAACTTCAGGGTAGGCACTAACAATTTGGGTTGGTAAGGTTACCAGAAACATAGGCATTTTTTTTGGAATTTATAAATGCATCATTGTTGTAAACAATGTAATTTAATGCTTGTTAAAACTTCTTCATGTTACTAACTAAGTAAGGATAGCTTTGATATTCCATGAACATTTTTCTTATTTGGGGTGAAAGTCAAGCACACACTATGATGAGCTGGGTGCAACCCTATATACACCTTATTAGTGAAAGTAGAAAACCTGAGAACATATAGGTTATACTACAATTACTATTTTGGGGGGGTAGACATTTTATGATATCGACCAGAATAACCATTGCTAGATGAGGCAAATATCACAATTTACAAAATAACCATGTGATAAGGATTGAACCAATGAAAATTACTATAATAATACAAGGGGTTGTCGTGGTTGTGATTGTATGGTAGTTGGATGTACAACTACCTATGCTATCAGTGCCTATCACCACTAAAGTCATGAGTTCGAACCTAATTCATGGCAAGGTGTACTCGATACAACATTATGTGATAAAGTTTGTCAGTGATTTGTGGCAGGTCAGTGGTTTTTCCCCGGGTACTCCAGTTTCCTCCACCAATAAAATCGACCACCACAATATAGCTGAAATATTGTTGAAAGTGGCATTAAACACCAAAAACCAAACCAAAACCAAACCAATTTACAAAATAACCATGTGATAAGGATTGATCCATTGAAAATAACCATGTGATAAGGATTGATCCATTGAAAATAACAATGTACAACATATTTTTGTTTTCATTATATTTTTTTTTATTGTATTTAGCATTGACATATTCTTGATAATATTCTGTTAATTTTAATGGAAAAGTTTTTCATGATTACCAGCAACAGACAAAAATCAAGAAAATCCCAAAGAATATCAATACCTTAATTTACATTTTAATTATTTTAGTTTCCATACAAATCTTCTGAATGAATGGTAGTAAATATTGATAGCTATTTTTTTTATATGTATCTGTAAAACAATGTTGCATCTCTGTATCCATACAACTCTGTAATGAATCTTAAGATCATGCATAATGGAACTAATCCTCTTTTCAAGTACAAGATCTCCATCTTAAGGATTGATTAACTTTTTTCATCAGAATTTCATTCATTTCAATCAAGCCTTACAATGTAAAAATCCTTCAAGGCATCAATCCAAACCAACAGATTTATTCTTTTAAATTCTAACAATTCTAGTATTTCTAGATATAATGGCATTGAAGACATTTTTGAATTACCGGTAATCCTAGCCTACATATACATGTTCATGATTTTGAAATGACTTATTGTGGCTTGCATATTTGTACTTCTTCCAATATTTTGTGTATTGTAAGTCTATTTGGTCTCTATAAATGTTATTAGTCAAGTGTATTCTCTTGTAAGCTTATTACAAAAAGATCACTTTTAGTAAAAAGTCTACACCTATATAAAAATATTGTGAGGAAAGTGTTGTTAAGGACATGATTATGGTGTTTAAAATGCCATTTTCCAACAAATATTTAAGTTATATCGTGGCGGTCAGTTTTATTAGTTGAGGAAATCGGTTTATTTGGAGAAAAACACCAACCTGCCACAATTCACTGACAATCTTTTTATCACATAATGTTGTATAGAGTACACCTTGCCAAGAGCGGGATTTGAACTCTCAACTTTAGTGGTGATAGGCACTGATTGCACAGGTAGTTGTAAATCCAACTACCACATGATTATGACCACGACAGACACTAAAGTGTTGTTAAAACACTCAAAAAATCCTTTAAATGTTGATAAACAAATTCTTATTTGAGTACAATTGTTGTTTCTCCTCTTCTTAAATGTTCCACGTGATATTGACAGTAACGTTCCTCTGTCTGTAGGTATACTGTTACTCTGTAATCAATAACACTTTATTTGAAATAAAGGGTTTCAGATTTTACTTAACACAAAAATATTACGAAAAATAATCTTTAGAAATGTACTCATATTTCAGATTCTATTATTCTAGATTGACCTTATGAACCAGCTACATTTTACACTATAACTATAACATTTTCTATCTTTACATGAATAGCATAAAAGTATTTAAAATTTTGTTTTCAATTCATAAGAGTGTTTTAAATTTGTACAATTGGATAATACAATATGGTTACAATAGAGGGTATGGATACGATTGAAGATTGTGAAATGATATGATTTAGGCAAGATAAAAGAGAAAAAAGAATCTGAAATTATTTTATTTGTTTGTTTAGGTGGGAAATATACAAAACTTGTGAATTAAACTTCAACTATATCTTTAAAGAGCATGCTTCTTGTTCGAAAAGAATTATCAATTTTATACATCAATACTGAGATATGGTTATTATTTGTAAAATATTTTAGTTTTTAGCTCATGTAGGGCCATGTGAGGGAAAAATTCTCACTTTTTTGTCCCTCATCGTTGATTTTTTAGCAATCGCTGTAAGCAAACTTTTTTTAAGAGATCACTAGATAGTAGAGACCATTTTCATGTCATTGGTTTTGGTTTAGTTTTATGATGTTTAACTCCACTTTCAACAATGACAATCCATACTTCCAGTATACATACATAAGCAATATTTAAATTTTATTCTGGAAAAATGAATGATTTTCTGGTATAAATCAATAATACTAAAAAAGCAAACACTATACAGAAACAACTAAATGCTGCAAATTACATTAATTTGTAGATCTTTAAAAAAAAAATTGAAATTGACAGGTTTTCCAGTATTTTCTGAAAATCAACGAAAATCACGAAATTTCATGATGTGAAAATAATAATCACTGAACCGTAGTAGGTTATTATTTATGTCTGTTGTAACGATGATGTCAAGTTCTTTTCCTTTTAAATTTTACTGTAAAAAAATGTCAACATCTGAGGAGAAAAAAACGTACTTCATTAATTCACCAGATAAAATTTACCAATAGTAAGTTTTTCAACTCTAAATTTGTATAATTACCTGTACCAAGCCAGGAAAGTGAGTGGTCATGTATTTGTGTGTTAGTGGTATCGATTTTGCCTCTTTCTGATTTTGATATTTTTGGTATTTTTTTTATTTTTCAGTTTTTTTACTTATGAGACCACCCTTATACATGCTGTAACATGATTTACAGATATGTTTTGTAGAGTTTATGGCAATGACAAAATGGTTGTACATAATTTTTTGACAGCCTTATACACCTGTATATGTATAATCCTTAGTGGCATTTTTACACTTTTTAAGCTCACTTGAGTTTTTGCCCATCACTTGACGTCTGTCATTGTCATCTGTAAACATTTTTTAAATCTTCTCTGACATCACTGGGTCAATTTGAACAAACATTGGCTTGAATGATCCTTAAGATGTTTAAAATTGTGTCTGATGACCCCAGCCCTCCAATCAACATGGCTACTATTACTATTAATAGAACATAGTCATAAAACATGCCCTATTTTCTTATTATTCTTTGCCTTCTTCTCTTAGCAGCTTGTTTTTATAAAAACCAAGTTGTGTTGTATGAATAACCAGACTCAGGTGAGCCTCTAGTTTAAATATTAGTTTTAGCAAAACTTACTGACAATTGCTTTGTTTCTACAGGAACTTCAGCTAGATAAAATTTATCAATTTACCCTAAATTATAGGTATATTATATATATTTAACTTCATAATGACATGTTTCCATAGTATTTTAAAGATGTCATTTAACTTATTTGATTTAATTTGACAATTATTTTAATATAATATTTAGATAGGTCTTATTAAAATACTATTAACCCCTTTGAATATTGAAGCTTGTACAAATGACCCTGGTGATTAGCTTCATTTTAAACATGTATTCTAGTTTGCCTGAGGAGGGAGTCCCTGTCAGTATTATGCGTGCTGCTGAGTTGTAACAATTGAATGTCATTCATTATTTTGTTATCTTTGTTGATTTCAGTATAAGGTGTTTGTTACTTGCTAAAGTAATTGACCTGGGTCAAGGTAGGTGCTTATTTTTTTTTATTATATTATTTTCACAAAATGAATGCACAATAAAATGTGGATTTTAGCCCGAAAATAAAAATGCCTTAATTGTATAATTTTAATTAGAATACTCTGTATTTAGTTGAGTCTTTGCCAGATTTTCATGACATGACATAAATGTGTCAATCATTTCAATACTAGCCCTCTCTCTTCTTGACCAATATCTACTTTGTAGTTTCTTAATCTTTAAACAAAAACAAAAAACAAAAAACAAAAACGGAGAAAATAATTGTTGATTATTAACATTGTTAAAAAGATACCTATTCTTTCCTACAACATTTTCAACAAAATTTATTTTGAAGAAAGGTTACTTTACAGTATTCTGTTAAAAAAATAATTTTAATATGGATATATGGAGCTATAATGTCTTGTGTTATTCTAGTGCAGTAGCCATAACCAAGGGTTGAGTGAATGCTTGTAAGCCATTGTTATGTTATCATATACTTTTATTGTTAAAAAGATAAACAATTGAACTAAATATCAAATTAAATGTTTATACTTTAATATAAGTATTAATGTCAAAATACTGTTTTAAAACTTAGTGTAGGAAACGGATTAATATAAGCGTTACGCTTGTTTCTGAATCCTATGTTGTATTGTATTGTGAAAAAAATGTAATATGTAATTCATCAATAAAAATATGTTTAAATCAAAACTAAGTGTACATGTAAAAAAAATGTAGTTTGAGAGAAATTCATTAAGGATTTTTGTAATTCCTTCAAAAATATCCATTTTTCATGATGTCTTTTATTTGTTTGGCATACATTTAGTAAAAAACAAAATAAGTAAAAATCATACAGGTAATTTTGTATTATTTGATCAATTATATGAATTATATAATATTTCATTTGCATTAATAGTGATTGATCCAAAATTTTACAGTCATATTATGATATGAGTGGATTGTCATTGCATTGCCTGTGTCCCATCTGTACACACAATTTTTTTTCACCCTAAATTAAGTTCTTAAGATCCTGATGACGTCAACCTTGTATTGCTAAGCATCATGTTGATGAATCAATACAAGTACATGTGTACTGCCTCAGTATTTCTAAGTGTTGTTGTCTAAAGTAAATATCTATTCATTTTTAAAAGTTCTATTTAAGCAATCCTTTCTGAAAGTTGAACACAATGAACATTGAGGCAGAATAAAGGTTTTGATTGATTTTGAGAATTGCAGTTCTTCCTAATGGTTTCCATAAAAGAGGCCCAATGATCTATCATTTCCATTTCAACTTGCTGCAGTTGTATCAAGCCACTAACAGGCAGTTATACCTTTTCAAACGTAAAGCTTTAATAGTCGGTACTGTGAATGAACTTAATTCATGGATCCCATTATTGGTGCATTGCTCAGATGACATATTCGTGGGTTCAGGTTGCCATAAAAAAAAATTCACACTAAAAAAATTGTATGATGTATTAGTGCTGTTCAGAAAACACTATCATTTGGGGGAAAAATTGGTTCCTGCCAGTAAGATATAGTTCAAAATACATTAATTTTATTTAAATTAGATCTCTTCATTTGCTTCCCCCATTTTTCTTTGTTGCTGTGAAAAAGAGGGGTGCGTGTGAGGAAATCCAGTTTTAGCTAGATTGGTAGTACCATTTTGAATATATTAACACATGCAGCAATAATATACCAGAAGAATTATTTGTAACACACAGACAATTAATTTGTTAATGTTTTTATTTTTGACACAAATTATTTATGAATCAATTTTATAATATAAATGATGAACATTACCATTAAAATGTAATGTCTGAATATTTCCCTGAAGAGCAGAACAATGTACTTTAGTCTGAAACAGAATGTATATATGTCTCTCAGGACTGATGAAGAATTAATGATCTCTTTAACAGTCATGGGAAAAACTCTGGTACTGCAATCTAGAACTTGTTAACATCTCATTCTATTGAAGGTTAAATGCTCTTTTAATTGTCTGGGGGAGAACTCTGTACTGAATACACTTGTTACTGGTAATATCTCCCAGTTGTACTGAAAGGTTGTGGATCTCCAACGGTCTGGGGGAGGACTCTGTACTGAATACACATGTTACTGGTAATATCTCCCAGTTGTACTGAAAGGTTGTGGATCTCCAACAGTGTGGTGAAAGGTAAATAATATTCTCCACCAGTCTTTGGGGAGAGCTCTGTACTTGGTTCTAAAGCATGTAAATATCTCCCAGTTGTACTGAAGGTTGTTGATCTTCAACGGTCTGGGGGAGAACTCTGTACTGAATACACATGCTACTGGTAATATCTCCCAGTTGTACTGAAGGTTGTTGATCTCCAACGGTCTGGGGGAGAACTCTGTACTGAATACACATATTACTGGTTATATCTCCCAGTTGTACTGAAAGGTTGTTGAACTCTAAGAGTGTGAGGGAGAACTCTGTACTGAATACACATATTACTGGTTATATCTCCCAGTTGTACTGAAAGGTTGTTGAACTCCAAGAGTGTGAGGGAGAACTCTACTGGGTTCTTGAACATGAAAATATCTCCAAGTTGTACTGAAAGGTTGTTGATCTCCAACAGTCTGGGGAGATCTCTGTTCTGGTTTCTAAAACTTGTAAATATTTCTTAGCTGTGATGAATCGGTAAATAATCTCCAATAATCAGGGGAGAACTCTGTACTGGATTTTTAAAATATTTCCCAGTAATGATAAGAGACATGGGTGGTAAAGTGGTTGATCATTGACTTTCATGACCACAAGCCCTTTAAACACAACTTACTAGAATTATGTAATGCATTACAGTATATAACATGTAGATATCTCTCAGTTCTCAGTGAAAGGCTGCTGATTTCTGACAGTACAAGGGGAGAACTCTGTATTGCATTCTATGTAAGATATATCTCAGATAGATTGTGGACTTGTTCAAGGATATTATACCTATTGGATCAGTTTATTTAAAAACGAAATTTATGTCTTATATGCAAATTGAATTAGAATTAGTTTCTTTATATGCTTCAACCTTGAAAAAATTGTGTCATTATTCATATGGGAATGTAGGAAATACCTGATGCTGGGGGTTTCACAATGAGTATGTTATCTATATCCTGGCTTTCTTCCTACAATACAACTAGTAGTGGTAATAAACCAGTAGCTAGCAAATTGTTGAACCAATAGCCATGTACCCACCCAATTTGAGAATGGAGATCATCAGTATCCTGAAATGACATAGATTTAATATGAGTATATTGTTCTTGAGAAACTAAAGCTTTTCACAACCATTCATCATGTCTATGAAAATGCATAGTCTAGAAATCAAATTTTATTTGTCGATCTTCAATGTTCCTAAAATGGGTCCCTTTCAATTGTTTTTTATTATGCACATTGTAGTTTTAATAAAGAAATAATATTAATTACGGTCCTATCTATCCAAGTTCCAAATGGTGAATTTGTAAACAGTGAAAAATAGCAAAGCAATATGTTAGGCCAAATAAGTCCAGGTCAAAACTTAGAAAACACTTGAATTAAGACCTATATTAGTACATACAAGTATAAGTCAAATGCAGTACATGTACTATGATATTGATCTGTGCAGCCCAGATACTAAAGTTGTGAGTTCGAACCCCTCTCAGGTGAGGTGTACTCGATACAACATTATGTGATAAAGTTTGTCAGTGACTTGCGACAGGTCGGTGATTTTCTTCGGTTTCCTCCAACAAAAAAACTAACTGCCACGATATAACTGAAATATTGTTGAAAGTGTCGTTTAACACCATAAACCAATTGTAAAGCCCATGTTACTTTATAACTGACCTCATAAGCCAGAGATGTAAGTGTAAAAAAATTAATGTCGCACTCTTGTATATCAAAATGCAAGATAGATTTTTTTACTAAAATTCTGATTTTTTTTTTACAGTAAGGGTGTGAGGGTTCCTTACAGAAAATTCATGATCAGACAAACAAGATATTAGTTTATAGTGTGTAACAAATGTCAGTATAATCAAGCACTTATGTTTATAAATATATAGAGATTACCAACATTTGCTCGACTTTTTTTGGTGCATTCAGCAGCATAAGAGTTGCATCATTTGGTAATATTGGCAAAATAGTAGTTCCCCTTTTATAAAGTCACCCCTTCTGTAATGAATTAGTGACCTTATAAGAGGGGTGGTCTCCCATGAGGGGGACTATTTAGTAGAATTTTATTATCACAGTGCCTCTGTAATCTGTTCAGATTATGAAAGTGGTGGCATTCAGTGGGAATGGTCCAATAAGATGGGGACTGTTGTTTTGTATATTACCTGTATGTTGTTAGGATGACGAAGAATTTGGTTAAGAAATATTTATTGTCAATCTTGTATGTGAAAACAATGTTTTTAATATTTCCTTATTTAGTTTAGTCATGTAGGATATAATTGTCTTCACCAAATTATGAATGCATTTTAAAATTCCTAATTATTGTCAAAAAATCTTTCAAATATTTTGCCCCTGGTTTCTAATATAACTTGTTTTCATAAATTCAATACCTTTTGAGGTCTTTTATCATTTAAAAAGAAAACAGAATTCCGAAAAACATAAATCTTTTATTTTATCCTGATTTGAAATTGAGATATTTATCGCCAAGCAATTATTAATCTAATTGTCTCCATTTTGATTTGTGAAGTGGAATCTTTTTAATAACATTGTGAAAAGAATGTGTAGGATATTTTTGAACATTATCGATTATGGTAAAACAAATACTTCAATTTTAGATTCTATTCTATTGTGATTGTACAAAATTTTGTAGAATTTTTTATTCAACCACTAAAATTTATGGTCAGGATCCTTCATTGTCATCTGTCTGTCTGTAGACACAATGGTTTCTATGCATGAACTTTTGTTTTATTTGACCAATCCTGATATTTTAACACAATGATCTTCAGCACAATAAAGTTTGGGATAGATATGGGAGATTCTAGCCCACCCTTTTCTAACAAGAAGCCCCAAGGTGCCGAAAAAGGGTGTCTTTATGTATCTATAATATGCCAAAAGATTTTGTATGGCTCTTACCTATATATCAGTTTCATAGTATCGGGAAAGAGATAATCACACAAACAATTTGGTAGGGGCAGGTGAGACCTAGATCTGTGTACATGGATGTTTTTCTCTAGTTTCCTATTGTAATTGCTTCCTGTGCTTTTCAAACAGATTTGACCTATTGATGTCTTTTACTAGATAAGAATCATTTTCATTTAAACTGGTGCAGGTGGAAGCCTAATGTTGACATGCTGTGGTCATATCAATGCTGTACACAGCCTACCCCTTTATTTTATTGTATTTTGTATTATTGTTAAGTTCTTTTTTATATTTGTTGGGTGAAAACAATCCAATACCTTTTTTACAATGGCATAAAATAATTTAATAAATACTAAAAGCTTGTAAATGTATCTACATGTAATTTATATGATATTTACAAGTTAGCCTAGAGTAAAGGATAGTATGTTTTAAGAAATAATTGATGGAAGCCTTATAGATTTATAAAAGATTTTAACATGGAGAAGCAAAGCTGGAGGTATTAAACACCTACAAACATCTTAAATTATAAATCTATGGCTTCCATGAATTATTTTGATTCTCACGAGAAAAATATTGTAAATTTTATTTCTACAAGGCAAGGTTAAATGAGTTGGTTACTGATATTTTCGGATGTAGAAGATACAAACTAGTAAATTAAAAAATAAAATTGTGAATTTAATTGTTAACCAGCAGCTGTTTAGACCAGGTGTCAAGAGGTCAGACTCAACGTTGTTATGAAGCTGAACATGGTTCGTTGTAAAGATTGGCATGTTAAATACAACTTTCGACAGCCTCTGATGAGCAACTGTTTGTTAGGATGATCATTTGTGGCCCCCAGTTGCAAGGCAAGATTGCTCTGATTCTGTTAACTTGTCTCCCCATTTTCTCTGCTATGCTAAGGTATATGCTTGTTGTTTGTATGTATACATGTTATTGTCGTGTATGTAGCTGAAGTTTAGTTCTTTTAACCTTAAAACAACAATCAATGAATGATACTGTTTAAAAATATGCTATATTTTGAAGGATAAAAAATATGTAAATTTTGAGGTATAATAATAGGATTAATTAAGAAATAAATCATGGAAACCAGAATGTGTTGGGAGTTTTAACATGGATTGGCAGATATTAGTATTTTATCCTGAGCCAGAAGCGAGGGATAAAATTTACTTATATCCGCCAATCCATGTTAAAACTCAAAACACTTTCTGGCCTCCATGATTTATTTCGATTCTGATGTGTCTAAGAGTACAAATACGTTAGTATACTTTGATTGGAAGACGGTAATTTATATTTATGCTTGCGGAAAATTTCCCACACAATTTATGTAACTCGAATAATACTGCACCCTCTATCGGCATTATTCGGGTTACAATTTATGCTGCCAATGGAAAAGTGAGTCACATTCACAGGCGCATGTGCTAATGAGATTATACGGAATGGATAACTCGCTCGTTTGTTAACAAAGCGAAAGGAGGTCATGTTAGAATATACAATATATGTATATTGTCAGAAGATATAGCATTTATTTGTAAGAGCTTTAGAAGTAAGTAGTAAAGTGAATCTTTTGGCCAACGTTTCTCCCGTGTTTGCAGCAAGTTCAAAAAACAAAAACAAATTACGGAAATGTAAAAAAGTCCAAAACAACTACTAATTTTTACTAAAAAGAGCAGAAACCGGTGTCGTTCTAATTTTTTTCAATGGTGTCCTATATCATATCCACATTTAAACTGTTGTCTTTCCTGACTGTTAACCTACATGAATCTGGTACCAGAAAAAATTTATTAGGTCTAGTACTAAATAACACTGCAGTTAATTTGATCTCTTTATTAGCATTCAAAATCACACAGTTGCAGGATAAAGAATGTTATTTACAAATAAATATAAAATTTCTTATAATACAAGTGTGGACACAGAAATGTGCTGTCCAAAAGGCAAGTGTGGATGTCAATATATCATATTATTAACTTTAAGAAAAAAAGAATTCATGGACACAGGGGTCCTGGATTTTTTTAATAAAAAACTAATCCTGGATTATTATTTTTGCTTAAAGTCCGGTCCTGTGTTTATATTTAAAATTTTCATCATAGCCCCCCTCCCCCTCCCAAGGGATATAAAATTCTATCATTAATAATAAATTAATAAATAATAAATTCAGATTTTATATTTAAAATAAATCTCATTTACAAAACCACTGATATTTGTTCAATTTTTAATGCTGATTTAAGCTTTAGTCACAACAAATTTTTATTTTTCTCTTTAAACTGTCGAAACATAACATTTATTTAACCGTAAAATTCACAAATAAAATTCACCCCCCCCCCCCCCCCCCTTTCCCCTTTTTTCTTGTTTAAATCATTCCAGAATCAAACAAATGAATAAATATAACATAGATTTCTTTTACTGTAAAATTCACAAATAAAATCCCCCCCCCTTTTTTTCTTGTTTAAATCAATGATCAACAATATTCCAGAATCAAACAAATGAATAAATATAACATATATTTCTTTTACATGCATCTTTTTACCATGCGGTGTCAGTGTGTTTTAAATCAGTCATCCAATCAGGACGCTCATTATTCTTGTCCAAGATAAAAATACATCACTAAAATTACCTGCGAGTGTTTCCCCACTTCAACTCGTAAATTTACATAGAAATCGGAGATATTTCGTCATAAAACTTCACACATGGTTTTGTCTATCATATTTCTTGAAGACAAACATAAAATTTTATTGCATTTATCAATATTTTATGAGTATCAACAGTTTTTTCAACACCGTATCTGTTTCTCGATACAGCTGCCCGATTACAGTGACCCGTGACCCAGATTAGCGCATTCCACCAGTTTTTTCTTAATAATGTTGTTTAATAAATTATTGATATGGATAATTAAATCTAAATGGATGATAATTTTTCTTTTGGGATATTGTTGTAAAAAGTACCAAAAAGTCATTAGAATTGGAACAGTAATGTGAAGACTTGTACGAATATAATATCCCAGAGGAAAAAAAATAGAGAATTTAATGAATCAAGTTTGAAGTTATTAAATGATAAATATGTATTTGTATCACTGTACAAATATATGAATATTTAACATGCAAATTTATGGATTTTTATGAATATAAATGTATATGCAGTGAAACCTGTTTAAACTGAAAAACGGAATCTTGTATAAACACGAAATTTAGATAAAGTCCTAACGTAGGAAATGTTTGTTGATATAACTTTTATAAACAGAACACCTGTTTAATCCGAACAAAAAAAACTTGATGCCAAGACGGTTCGGTTTAAATAGGTTTCGGTGTATCTGGATTTAACAATGAGTCTGAATTGTTAATCGCTGATCATCAAATCTCGTTATTTAATTAAGAAATAATTCATGGAAGCCAGACTGTGTTGTGAGTTTGAACATGGGTTGGCAGGATATTAATATTTTATCTCAAGCGGTATAAGTAAGGGATATAATCTACTAGTATCCTGCCAACCCATGTAATGCATAATTGATCGATAAAAACTGGAGTATCCCAAGAGAACAACTGACTTTGATTCACAAGTCATTGACCAACTGTTTCACATTAAGTTGTATTGAGTACACCTTGCTACGGATGGGAATAGAACTCACAACTTTAGCTGTGATAGACACTGATTACATAGGTAGATCTATACATCTAGTACATACTAAAGCTCCTACTACTTTCTACAGAGGCTGAAATAAATTTTCAGATGGTGTGGATATATCCCTCAACCAATACACTAGACTAACATAATAGTTGGATTTATAACTCCCTATGCAATCAGTGCCTATCACCACTAACGTTGTGAGTTCAAATCCTGCTCAAGTGAGATGTACTCGATACAACATAATGTGATAAAGTTTGTCAGTGACTTGCGACAGATCAGTGGTTTTCTCAGAGTACTCCGGTTTCCTCCACCAATAAAACTGACTGCCACGATGTAACTGAAATATTGTTGAAAGTGGCATTAAACATCACAAACCTAAAACCATACTAAGGATCCTACTACCCTGTACAGTGCTGAAACTAATTTTCATCATGTGGGCTTTGTCCCTCTACCAATGCCATATAGACTAACATGGGGACCTGCATGCTTGGCCTTTGAGACCCAAGACCTGTTCAAAACATTCTATTTGCCTGTTTCTCCAAATTTTAGCAAAAACCTTGCGAAGGTGACATTATTAATATAGAACATGCAGCTGGAAAAAACCCTGGTAATATAGTAAGCATTGGTGAATAATGCTCTTTATACAATAAATACTGGTGTCAATGCAAGAAAAACTTCATGTTTGAAAAAATCGATCATTGTTTTAGTAATGATCAACTCTTGAGAAAATAATTAGTGTGTCAGCAATGTGATTGACTAGAGGGAGAATAATTATATCATTTTAGAAAGCTTGGGATGAGTTACTTTGTTGTATTAAGGAACGCTGTGTGTTATTAACTTTAAATCTAATTTACTCGACTTTAACTGTAAAGACACATTATAGATGAAATCTTCTGCAGACTTTAAACAGTAAATAATTAAACCCATCGTAATTTAATGATCATCTTTGTCAAACACACTGTTTCATTATTTATATTTCCTTCATTAAGGCTTTAATTGATAATAGATGGTAAAATTATACCAATAATAACTAAGCCATGTTAGGTTATACAAGGATCTGGCTTATTATTGAAGATGAAGTTGATCAGTTTCTTAAGAAATTATTTTAGTATATGTCAGAATTTTAGGTTATACAAGGATCTGGCTTATTATTGAAGATGAAATTGATCAGTTTCTTAAGAAATTATTTTAGTATAAGTCAGAATTTTAGGTTATACAAGGATCTGGCTTATTATTGAAGATGAAGTTGATCAGTTTCTTAAGAAATTATTTTAGTATAAGTCAGAAATTTGCCTAAATATTTGACTGTAGGGGGATATTTGTATGTAGAAATATTTGACTGTAGGTAGAAAATTCTTTGTCAACAACTGTCACAACACTATACAGGTTGTTTTCTTTTCTCTTCTTGTCACCTGACAAAAGTCCATGTGGCATATTTGATTCATTTGAAAATAAATTCATGCATGATTTGTCAACACTTTTCTTGTCTTTGTTAATCTGTCCTCTGTGTCCATAATAACCAATCACTTACCATTTAAATTAATTTTATTATCATTTCTGTTTTTCAGCAAGCCTTGCCTTGACCTTAATTAATAGTTTTTCAATTAGAATGACCTTGACCTTAATTAAGTTTTGGATTAAGAATTACCTTGACCTTGATTAATAGTTTTTCAATAATAATGACCTTGACCTTAATTCATGGTCCAGTAACTTTTTCATTTGTTTCAAGGTTGTGTGTTAATGTCATTATAATAAATATACATTGTGGATCAATCATATATGATTTGGTTTGCCAATTTAGCCAGTAACTTGTAAAGTAGCTTCATATTTACCTTGGGGCCGCGGTGATCGTATGGTAGTTGGATTTATAACTACCTGTGCAATCTGTGCCTATCACCACTAACCTTGTGAGTTCGAAACTTGCTCAGGCGCAGTGTATTCAATACAACATTATGTGATAAAGTTTGTCAGTGACTTGTGACAGGTTGGTAGTTTTCTCTGGGAACTCTGCGGTTTTCTCCACCAATAAAATTGACTGCCACAATATAACTGAAACCTTGTTGAAAGTGGATCCGCGCCTGATGCAGCAATGATTCTGGGTCTATTTTCAAAAAAAAATCTTAAGATTAACATTGATCGTAAGTTATATTGAATTGTTCATTTTTATCTTGATTTTTTTTGTGCCTCATCAGAATGATATAGCAACAACCAAAATTATGAAGTAAAACAGGGTGAACAGGGCAGGGTAGAAAATTCTTCTTGCAAACCCCAAAAAGCAAAATAGACAAAAAACATTCGTATGCAATTTTTCCTTATAAAAACAACAACCATATTTTTTATGACTATTCTGAGATTAATCAGAAGGGTCCGCCAGTTCGAAAGACGTGATTAAAATAAACAAAAAATGTTTTCTTTACGCAGAGACATATTATATGTTACGCTTTGTTCAAATCAGAAATAACCGTTATGAAAACAGATTAATCTTTTTATTGCTGGCGAATAAGAATATTGTATTTCCATAAACAAATTATTATATTACGTAAGAGATGTACCCTGAAGTTTTGTATAATAAACTTTAAAAGTATTTATAATACTCATCGTCTGTAATTGTCAAATGAAAACTTTTACAAATTATATGTTTACATAATCCTCTCAATTTTATGGCTTCCTACCCTGTAACTTTCTGTGCTTTTAGCTAAGAAGCAGAGCTTATGTGTAGCTTTATTGTAGTGCATAAACGATCGATTACAAAGTACGATCTTATAAATAATATCATTAAAACAATTTTGCCCCGTAGTATAGGCCTATTTTAATTTTTTTACGAATTCATGGCATTGTTCAGATGTCCGTTCTTTTTTTCACATAATTTTGTAGTTCTTTAATTTTCGAAAAAAAATCTTTTAGTGTAAACATATTTTATTAATCAATACATATGAATATAGTACAACAATTTAAATACAACAATAGTAATGACTATGAATTAATTAAGAGGATCCGAAAACAAGTTATTAAACTTATATAAATCCGTATCCCAAAAAATCTTTTGTAAATGTGTCTCAGTAAAGACGGACCGTTTTCTCCGATTCATTTGTTTTGCCATAAGTATATAGAAACAAAGCGTAAATCTGCAAAAAGTGATTGTGTAATAAATTCATGTTTAGAATAATAAGAAAAATAAAAAGAATTATGCCTGACAAGCCATATCGACACTGAATGAGGACCCTGGTTTGTCACGCTTGTTTTGGGGCATGGTGGTATTTAGACATCACGTGATAATTGGTATCGAGATGCTATCAAAATGGCGACATCCATCTATCGTTGACCAAATTTTAAAATCGATTTCATTCCCTCATCCAACATAATAAAACGCTAATATACATATAAACATCTATATTTATACATCAGGAAAAACATATGAAAAAATAATTTTTTTACGAAGTTTCCCTTTAAATACCATAATCTTTATCTACTTCTTTAAAAAAAAAAATCAGTAAATGTGGCAGTTTCCTCATAGGTTAAAAATTCTGTCCATTACTTCAAAAAATCCTGGTTTTTACTGTCAAATAATAAACAGTAATTATGTTTACGTAATAGAAATAATTTTACGAGTCTAGAGTGGTCAGGGTCCTGGTAAATATAGCAAATTGCCAGACTAATTGACTTGTTATATAAAAAAAAATTCTTGGGATTGCAAATAAAAATATCAAAAGTAATTTCTGGTGCAATATCTCATAAAGACAATCCAATTTCATATTAAGCGTCATCTACGTTAATCTAAAGCTTTAGAGTGTCAGTGAAATTTCTCGGGAGAAATCTCTTCTGATTAAAACTGAAAATACAAGTTATTTTAACGTATCACTCTGCACTCTCTGATCATTATCTGATATGAAAGGAGACAATAACTCGTCTTGCATATTGATTTTGAGACAAATTGTGAATTTATTTAATATTTCCGTCATTATAGCGATATTCCAGCGATATTCCGTTTAGATGTGTGAAATGTTTATATGATATGTGGTGGTGAAAAAAAAAATGTAAGTTGATTTTTTGAAAACTAATGACTGTCCAGTAATGTTTGATCATTATGACTTAAGTTGATTTTTTGAAAACTAATGACTGTCCAGTAATGTTTGATCATTATGACGTAAGTTGATTTTTTGAAAACTAATGAATGTCCAGTAATGTTTGAGCATTTTGACTTTTTCCAGTTTATTTAGTGAGCATAATATGTATTTAGTGAATAGATTTTTAATTACTTTTTCCAAAATTAAATACATTGTAGCTGCTATCAGATTGAGCATGTTTAAAGTTTTTGCACAAGCTGTTTCACATGCACCCTTATAAATTTCAATTAAATTTTAAAATTACTTTTTCTTTTCATCAGATATTGGGGATTCCCAACTTTTACCATTTGAAAAATGGTCACCAGTAGTTGAGATATCAGTAGTATTTTATACCATTTTCAAAAAAAAATTCAAATTTATCGTAGTGACGTTTGTTTTAATGAATTAAACCTGAGTACGAGGGAAATTTACCTCATATCAAGCTATTCATAGTCATAGCCGCAAAACATAGGTTCTAATGCTCATAAACCGCCACGATATAACTGAAATATTGTTGAAATTGGCATTAAACACCATAACCCTAATGTTCATAAATATTCATAAACCAACGTTTATCACATGACGTTTTATCTAAAAGTAAAAGTGAAAACAAATACATATGACATTGACGAGTGAATGAAAACTGAAATCAATTTTAAAGCATTGAATCTGTACTTAATCCTACTTAAATGTAAATATCAGATGTAAATGAGATGTATTGCCAGGAAGTTAGGTAGTTGAAACACTGATTACTCAAATGAATAAAAGCTTGAGAAAGTTTAATGCTTTGTACTTGATCAATCCGTCTTATCGTTTCCGAATTTAGCAAGTTTCATTAAAAAAGATATTAAGACACAAACAGAATATAGAGATCCTACGTAAATAGTGAAATGTATGTAAATGTCCAATAATATGGTTCTAAGCAACAAAGGTTTTTTTTAGTCGCCCATCAAAGATGGAGTTTATTATCGTATACCGTCGTCTGTCTGTCCACACGGCGGACAATAACTTAAGTTTGCTCTCACCAAGTATTATTTTATACCGCCTTAGGATTAATAAAAGTAAGCTACCTTTCGATTTTAGGAATCCTCATGATGGTCACTCCAGTATTTTAAGGGAAATAATAGATTGTTAATAAAGCATTCAAGTTTGAGAAAGCTGTATCTCAGAGACTGCTTGATGTTTCTTTGGGATTGTTTTCCTAATTATAAAATATTAAGATTTCAAAGCTTTTTAAAAGATGGCAGACTTTGGAAACAAATAAAACACAATATATTTATGCCTAATGTTTGCAGAGATTTTGGAATATGGATGGGTGTTTAACAGCACTTTCAACAATATTTCAGTTTTTATTTGTGGAGGAAATTGGAGAAAACAGTTGCATCTCCCTGACAAATTTTATCACATAATGTTGTATTGAGTACATGCACCTGGGAATTGCAACTGTAACAGTGATTGCATAGGTAGATATGAATCTAATTACCATTCAAAATCTTGTTCACCTTACAACCTCTGAGACAAATTAGTAGGTGTTAAATGATTAGTAAATAATTAGCTGTCATGGAGTTATATGCTTAGACTACAAGAACTCCTAGTAATAATATCAGTGCACAGGCAATTTTAGACAAAATAATCAAAAGACAAACAAATAGTAACACTTCTTAGGTAGGATGATCTATAATCCTGATCCAGCAGCCCAAGGACCAGTTTATACTCAGTTTAGGCAGTCCAGAGATTTTTTCTATTTTGACGTAAAAGACATAGCTATGAAAAGAAAATTTAAAAAGTGATGGTCAACAATTCCACCAATATCAACAAAACTAAAAGCCACCTTTCATCTCAAATCATCGAACACAAAATAATACACAACATATGTCGTTGGAAATCCAGGTCCTGGCTTGGGACAGGCACAGAAATATGAGGGGGTTAAATCGGTTAATGGACTATATAAGTTAGGTCTCTTGACAAGTCAGTTCTCATGAATTTGATTGTTCGAAGATCATAGGACCAAAAATTATGTTCATCTGAAGAAGTTCCTCAATGTTTAAAAGGGTTTTGATTTTATTATTGGGACATTATCGGGACACCTTAATAGCAGTCCTCGCGATGAACACCAATCCTCAGACCCAAGACCAATAATATTTGTTAGGACCAGTAAATGTTTCAGTTTTTTTCGACGAAGTCGTATACGATCGCTTTTGAACTACTTTTGTTATGGACGCTGTTGCCTAGCAATTTTAAAGATGAAAATATTTTCTAACTTTTTGAATGGAGAATAATACAAATTTGGTAGGAGTTCGGAGAACGGAGTTAAAATGCTTGCAGTGATTTTCCGATTGTTTTTTTATTATAGAATTTGATTTGTACCAGTAAATTAAAATTTTCATTTGGAGGACTTACTTAGTGGTCCAAGTTCTTAATATTTTGTTTTTATGTTTGGGCTTGTATTGTCGTTTTTGTATTTAGACCATCAATCCTTGAAAATATGTTACTAATTGTATAATATGTCTTCATCTTTAACATCTACTTGACATAACTTGTGGGTTGATGAACGGAATAGTTTTCTTTGTACATTATTTATTTAGCATATATAAATTGTCTTGTCACATTCCTTGTAATTTACCTGTGACAGGTAACAAACAATTACATCTATTTATCTTACATTATTGTCACAAAACCATTATTATTTCAATAAATTAGTTTACAAATATATCATCTACGTTTAATTAATGTTTAATTAATCGGTTGAATGCATTAATATGGAGTGGGCGTGTTCATTTTAAAGTGTTTCTCGTTGGGGGGTCCATTTATATACCTTGTAACAGTTTTCTTAGCTATGAAATAGTTCATGTTTATCTTCAAAACAAAAATTTTGTAATTTTTTAATTAAATGGTTGTGGACAAACATTACCCAAGGCTTGCTATTGATATTATTTATGGTCATATTAATGCATTGTAAAGATAGAATACAACATTTGTTTAATGTCAAACAGTATTTACTAGGTCCAACAATCAAAATTTGAATGAAAAATAATTATACATTAAAGAACCCTCCCCCCCCCCCCCCAAAAAAAACAACAAAAAAAACATAAAAAACAAAAGAATTGGAATTTGAGAATTCCAGTCCAAGTAAAATATCAATATGAAAATTTTAATTATTCCTTAATGAAAAAAACCCCCCAAAACAGGAATTTGAGAATTACAAGTAGAATACCATATTTAGTATCCAATTGCAGATTTTAATGATATTTCCCATATTTTTCTTTAATTTAGTGAATTAAAACTTTTCAACCAGTTTTCAGGGGTTTCTTTAATACTTTTTTGTATTTGATGTAGAAGCCAGAAAAGTGATCAGAAGTTCAATGAACTTTAGAAGTACATGTATATGTTGTGATTGGGAAAAAGTTAATGACCTTAGCTAGGAAACTTATGTTGTACATATGTCACACCTGGCAATAAACAACAAAAAATGAAGTAATTATGATATACAGTCAAACTTGTCTAATCTGAACCTTGAATAATCCAGAATCCTGTATAAACCAACTTTTAAATAAATTACCAATGTAGGAAATCTTTGTTAATTTGAATATTGTTGAAAGTGGCATTAAACACCATAACCTCTTTTAAAATTTGACCTGTATAAGCTGAACACATGTCTATTCCGAACATATAAGTTGGTTCCAAGGAGGTTAGATTTAGACAGATTTCATTGTACCTGTCATCTGAGTTCAGAGTTCATAACCTGTCAATTATGAACCGATTAGAACTTTCAATAAGATTATTTGGTCGAAAATGGTTACCATCTTCCCATTTTACAGATTACATGTTAACTGGTCTAGTAATTCAGTCAGTTTTGTTGTTAGATTACATGTTAACTGGTCTAGTAATTCAGTCAGTTTTGTTGTTAGATTACATGTTAACTGGTCTAGTAATTCAGTCAGTTTTGTTGTTAGATTACATGTTAACTGGTCTAGTAATTCAGTCAGTTTTGTTGTTAGATTACATGTTAACTGGTCTAGTAATTCAGTCAGTTTTGTTGTTAGATTACATGTTAACTGGTCTAGTAATTCAGTAAGTTTTGTTGTTAGATTACATGTTAACTGGTCTAGTAATTCAGTCAGTTTTGTTGTTAGATTACATGTTAACTGGTCTAGTAATTCAGTCAGTTTTGTTGTTAGATTACATGTTAACTGGTCTAGTAATTCAGTCAGTTTTGTTGTTAGATTACATGTTAACTGGTCTAGTAATTCAGTCAGTTTTGTTGTTAGATTACATGTTAACTGGTCTAGTAATTCAGTCAGTTTTGTTGTTAGATTACATGTTAACTGGTCTAGTAATTCAGTCAGTTTTGTTGTTAGATTACATGTTAACTGGTCTAGTAATTCACTCAGTTTTGTTGTTAGATTACATGTTAACTGGTCTAGTAATTCAGTCAGTTTTGTTGTTAGATTACATGTTAACTGGTCTAGTAATTCAGTCAGTTTTGTTGTTAGAATACATGTTAACTGGTCTAGTAATTCAGTCAGTTTTGTTGTTAGATTACATGTTAACTGGTCTAGTAATTCAGTCAGTTTTGTTGTTAGATTACATGTTAACTGGTCTAGTAATTCAGTCAGTTTTGTTGTTAGATTACATGTTAACTGGTCTAGTAATTCAGTCAGTTTTGTTGTTAGATTACATGTTAACTGGTCTAGTCATTCAGTCAGTTTTGTTGTTAGATTACATGTTAACTGGTCTAGTAATTCAGTCAGTTTTGTTGTTAGATTACATGTTAACTGGTCTAGTAATTCAGTCAGTTTTGTTGTTAGATTACATGTTAACTGGTCTAGTAATTCAGTCAGTTTTGTTGTTAGATTACATGTTAACTGGTCTAGTAATTCAGTCAGTTTTGTTGTTAGATTACATGTTAACTGGTCTAGTAATTCAGTCAGTTTTGTTGTTAGATTACATGTTAACTGGTCTAGTAATTCAGTCAGTTTTGTTGTTAGATTACATGTTAACTGGTCTAGTAATTCAGTCAGTTTTGTTGTTAGATTACATGTTAACTGGTCTAGTAATTCAGTCAGTTTTGTTGTTAGATTACATGTTAACTGGTCTAGTAATTCAGTCAGTTTTGTTGTTAGATTACATGTTAACTGGTCTAGTAATTCAGTCAGTTTTATCAGATTACATGTTAACTGGTCTAGTAATTCAGTCAGTTTTGTTGTTAGATTACATGTTAACTGGTCTAGTAATTCAGTCAGTTTTGTTGTTAGATTATAGGTTAACTGGTCTAGTAATTCAGTCAGTTTTGTTGTTAGATTACATGTTAACTGGTCTAGTAATTCAGTCATTTTTGTTGTTAGATTACATGTTAACTGGTCTAGTAATTCACTCAGTTTTGTTGTTAGATTATAGGTTAACTGGTCTAGTAATTCAGTCAGTTTTGTTGTTAGATTATATGTTAACTGGTCTAGTAATTCAGTCAGTTTTGTTGTTAGATTACATGTTAACTGGTCTAGTAATTCACTCAGTTTTATCAGATTACATGTTAACTGGTCTAGTAATTCAGTCAGTTTTGTTGTTAGATTACATGTTAACTGGTCTAGTAATTCAGTCAGTTTTGTTGTTAGATTACATGTTAACTGGTCTAGTAATTCAGTCAGTTTTGTTGTTAGATTACATGTTAACTGGTCTAGTAATTCAGTCAGTTTTGTTGTTAGATTACATGTTAACTGGTCTAGTAATTCAGTCAGTTTTATCAGATTACATGTTAACTGGTCTAGTAATTCAGTCAGTTTTGTTGTTAGATTACATGTTAACTGGTCTAGTAATTCAGTCAGTTTTGTTGTTAGATTACATGTTAACTGGTCTAGTAATTCAGTCAGTTTTGTTGTTAGATTACATGTTAACTGGTCTAGTAATTCAGTCAGTTTTGTTGTTAGATTACATGTTAACTGGTCTAGTAATTCATTCAGTCAGTTTTATCAGATTACATGTTAACTGGTCTAGTAATTCAGTCAGTTTTGTTGTTAGATTACATGTTAACTGGTCTAGTAATTTAGTCAGTTTTGTTGTTAGATTACATGTTAACTGGTCTAGTAATTCAGTCAGTTTTGTTGTTAGATTACATGTTAACTGGTCTAGTAATTCAGTCAGTTTTGTTGTTAGATTACATGTTAACTGGTCTAGTAATTCAGTCAGTTTTGTTGTTAGATTACATGTTAACTGGTCTAGTAATTCAGTCAGTTTTGTTGTTAGATTACATGTTAACTGGTCTAGTAATTCAGTCAGTTTTGTTGTTAGATTACATGTTAACTGGTCTAGTAATTCAGTCAGTTTTGTTGTTAGATTACATGTTAACTGGTCTAGTAATTCAGTCAGTTTTGTTGTTAGATTACATGTTAACTGGTCTAGTAATTCACTCAGTTTTGTTGTTAGATTATAGGTTAACTGGTCTAGTAATTCAGTCAGTTTTGTTGTTAGATTACATGTTAACTGGTCTAGTAATTCAGTCAGTTTTGTTGTTAGATTACATGTTAACTGGTCTAGTAATTCAGTCAGTTTTGTTGTTAGATTACATGTTAACTGGTCTAGTAATTCAGTCAGTTTTGTTGTTAGATTATATGTTAACTGGTCTAGTAATTCAGTCAGTTTTGTTGTTAGATTACATGTTAACTGGTCTAGTAATTCAGTCAGTTTTGTTGTTAGATTATATGTTAACTGGTCTAGTAATTCAGTCAGTTTTGTTGTTAGATTACATGTTAACTGGTCTAGTAATTCAGTCAGTTTTGTTGTTAGATTACATGTTAACTGGTCTAGTAATTCAGTCAGTTTTGTTGTTAGATTACATGTTAACTGGTCTAGTAATTCAGTCAGTTTTGTTGTTAGATTACATGTTAACTGGTCTAGTAATTCAGTCAATTTTGTTGTTAGATTACATGTTAACTGGTCTAGTAATTCAGTCAGTTTTGTTGTTAGATTACATGTTAACTGGTCTAGTAATTCAGTCAGTTTTGTTGTTAGATTACATGTTAACTGGTCTAGTAATTCAGTCAGTTTTGTTGTTAGATTACATGTTAACTGGTCTAGTAATTCACTCAGTTTTGTTGTTAGATTATAGGTTAACTGGTCTAGTAATTCAGTCAGTTTTGTTGTTAGATTACATGTTAACTGGTCTAGTAATTCAGTCAGTTTTGTTGTTAGATTACATGTTAACTGGTCTAGTAATTCAGTCAGTTTTGTTGTTAGATTACATGTTAACTGGTCTAGTAATTCAGTCAGTTTTGTTGTTAGATTACATGTTAACTGGTCTAGTAATTCAGTCAGTTTTGTTGTTAGATTACATGTTAACTGGTCTAGTAATTTAGTCAGTTTTGTTGTTAGATTACATGTTAACTGGTCTAGTAATTCAGTCAGTTTTATCAGATTACATGTTAACTGGTCTAGTAATTTAGTCAGTTTTGTTGTTAGATTACATGTTAACTGGTCTAGTAATTCACTCAGTTTTGTTGTTAGATTATAGGTTAACTGGTCTAGTAATTCAGTCAGTTTTGTTGTTAGATTACATGTTAACTGGTCTAGTAATTCAGTCAGTTTTGTTGTTAGATTACATGTTAACTGGTCTAGTAATTCAGTCAGTTTTGTTGTTAGATTACATGTTAACTGGTCTAGTAATTCAGTCAGTTTTGTTGTTAGATTACATGTTAACTGGTCTAGTAATTCAGTCAGTTTTGTTGTTAGATTACATGTTAACTGGTCTAGTAATTCAGTCAGTTTTGTTGTTAGATTACATGTTAACTGGTCTAGTAATTCAGTCAGTTTTGTTGTTAGATTACATGTTAACTGGTCTAGTAATTCAGTCAGTTTTGTTGTTAGATTACATGTTAACTGGTCTAGTAATTCAGTCAGTTTTGTTGTTAGATTACATGTTAACTGGTCTAGTAATTCAGTCAGTTTTGTTGTTAGATTACATGTTAACTGGTCTAGTAATTCAGTCAGTTTTGTTGTTAGATTACATGTTAACTGGTCTAGTAATTCAGTCAGTTTTGTTGTTAGATTACATGTTAACTGGTCTAGTAATTCAGTCAATTTTGTTGTTAGATTACATGTTAACTGGTCTAGTAATTCAGTCAGTTTTGTTGTTAGATTACATGTTAACTGGTCTAGTAATTCAGTCAGTTTTGTTGTTAGATTACATGTTAACTGGTCTAGTAATTCAGTCAGTTTTGTTGTTAGATTACATGTTAACTGGTCTAGTAATTCACTCAGTTTTGTTGTTAGATTATAGGTTAACTGGTCTAGTAATTCAGTCAGTTTTGTTGTTAGATTACATGTTAACTGGTCTAGTAATTCAGTCAGTTTTGTTGTTAGATTACATGTTAACTGGTCTAGTAATTCAGTCAGTTTTGTTGTTAGATTACATGTTAACTGGTCTAGTAATTCAGTCAGTTTTGTTGTTAGATTACATGTTAACTGGTCTAGTAATTCAGTCAGTTTTGTTGTTAGATTACATGTTAACTGGTCTAGTAATTCAGTCAGTTTTGTTGTTAGATTACATGTTAACTGGTCTAGTAATTCAGTCAGTTTTGTTGTTAGATTACATGTTAACTGGTCTAGTAATTTAGTCAGTTTTGTTGTTAGATTACATGTTAACTGGTCTAGTAATTCAGTCAGTTTTATCAGATTACATGTTAACTGGTCTAGTAATTTAGTCAGTTTTGTTGTTAGATTACATGTTAACTGGTCTAGTAATTCAGTCAGTTTTGTTGTTAGATTACATGTTAACTGGTCTAGTAATTCAGTCAGTTTTGTTGTTAGATTACATGTTAACTGGTCTAGTAATTCAGTCAGTTTTGTTGTTAGATTACATGTTAACTGGTCTAGTAATTCAGTCAGTTTTGTTGTTAGATTACATGTTAACTGGTCTAGTAATTCAGTCAGTTTTGTTGTTAGATTACATGTTAACTGGTCTAGTAATTCACTCAGTTTTGTTGTTAGATTATAGGTTAACTGGTCTAGTAATTCAGTCAGTTTTGTTGTTAGATTACATGTTAACTGGTCTAGTAATTCAGTCAGTTTTGTTGTTAGATTACATGTTAACTGGTCTAGTAATTCAGTCAGTTTTGTTGTTAGATTATATGTTAACTGGTCTAGTAATTCAGTCAGTTTTGTTGTTAGATTACATGTTAACTGGTCTAGTAATTCAGTCAGTTTTGTTGTTAGATTATATGTTAACTGGTCTAGTAATTCAGTCAGTTTTGTTGTTAGATTACATGTTAACTGGTCTAGTAATTCAGTCAGTTTTGTTGTTAGATTACATGTTAACTGGTCTAGTAATTCAGTCAGTTTTGTTGTTAGATTACATGTTAACTGGTCTAGTAATTCAGTCAGTTTTGTTGTTAGATTACATGTTAACTGGTCTAGTAATTCAGTCAATTTTGTTGTTAGATTACATGTTAACTGGTCTAGTAATTCAGTCAGTTTTGTTGTTAGATTACATGTTAACTGGTCTAGTAATTCAGTCAGTTTTGTTGTTAGATTACATGTTAACTGGTCTAGTAATTCAGTCAGTTTTGTTGTTAGATTACATGTTAACTGGTCTAGTAATTCACTCAGTTTTGTTGTTAGATTATAGGTTAACTGGTCTAGTAATTCAGTCAGTTTGTTGTTAGATTACATGTTAACTGGTCTAGTAATTCAGTCAGTTTTGTTGTTAGATTACATGTTAACTGGTCTAGTAATTCAGTCAGTTTTGTTGTTAGATTACATGTTAACTGGTCTAGTAATTCAGTCAGTTTTGTTGTTAGATTACATGTTAACTGGTCTAGTAATTTAGTCAGTTTTGTTGTTAGATTACATGTTAACTGGTCTAGTAATTCAGTCAGTTTTATCAGATTACATGTTAACTGGTCTAGTAATTTAGTCAGTTTTGTTGTTAGATTACATGTTAACTGGTCTAGTAATTCAGTCAGTTTTGTTGTTAGTTTACATGTTAACTGGTCTAGTAATTCAGTCAGTTTTGTTGTTAGATTACATGTTAACTGGTCTAGTAATTCAGTCAGTTTTGTTGTTAGATTACATGTTAACTGGTCTAGTAATTCACTCAGTTTTGTTGTTAGATTATAGGTTAACTGGTCTAGTAATTCAGTCAGTTTTGTTGTTAGATTACATGTTAACTGGTCTAGTAATTCAGTCAGTTTTGTTGTTAGATTACATGTTAACTGGTCTAGTAATTCAGTCAGTTTTGTTGTTAGATTACATGTTAACTGGTCTAGTAATTCAGTCAGTTTTGTTGTTAGATTACATGTTAACTGGTCTAGTAATTCAGTCAGTTTTATCAGATTACATGTTAACTGGTCTAGTAATTTAGTCAGTTTTGTTGTTAGATTACATGTTAACTGGTCTAGTAATTCACTCAGTTTTGTTGTTAGATTATAGGTTAACTGGTCTAGTAATTCAGTCAGTTTTGTTGTTAGATTACATGTTAACTGGTCTAGTAATTCAGTCAGTTTTGTTGTTAGATTACATGTTAACTGGTCTAGTAATTCAGTCAGTTTTGTTGTTAGATTACATGTTAACTGGTCTAGTAATTCAGTCAGTTTTGTTGTTAGATTACATGTTAACTGGTCTAGTAATTCAGTCAGTTTTGTTGTTAGATTACATGTTAACTGGTCTAGTAATTCAGTCAGTTTTGTTGTTAGATTACATGTTAACTGGTCTAGTAATTCAGTCAGTTTTGTTGTTAGATTACATGTTAACTGGTCTAGTAATTCACTCAGTTTTGTTGTTAGATTACATGTTAACTGGTCTAGTAATTCACTCAGTTTTGTTGTTAGATTACATGTTAACTGGTCTAGTAATTCAGTCAGTTTTGTTGTTAGATTACATGTTAACTGGTCTAGTAATTCAGTCAGTTTTGTTGTTAGATTACATGTTAACTGGTCTAGTAATTCAGTCAGTTTTGTTGTTAGATTACATGTTAACTGGTCTAGTAATTCAGTCAGTTTTATCAGATTACATGTTAACTGGTCTAGTAATTCAGTCAGTTTTGTTGTTAGATTACATGTTAACTGGTCTAGTAATTCAGTCAGTTTTGTTGTTAGATTACATGTTAACTGGTCTAGTAATTTAGTCAGTTTTGTTGTTAGATTACATGTTAACTGGTCTAGTAATTCACTCAGTTTTGTTGTTAGATTACATGTTAACTGGTCTAGTAATTCAGTCAGTTTTGTTGTTAGATTACATGTTAACTGGTCTAGTAATTCAGTCAGTTTTGTTGTTAGATTACATGTTAACTGGTCTAGTAATTCACTCAGTTTTGTTGTTAGATTACATGTTAACTGGTCTAGTAATTTAGTCAGTTTTGTTGTTAGATTACATGTTAACTGGTCTAGTAATTCAGTCAGTTTTGTTGTTAGATTACATGTTAACTGGTCTAGTAATTCAGTCAGTTTTGTTGTTAGATTACATGTTAACTGGTCTAGTAATTCAGTCAGTTTTGTTGTTAGATTACATGTTAACTGGTCTAGTAATTCAGTCAGTTTTGTTGTTAGATTACATGTTAACTGGTCTAGTAATTTAGTCAGTTTTGTTGTTAGATTACATGTTAACTGGTCTAGTAATTCAGTCAGTTTTGTTGTTAGATTACATGTTAACTGGTCTAGTAATTCAGTCAGTTTTGTTGTTAGATTACATGTTAACTGGTCTAGTAATTCAGTCAGTTTTGTTGTTAGATTACATGTTAACTGGTCTAGTAATTCAGTCAGTTTTGTTGTTAGATTACATGTTAACTGGTCTAGTAATTCAGTCAGTTTTGTTGTTAGATTACATGTTAACTGGTCTAGTAATTCAGTCAGTTTTGTTGTTAGATTACATGTTAACTGGTCTAGTAATTCAGTCAGTTTTGTTGTTAGATTACATGTTAACTGGTCTAGTAATTCAGTCAGTTTTGTTGTTAGATTACATGTTAACTGGTCTAGTAATTCAGTCAGTTTTGTTGTTAGATTACATGTTAACTGGTCTAGTAATTTAGTCAGTTTTGTTGTTAGATTACATGTTAACTGGTCTAGTAATTCAGTCAGTTTTGTTGTTAGATTACATGTTAACTGGTCTAGTAATTCAGTCAGTTTTGAAGTCAGTAATTGTATTGTTATACTTAAGTGTTCAGACTTGTATGTAAGTAATATATTGGTATTATATATTTGTTTCTGATTTGAAAGCTTGTCTACTGGTCTGATACATTGCAGTGTTATTGTCTACTGGTCTGATACATTGCAGTGTTATTGCATCATTACGATAGTAAAATAGGTCAGTAAAAACGTAGATATCTAATTTAGTTCACTAGAAACGTTTCTGCAATTACCTTTATCAGGTATAATCATAGTCAAAAAATTTGAAAGCAAAATAATTTAAAAGTCATTGCAAGCAAGTAAAACAAGGGGCCAAAACAGGATCGCCAAAATTGCCTGAGGTCTCTTATGCCTGAGGGAGATTGACGTTAGTTTTAATAAAATACATCAATTAGGAATTGTAAATTACAACATAAATATATTTAATAAAATATCAGGGCTGAAGCACTGTGACATCAATTAACACTACGTAATAAGAGGTCTTGATATTGTTAAAATTGATAAATAATGGTTTCTAGATGGTAAATGAAATTCTATTTAAAATGCATGTACTCCGGTTTCCTCCACCAATAAAACTGACTGCCACGATATAACTGAAAATATTGTTGAAAGTGGCATTAAACACCATTAACCAAACAAAACCTAGGGGGCCCGGGTGGCTCAATGAGTTAGGTTGTTGGATCTAACAACTCATACAAAGCCTATCACCAATACAGCGTGGGTTCGCGCCCAGCTTTGTAAGCTACAAAAAGGGTGCACTCGACTCGCAGCCGCAAGTGATTAAGTTTACCAGTTGCTTGCCCAGGGTCGGTGGTTCTCTCCGGGTATTCCGGTTTCCTCCACCACTAAAACTGGTCGCCATGATATAGCTGAAATATTGCTGAAAGTGGCGTAAACACCAAAATACAAATTCAAATTCAAATTCCAAACAAAACCATCTAAAGTCTTTGTTAATTTATCTTGTGTCATTCAAAAACACCTGTCTATTTCAAACCAAAAAAGAATGGCCGAAAGAATATTGGATTTAGATAGGTTTCACTGCAGTCATTTGTTTTATCAACAATTTTTTTTGTACTGGGTAACAACTTTTAATACTCGAAATGTACTTGAAATATTCTAATACTGGTTATAATTCAAATCTGATACTCTAGGATTATAAAAAAAAACTTATAAAAAATATAACTAGATCCTTCATTCCCGAAAGAATTTTAAATTTTTATGAAAAATATCATAATAATGATGTATTATGATAAGACTAGAAAATCATTATTAGATTTATGGGATAACGTTGGCTTGTTATTAGCCGATAATGAGCAAGAATGATGGAGAATCTGCTCCGAGCCAGCTGTGATCTTTGAAGACTTCAGTGGTACTAGAAGATCCATATACTCTGTGTGACATCTGATTTCCTGAAATAATTTTTTCGGAGTTAATAATCACTTCCTACATGAAGAATTTACCATTCCTTTACAATGTGTTATGTATTGCTTTTGTGTTATTGCATCAATCTTTATGTATTCTGGAGGCAAACAGATACCAGTGGGAAAAAAATTTGTCTTGTGTTGAGATTCATTTTTTCTTACTTAAGTGCAATTACAACAGATAAAGTAAAGTTTTCGCAGTGATTTACAATTTGTTAAGGCATGCATTAGCTATTTAAGTTAACTATGATTATTATGTGTAATTTGTAGTATCGTAATTGATTTACTTTTCATAGGAAACTGATTCCAGGGCAATTTCCGAGGAAAGAAATTTAACACTTACTTATTTCATTAATATATTCATTGAAGTTACTCATTTAGCAAAACAAATATTTGCTTTTAACTGGATTATTCCATTGATAAGGGGGGGTTTCAGATTGGTATGATAGATTATGACAATCTTGGGTTATGAGCGAGTAATGGACTCTGTCAAGGTAAATGAGTCAGAGTGAGAGGTAAATGAGTCAGAGTGAGAGGTAAATGAGTCAGAGTGAGAGGTAAATGAGTCAGAATGAGAGGTAGATGTTTTGCTGATAAGTTGAGTCTTTAGGAGCAACATTTTTTACTTGTTCTCCAGAACTGCTGCATGCCAAGTCACCAGACTTGACAGAAATGTTCTCCAGAACTGCTGCATGCCAAGTCACCGGAATTGACAGAAATGTTCTCCAGAACTGCTGCATGCCAAGTCACCAGACTTGACAGAAATGTTCTCCAGAACTGCTGCATGCCAAGTCACCAGACTTGACAGAAATGTTCTCCAGAACTGCTGCATGCCAAGTCACCAGACTTGACAGAAATGTTCTCTAGAACTGCTGCATGCCAAGTCACCAGACTTGACAGAAATGTTCTCCAGAACTGCTGCATGCCAAGTCACCTGACTTGACAGAAATGTTCTCCAGAACTGCTGCATGCCAAGTCACCAGACTTGACAGAAATGTTCTCCAGAACTGCTGCATGCCAAGTCACCAGACTTGACAGAAATGTTCTCCAGAACTGCTGCATGCCAAGTCACCTGACTTGACAGAAATGTTCTCCAGAACTGCTGCATGCCAAGTCACCAGACTTGACAGAAATGTTCTCCAGAACTGCTGCATGCCAAGTCACCAGACTTGACAGAAATGTTCTCCAGAACTGCTGCATGCCAAGTCACCAGACTTGACAGAAATGTTCTCCAGAACTGCTGCATGCCAAGTCACCGGACTTGACAGAAATGTTCTCCAGAACTGCTGCATGCCAAGTCACCAGACTTGACAGAAATGTTCTCCAGAACTGCTGCATGCCAAGTCACCTGACTTGACAGAAATGTTCTCCAGAACTGCTGCATGCCAAGTCACCAGACTTGACAGAAATGTTCTCCAGAACTGCTGCATGCCAAGTCACCAGACTTGACAGAAATGTTCTCCAGAACTGCTGCATACCAAGTCACCAGAATAGACAGAAATGTTCTCCAGAACTGCTGCAT
This sequence comes from Bathymodiolus brooksi, assembly GCA_963680875.1. Taxonomy (NCBI): domain Eukaryota; kingdom Metazoa; phylum Mollusca; class Bivalvia; order Mytilida; family Modiolidae; genus Bathymodiolus; species Bathymodiolus brooksi. Next base: position 26,003,570 of record OY804581.1, on the reverse strand, counting down.
GCCAAGTCACCAGACTTGACAGAAATGTTCTCCAGAACTGCTGCATGCCAAGTCACCTGACTTGACAGAAATGTTCTCCAGAACTGCTGCATGCCAAGTCACCAGACTTGACAGAAATGTTCTCCAGAACTGCTGCATGCCAAGTCACCTGACTTGACAGAAATGTTCTCCAGAACTGCTGCATGCCAAGTCACCAGACTTGACAGAAATGTTCTCCAGAACTGCTGCATGCCAAGTCACCAGACTTGACAGAAATGTTCTCCAGAACTGCTGCATACCAAGTCACCAGAATAGACAGAAATGTTCTCCAGAACTGCTGCATGCCAAGTCACCAGACTTGACAGAAATGTTCTCCAGAACTGCTGCATGCCAAGTCACCTGACTTGACAGAAATGTTCTCCAGAACTGCTGCATGCCAAGTCACCAGACTTGACAGAAATGTTCTCCAGAACTGCTGCATGCCAAGTCACCAGACTTGACAGAAATGTTCTCCAGAACTGCTGCATACCAAGTCACCAGAATAGACAGAAATGTTCTCCAGAACTGCTGCATGCCAAGTCACCAGACTTGACAGAAATGTTCCCCAGAACTGCTGCATGCCAAGTCACCAGACTTGACAGAAATGTTCTCCAGAACTGCTGCATGCCAAGTCACCAGACTTGACAGAAATGTTCTCCAGAACTGCTACATGCCAAGTCACCGGACTTGACAGAAATTTTCTCTTTAGGTTTCTTTCAGAAATGCTATTGCATGTACATTTAGAGCAATTTTGAATCCAATTTGGGCTCTGATTGGCTCAAACATTTTATACTTCTTTTCAAGAACTACTGAATGCAAAGGCACTAAAATAATTCTGCCTCAGTGATCCTGAACAAGTGTTAAAACTTTCTGGGGCAAATGCTCTCATGGTCCTTAATTGGTGGAAATGCTTTCAATTATAGAATATGTTAAATACATCAAAGCTCCTATTAGCCAAAATTATATTCAAACATCCTTTTTATTTTGTTTAAATTAAATGAACTCTATCCTTAACAAGTTGGACAAAGGGAATTATTCAAATTGGCTTATCTTGTATGGAGACATCCTGACATACTTGTAGTGTATTTTTAGTTAGTTTAAGTGAAGGTTTATCGTAACCCATTCACGGCCAGGAACAAAGATTGTATTCAAGTGATGTAGGTAAATATGTTAAATGTATTGCTCAAGCATTTCAATTAAAAGGTTTTATAAAGATATAATTGTAAACATTCATATTTTTTAAAATTTAGGACCTAAAGTGTGGGACTAATATCGGACAAAATTGTGTACTTAGAGTTCACACCATTGACTATATTTCTTATTTGAGCTTAGTTGCCCATGGGATCTTGTAATGATTAGACCAGTCTCATTATATTTGGTCCACACATTGATCATGGTGGGTACTCTGTCGTGTGTCATCACATTTTGACCTCCACTAGTTCATGATCTATTCACTTTGTTAAATTTACCTAAAGTTTTCTGGATTTACAAAAGTTTCTCCATTGCTAATACATGTACTAAATTGTCCTTCTAATGAGAATCCACCCCTGTTTATAAGGCCACTATTTCATTGCAGAAAGGGGTGTCCTTTTAAGATGTGGGACTACTGTACTAGTAGAAGGCTATATATAAGTTGTGCATATGTCACCTTAACTTGTCTTAAATTCTATGGTCCATTGGCTTTGTTTAGTTTGTGACAGAAAAAAAAGATTTGCAGGAGAGGGTCAAATGCTTACCTGAACCCCCTGTCTGAATCCACATCTTCAATCTCCATGAACATGGAAAGGTATGCAGAAAGGCTGTTATTATCCCTCAGTGTTTAAAATGGGAAATATTATCATATCTCATGATATAGAAATTTTTCATTTGAATTTCAAATTATGTGAAATATGCCATTGTGGCCTTTACGATAATAATGATCTAACCATAGATCTGGTACAATTGTACCTAATTTTTGAACAAATTGAAATGTATTGTTATGGAATAATAATGTTACTGATTTTCATTATAACTGCAAGCCTGATGACAGACGCTTATAACACATCTTCAACCAATCAACAGCCAGCTTTTTTATGTATGGGATGATCCACTTTGTGAGCAGATCATACTCATTTGCATATAAACTTCATTTAGAAACAATAAGACCATGCTTAGAAATTTGAGTTAGTTTGCTGTTTCTTGACCCATAATTTTTTGAATGGGAGAAGTAGACAGACAACTGGTTGTTTTCTTTCAATGATACTCAGATACATTCATGCTAAAAATAGTACGAAAAAAGACGTTTTGGTTGCGCATTGGTCATTTGGAAAACAAGAAACCAATGATGTTTTATGGATGGCCTGATCAGCTCTTCATCAGGTGGGCAATTACAGCCTCCATGGAATATGCTGTTTTAAATATCTTCCATCAATTTATGAAGTTGTAAAAAAAAAAAAAAAAAAAAATTCTTTGTGTACAGTTAAAGCACTAACTATCTCAAGAAGATTCTATACTGCTACAAAGAAGCAATTATATTCCAGAATAGAAGTGAAATATTTCATATACACATGTAATATTACATCCAGGAAATAAAATAAAAATATTTGCAATTTGTGTTTAAATTTACAACACCCACATATTATGTATGACCTTTAATATGACCTTTTAGATAGGATTTCATTGTTGATAATTAATTGGAATTAAATTTGAGTATTTCTTCCTTTTAGAAATTTTGAAATAGGCTAGATGGGTTCTCATGTGTCTGAATGAATTTACTTATTAGCTGTTTGACAGCTAAACATAAATAAATGTCTGTTTCTAATTGAAATTATCTATTGAATGAAGCAGACTGGATGACTGACTTCTACCTCAGAAGACAAGAGTCTGTTGCTTAAAGACCATTACTCTCGGGACAATATTATTAAAAGAAAATTTAAACAGTGATGGTTAACAATTCCACCAATATCAATAAAAAGAACAAACTATCTCGCATCCCAACCCATTGAATACAAAAAAGACCACAACATATGGCATTGTAAATCCAGGTCCAGGCTAGTGAAAGGCACAAATGTGACCACAACATATGGCATTGTAAATCCAGGTCCAGGCTAGTGAAAGGCACAGAAATGTGACCACAATATATGGCATTGTAAGTCCAGGCTAGTGAAAGGCGCAAAAATGTGACCACAACATATGGCATTGTAAATCCATGTCCAGGCTAGTGAAAGGCACAAAAATGTGACCACAATATATGGCATTGTAAATCCAGGTCCAGGCTAGTGAAAAGCACAAACCTGTGGCAGGGTTAACTCCCTTTTCATAAACTGAAGAATTCTGTACATCATTATTTTAATTGGCCACCAACTTGTTGTCATTCATTCTGTTTATCAATTGGTACCATATCCCTGTATTATCTCACCAATTAACCAGAATGGTGATGAAATAACTGTAATATTTTTTGCTGTTTTTGGTTTGGCAATCATAACCTCAAATTATAGCATGCCACAATATAGCTGAAATACTGCTAAGATTTGTGCTAACTACCAATCGATCAATCAAGTTATACTTTACTTCTTTTGTAACTAGATTGAACTATTGTAATATGTACCTACTTCTATTAAATTTTACATTTACCAAATATTTTAAGGTCTCTACTACAAGAGGAAGACCTTATTGTATTTCTTTTGATTTTTTTTCTGCTTGTTTTGGGAACCTCAAAACCTAAAGAGTCAACTAAGGTATTCTTTACACCGTTATCTCCCAGAACACAGAAAACCTGTGTTATTGAAATAACTCCATAACCACCGTAATAGGCACAGCAAAATTGAAGAAGGAAAAATGTTTTAGAATTTACACTGAAATTTCATCCTCATTGACCAAAGTGTTTTGACAACTCCCTTGAGTGGATAATTGCACACTAATTTTGACCAATCCTGTTAGTACTATGTATGTAGTAGAAACTTGGGCACCTCGCCAAGGATCATTAAAATGGTCGAAAGGTCAAAGGTCACATTGACGTTGAACTTTGTTATCGAAATAACTTGGGAATCGTAATAGATGGGCAAGTCTCAAATCATGAAAATTTTCACCACGTCTAGATATATCTTTGCTCTGTTTTGGGCGGAAAAGATATTATCACTCTGTAAGGGGAATAACTCTAATTAACGTTCGTAAACAAATATTTATAGTTGTAACAAGTTAGCTGTTTATTAGAGAGAGCCAGGGTTTTCAAAATTGAACATAAAATTTACTATCCTTTAAAATGACCTCAAGGTCAAAGGTCATGAATCCGTAAGTTGCCTTTGGAAGCCAAAAAGTAATCTAAGAACTATATATTTTTAGAATCGGGAAAGCAAATACTATTTTTCCTGAGCAAAAGTAAAAAAATGTCTTGAGCAACAATATATTTAAAGAATGAGGAGACCAAGAAATATATCAAATGATAGTTTTCCCTACGACCATAGAAAACATCAACAACCCTATCATAATGTTAATAGCTAAGACATACTGAAGGAAATGTCCTGTTGTCCTGTCTTGGTTCAGGCACAAACATTTAGTAGGATTAAACTGACTGATGGTATCACAACAATTTCCTCTTTATATCTTTTAACCCAAAAATCCTGAATACTGTCAAATTGGTATAAAAACACAAATAATATGGATGGGGAATAACTCCAGAATAGCTTGCACAGTAATTTCCATCTAGTAGTAGGCATATTTCAATATAGGTTATCATAATTGGGTCATGCCCCAATTTTTACCTAGAAAAAGGACAGTTATTCATCTTGTCACTTTTTCAAGTAAGAATGTGATGCTTCTACGATATAAAAAGATCATTTTATAATAAATGATAGCTGGGAGGATATGTTGTCATTTATACAGCTCTTGATGCAATTATTTTCATAATTTGCCAAAGCAATGACACAGACTATAGAGACTCGCATAATAGATGTATCACAATGAAGTTTAAATCAGGCTTTGTTCTACAAACCAATAAAAAAGAACCTTACTAAAGCTCCATTTCAGCACGCAATAAACGTAGATAACTTAGATTTCACGTGGGAATCGAGGATAACATATACCAATCATCCTCTAGAACAGAGAGGCTAAATCACGAGAGACCCTCTAATCAATATCACAGATATTTTCAGTGCTGATTTATTTACAACAGGATAGACCTGATAGTGGTTACTGGTCTTGAGATTTATGTACAGACAATAGTAGTTGCCCCCTTGGTAGCAGTTTAATGTACTTGTTGTTATTAGGAAATTATTTGCTTATTGGTACCAATTTGGATTCATCCATACAGTGTTTTCTGGCTGTTATTGAAAGAAAAAAATGATGTATTATCACTTGTCTGCCAGTCTACAGCATCAAGCTAGTTGATGTATTATTGTAGCTGATGACAGACAAATGGTGATTGGTCATCTGTCTTATGCCAGGGATTTTTTTTTGTATATTAAGAGTCTTCGGCTTATGAAAGAGATTTGGAATTGAAGGACTTCTGTTGGCCACTTAGCATGAGGTCTATAGTCGGTGTATAATGCCATCCGGTCTATTGTCAGTGTAAAATGCCATGATGTCTATTGTCAGTGTAAAATGCCATAAGGTCTATTGTCAGTATATAATGTCATCAGGTCTATTGTCAGTGTAAAATGCCATGATGTCTATTGTCAGCATAAAATGCCATGAGGTCTATAATCAGTGTAATATGACTGCAGGTCTATTGTCAGCGTAAAATGACATCAGTTCTATTGTCAGCATAAAATGCCATGATGTCTATTGTCAGCATAAACTGCCATGATGTCTATTATCAGTGTAAAATGACATCAGGTCTATTGTCAGCTTAAAATGACATTATACCTATTGTCAGTGTAAAATGACATCAGGTCTATTGTCAGCATAAAATGACATCAGGTCTATTGTCAGCTTAAAATGTCATGAGGTCTATTGTCAGTGTAAAATGAAATGAGGTCTATTGTCAGCACAAAATGACATCAGGTCTATTGTCAGCATAAAATGACATCAGGTCTATTGTCAGCATAAAATGACATCAGATCTATCATCAGTGTAAAATGACATCAGATCTATCATCAGTGTAAAATGACATCAGATCTATCATCAGTGTAAAATGACATCAGATCTATCATCAGTGTAAAATGACATCAGATCTATCATCAGTGTAAAATGACATCAGATCTATCATCAGTGTAAAATGACATCAGATCTATCATCAGTGTAAAATGACATCAGATCTATCATCAGTGTAAAATGATATCAGGTATTTTGTCATCACTTTGTATTGATATATGTTACTGTAGTCCCCCCTTTTTTTAAGATATGTCTCCTGCAATGAAAAAATGGCCTTACAAGAAAGGTGACCTCTCTTGAGAGGGATAATTTAGTTGTATTCATTATCTCATTGCAAAAAATGAAAATCTTTGAAATTGAAAACCAAAACAAATTTGGAAACGGCAAAGCAGAAAATAATTGGTGATTGGTCCTTATAAATTTGCGTTATCTTTATTTTTATTTCACTCAAAAATCCAAGATGGCTACCATATTACATATAACTGTACAAGCAACATGTCTAACATGATAATTTAGTTTAAAATTCAGCAGCATTGTTGTACAACTAGGTTACATTGATAGCACTAGTTACATTGATAGCACTAGTTACATTGATAGCACTAGTTACAGTCTGCAGTTTCATTTAGTAGACTACTATTTTACTATAAGAGATAAAAAGTCAGATAATATACCATTAAAAAGGTAAAAATTGTCTAGGGTAAATGAAATTGTCCAATTTACTGGCTATGGTTGTTTGATTGTTGTAATTATAGACTTACAAGTTATACTGTTACCATAGGAATAGCTTTAATTAAAACTTAATGCTGTCTACAAGATAGATTAATTTACATCTTTTGTATTGGTTGGTGTCCATATAATTCATCCAGTAGAAAAATGGTGACAATTTGTATAAGATATCTTAGAATATTTTTCCTGATAATAAATACTATTATGTTTTAGTTATGTTTTTTGTTCACTTGTTAGGTATTATCATCATGTCGTCGTCCTCAGTTCACTTTTACATTTTAATCTTCTCTGAAACCACTGATCCAATTAGAAGCAAACTTGGTTCATTGGATGGTCCTCAACAAAGTTGATGGTAATTTTCTGTGTGGAAATCTAATCCAGCAAGTGCAACAAAAGGCCCCAATGTGCCAAAAAATGTGTTTACAACAAATTTTAATGAATTATTTTCTTAATGTTCATTATAATATTCTCTTTATATAGTATGCCAACAGATATTTTTATGGCTCTTAGCCTCTTACCATTACCAAGAAATTAGGGGGTACAAATCTGACCGACATGCAAAATTTATATATTTATATATTTTACATGAAGTCTGATTTAGATAGTTTTTTCTTTAGATTCCTTATGCAATTCCCAGGCTGTATTTTACAAACAGATTTGACTTGGCTCTATGGTTTCTTGAGATAAAGGGAGCCAAAATTGACCAACATCCAAAATGATAACTACAGTGGGACTTGTGCAATCCGACACCTAAGTTTTCCAACATCCTGTGACATCCGACAAAAATTTATGGTCCTAAAGTATTTCTGTTAACTAAAATAAAACCTGAGTATTCCAAGATCCTGTACAATCCGACACATTTTCTTGGTCCCTTGGTGTATCGAATTAGACAGGTTCCACTGTATTTTTATTTTTAAAGCAATTTTTTTTTAAATTCCTTTAAGAAAATTCTGTATTAGTATGCCAACAGATTTTGCATAGCTCTTACCGTTTTCAAGATATAAAGTGGTTAAAATGGGGCCAATACTCAAGTTTTGAATTTTTATTTTTAAGTCCAAAAGCTTTTTTTTTTTATACATTAAATTCTTTTTGCAACTTCCTGTCTCTATTTGTCAAACAGATTTGACCTAGCTCTTATGGACTCTGTGATGAAATAGGCCACAATGTTTTGGTCATATTATGTTATGGGTCTGTCATTATCTAACAAATCCTCGGAGATATGTGTCATGATTAACCTCCTCAGAATGATGTAGAGGTGGATGGTAGATGTGACTCACAGGTCATAGTACCTATCTTTTGTATTATTACTTTTAGTAGGCATGAATATGTAGGGGGAGACTGTTCCATAAAGAAAGTGTTTTAAAGATGTAAAATTCTTGGAATTTTTTTTTTTAAAAACAATATAATTCAATTTGAATATTATAAAGAGCATCAACCATGTGAGCAGAGGAATACATGCTTATGTAGGCCTCTTCTTTATTTGTCTTCCTACTTTTATTAAACAAGAAAAGGAAAATTGTTCCAGAACAAATTTGAATTAAAAAAGAAAATTTAATTCCCAGAAATGTTATTTCTAATACCCATGTAATCCTACAGAATAATTTGTATTAAAATGATTTACGACAATCTTTGTATCGGATTTGAATACTTTCACCCAGAGAATAACAAATATCCTTTACATTATTAGTCTAGTACAAAGCAGACATCATCATTATTATCATCTCATCAAAAAGTAACTACATTTAAATGTCATATTATGCAGATATATCATGTTTGGGAGGGGTATTTTCGAAAATTACCAGTCGAGAGATGAAAAAATTTCTGAGCCGAATGGCGAGGGAAATTTAGTCTCAAAACTGGTATTTTTCGCAAATATCCCTCCCAAACATGATATATCTGTTTAATTACACCGAATATTATTTAGAACACTGGTTAAATAAATAATACCTTTTGTTTGTCGTTTTCAGGACCTAATATGATGTATCTGTTTAATTATAACGAATGATGTTACATAAAACGCACAACTGATAACGTTTTACAAATTTTATTACAAGGGTCTCGGTGAAGGGTAAAAACGGCAAATACGATTTTGCAAATACCATGAAAAAAAGTTAAATCTTATGCAAATACACCTATATGAAGTAAAAATTCTGCAAATTCACAATGCAAGGCCTGAATTTGTAAAAAATATCACGACTATTAACCAATCAGAATCCAGCATTCTTATATAAGGTGTAATTATATGCAGATATATCATGTTTGCGAGTGGTATTTGCGAAAAATACCAGTCGAGAGACGAAAAATTTCCTGAGCCGAAAGGAGAGGGACATTTAGTCTCAAGACTGGTATTTTTCGCAAATACCCCTCCCAATATGATATATCTGTTTAATTACACCAAATATTATTTAGAACATTGGCTAAATAAATAATACCTTTTGTTTGTCGTTTTCAGGATATTCTGTTTTTATTGTTTGTTTCAGGAACGTTACTTTACGTAAAAAGGTAAAGAAGAAATATTTCGAATGAATTTGGCGGTTTGAGGCACGCGAGGGTAAAAAAGTGAAATAAGTTTACATCGGAACACCTTCGGGCTTCAAATTTGATTAATCACGTTATATTTACCTTACATATAAAGGTAATGAAGAAATATTCCGAATGAATTTGGCGGTTTGATGCATGCGAGGGTAAAAAAGGTAAATACATTTTCGCAAATACTACGGCACAGAGAAAAAAAAGTTAAATTCTCATGCAAATACCCCGGCAGCGGTAAAAATGAACGAAATTAATCCTAAATATGAAAATACACGAAAAATACACCGGCTATTAACCAATCAAAATCCAGGATTCTTATATAAGGTGTAATTATTCCTAAAACAAAGCATGTAGGGAGAGACATATGTTTTTGCATGAAAAACAACCTTTAAATTTAATTTAATATCGTTCTTTGAAAACACTGGGTCAATTGGCACCAAACTTGAACTGGAATAGTCATTGAATGGTTCTTTTATACTGATGTTGCATTTTTTGTATGATTCAAACATTAATTCTACAATATTCTGGTACTTTTTAGCTTATACTGTTACCATTTGTTGGCGTCTTACACCCCTCATACGTCGTAAAAATTTTATATTTAAGTCTTCTTCTTTGAAATCGCCTTGCAAAATAAAAGCTGCCATGACAAAAAATAAAAAATTCTTTTAATGACTTCAATAGGATACCAGTAATTTTAAGCTGAAATCAGATTAAATTTGAACTTTTTACTTGTTTATCATAGGTTTTGACTTTTCTATGAAATTTAGAAGTCAAAGTGAAAATCAGACTTAGGGAGTCTCTGGTTTGATAAATTAACAATGTTTTAGAATCTTTAATACAATAGTGACAACTGAATGGGCAATATTTGTGGTTCTCATCAGATGGTTTTGTTATTGTCATGAAATTTCTGATTATCTCCCCTTGTTCAAATATTTACCTAGACTGAACTGACATATTGATGACTTTTGGTTCAATAGGTGTGTATAATATTTATTTTATTCATCAAACCAAATACACATCATTGAATGATTAATACCTTGTAATTTAGATTAATAAATAATCAACCACAATAATATAATGATACTTACACTATTCATTTATTTAATCAACATTATTAAGAAAAAACTGGTAGAACCTGCTAAAGTGGGTCACAGGTCACTGTAATCGGGCGGCTGTATCGAGAAACAGATACGTTGTTGAAAAAACTGTTGATATTCATAAAATATTGATAAATGCAATACAATTTTATGTTTGTCTTCAAGAAATATGATAGACAAAACCATGTGTGAAGTTTTATGACGAAATATCTCCAATTTCTATGTAAATTTACGAGTCCAAGTGGGGAAACACCCACAGGTAATTTTAGCGATGTATTTTTTATCTTGGACAAGAATAATGAGCGTCCTGATTGGATCACCGATTTAAAACACACTGATTCCGCATGGTAAAAAGATGCATGTAAAAGAAATCTATGTTATATTTATTCATTTGTTTGATTCTGGAATATTGTTGATCATTGATTTAAACAAGAAAAAACGAAAAAAAGGGGGGGGGGTGAATTTTACAGTTAAATAAATGTTATGTTTCGACAGTTTGAAGAGAAAAAAATTGTTGCGACTAAAGTTTAAATCAGCATTAAAAATTGAACAAATATCAGTGGTTTTGTAAATGAGATTTATTTTAAATAGAAAATCTGAATTTATTATTTATTAATTTATTATTAATGATACAATTTTATATCCCTTGGGAGGGGGAGGGGGTTATGATGAAAATTTGAAATAAAAACACAGGACCAGACTTAAAGAAAAAATAATAATCCAGGATTATTTTTTAATTAAAAAAATCCAGGACCCCTGTGTCCATAATTTTTTTTTTTTTAAAGTTAATAATATGAAATATTGACATCCACACTTGCCTTTTGGACAGCACATTTCTGTGTCCACACTTGTTCTTTATAAAAGAAACATTTATAAGAATTACAGTTATATTAATATCATATTCAGGGACTGTCGTGGTGGTAAACGTATGATAGCTGCATTTACAACTACCTGTGCAATGTGTATATCATGACTAATGTTGTGAGTTCCCGCTCATGACAAGGTGTACTCGATACAACTTTATGTGTTAAAGTTTGTCAGTGACTTGCGACAGCTCGTTGGTTTTCTCTGGGTACTCCGGTTTCCTCTAATAAAGCTGACTGCCACAATATAACTGAAATATTGTTGAAAGTGGCATTAAACACCATAAACCCAACCCTAACCCTACATTTGCAAGTAAGAACATACACAAATTTGGGTTAAAATGATTCAATTCAGAATAGTACAAATAGTTATTACTAATAAATTGCTTTCAGCTCACCAGAGCCAAGGGGTCATGTGGGGTATTATCATCACTTTGAGTCTGTCTTTGTGATCATATGTAAACATTACCCCGGTACATGGTTTTGTTTTCTCCAATAATGCTTTGACAATAGAAACCAAACCTGGTAGGAATATTTATTGGGTGGTCCTTCCAAGTACCAGTATAATGCTTTTATCCTAGACAATAATAATATGTAATTTGTAAATTTTCTGGGGATATAGGAACTGAATTTTGTTTGAAGACGTGATATCCAGTTTGAACCATTATTTAAGCTACCAAATGATCAAATCGGTCAAAAATGTTTGCTTTTCATATTCTGTGTGTTAAAGAAAGTACAAAACGTATCATGTGTTGAAAATAAGGGGGGGGAAATGGGATTTCAATGAGCTGGTGGGAATGTGAAATATTGATTTAGATAGAGATTTGAGATGCATCCCCACTTTAGTTTCCATTGATAAAATTTATAAATTGCAGTCCACTTCCTTTTCAGTCCCATAAAAACCCTGCAGATGTTTACCAAGGGTAATTTATTACTTTTTTCTCCAAAGCAATAATTTGTACCTAAGCTCTATCTGACAACATTAATGGGTATTATAGCAGGGTGGTCCCGGAATAAAATTTATCCTTTACGAGTTAGGTCACATGATAGTGTCGTGATTGATTTAATTTGTTAGAAGCCAGTGGCACAAAATAAAGTTTGTATGCAAACAGGTATCTAGGCCGTCATGGCCATGATCGTATGGTAGTTGGATTTACAACTACCTATGCAATCAGTGCCTATCACCACTGATGTTGTAGGTTCGAATCTGGATCAGGGCGAGGTGTACAACATTATGGGATAAAAATGTGTCAGTAACTTGTGACAGGTCGGTGGTTTTCTCCGGGTCCTCCGGTTTCCTCCACCAATAAAACTGAAATATTGTTGAAAGTGGTGTTGAACACCATCAAACAAACAAATAAGCAAATTTGTATCAAAATGTGTGTCAAGTCCAAGACCAGTTCTTCATTTCAATTCAAAAAACAATATTATAGCTAGTATGTTTGTGCTTCAAGGGAGAAATCCTTGAGGGATCCTCTGGCTGTCAATGTCTATAAATCATCATGTTTTATTACATTTTTATGATTGTCTATTTTCAACTAAATAAGCATAAAATTGAATGCTGTTATTCAGCAGAAAGAACAAGAGAGATGATAATTGTATCATAAAAGTTAATAAATCTATTTATTGTCAGTCATTGTTACAAAGATTTTGTTAGTATTTACATAATTCAGGGATGATTTGTTTTCTCGGTTATTTAACTGATTTCAGCTATTTTCTTCAGAACATTGATTTCCGAAAGTTGCTGGACACGGTCGGAACAGGTCAAAAATGATTATTTGGATAAGATAAGATAAGATAAGTTTTATTTATAGTCGGCATATTTAAATAACAATACAACACAAGCCCTAGTGGGCTTTTGACCGACATACACAATACAAGAATAAATAACAGTTAAAAACAACAAAAGCATGCACACAAATTAATAATTTAGATAAAAGCACTCATAGTAGCAAAATACAGCAAATAAGTTAAAGCACACATATAGTACAGACAAGGTAAGCATATACAAAAGTAAAAAAGTTAATCAAGCACAGTAATAAAAGCTAAAAAAATAAAATAAAGCTGGTGTTACGAGCTAAAAGCATGTTATACTGCTAAAAAATAAATAAATATAAATAATTTAAACATTGAAAAGACCTTGATGATATTAAAATTGTTTACATGCATTACATTTGCATTCATTTCCATTCCAAGATAATAAAATGTTTTTAAATTGGTTAAAATTGGCAATTTTTCTAAAATCATCAGGTAGGTCATTCCATAAAACAGCAGCTGTATATTTAAAAGAATTCTTACCATAGGTAGTAAGTAGTCTTTACTCTAGGTATCTCTACAATATTAGAATATCTAAAACTATGTTTACTATTTTTTAAAACAACTAAATCATTTAAACATGGTGGAGACAGTTTATACAATATTTTAAAACATTCTAATGCCATAGTGTGCATTCTCCTTATTTGTAGAGATGGTACTTTCGCTATATGTAAAAGTTCTTCATATGTGCTATTGTAATCCTCATAGATAAAACGTAAAGCTCTTTCCTGTATTTTCTCCAGTTTTATAGTGTTTGCTTTTGAACAAAAATGCCAAGCCAAAGGACAAAAATTGAAATTAGACAATATAAAAGAATGAAAAATTGTTAGCTTATTAAGTTTAGATAAAAAACAACCAATACGCTTTAGTACACTTAATTGCTGTGAAGCTTTACGACAGATATTTTTTATATGTTTATCAAAATTTAGCTGATAGTCTATATCAATACCCAATAATTTTACAACTTCATCACATGATATATTAGCAGACTCAATATCAAAAACAGGTTCTTTTGCATAAGTTTTCTTCCCAACAGCAATAGCTTGAAATTTATCTGGGTTGGCTTGCATACAATTAAAATTAAACCATTCAATTAAAATAGAGCTTTCTTTTTCTAAAACATTAATTAAGGTATTATAATCTTGATCTGCATATGATAGGGTGTTGTCATCAGCATAGTTGTACAATGTTCCATGTTCAATGAAGTAAAATATATCGTTTATAAAAATGTTAAAAAGCAAGGGCCCCATTATGGAGCCTTGGGGAACACCTTTCTGTAAAATTTGCCAACCACTGACCACCCCTTGAAGTTTGATTTGTTGCTTACGGCCTGTCAAATAATTTTCTAGTAATTTTACTGATTGGGATGACAGTCCATAAGCAGCCAATTTACTGAGAAGAATGTCGTGTGGCAGACAATCAAAAGCTTTCGAAAGATCCATCAAAATAGCTGCCACATAACAATTCTTGTCAAGAGCTGATTTCCAATCTTCAAGGAGTCTCAGTAGTGTGGTCTGACATCCATGGCCCTTTCTGAAAGCACATAAAAAATCATGAAAAATATTATTAAAAAATTCAACTAACTGATCTGACAGCACCATCTCATAGATTTTTGAAATTGTTGGCAGAATACTGACAGGACGATAGTTTTTTTTATCTAAAGGATCATTTTTTGTGTGCAGAGGTACAACTTGTGCTTCTTTTAGTCTGTTTGGAAATTGACTGTGTTTTATTGTGTTGTTTAAAAGTGTGGTGAGATGTTTATTGAGTACAGGTTAACCAGCTTTGAGAAGTTTACATGATATTTGGTCAACACCAGTAGCTTTCTTGATATTTATTTTGTTGACCAGTTTAGTTATAGTGTCTGTGTTTGTTGGTTTGAAATCGAAATCAATGTTGTTCTTTGGAGCATTTTTTCTGATACGGTCAATGCTAGGGTGGTTGTTTTCATCAAAGATAATTCCTTTACCAATATCATTTGCAACATTTATAAAAAAAGAATTAAAAGTATCACATACATCTTTTTTATCATTTAAGATTACATCATTTTCCATTAAAACAATTTTTTACTGACCACCTGTCGATTTTTTTGACAAAAATGGTTTGACTGTATGCCAGAAGTTATTTGCCTTGTGACCTCCTATACACCTCTCTAAAAAATATGTTCTGACAGATCTTTTTTTCAGTTTTGTAACAAGGTTGCGTTGTTTTCTGTATGCCTCCCATGTTTTGTCTGTATGGTATTTTTCAAATTTATTTCTTAGCATTTGTTTGTTGTAAATTGCTTTTCTTAATTCTCTGTTCATATATGGGACTGAGTTTTTTCTGGGGTAGCGGTGTTTGACTGGAACATGTTTGTCAATGACCTTCGAGACCTCACATTCAAAGTGATCATACTCTATATCTATATCTGTAACATTATCACAAGATTCATTTAAAAGACAAATCTTATCCAAATCATTAACATATGCATTAACATCCAAATTTTTAAAACTTCTATAAGGTTGCTTTATGTTTTCACAAATTGGTATATTACCTTTGATAAATGTACTAATTAAATGATGACAGTCTGTTCTGATTTGCAGAAAAATTCCTGTGATTTCTCAGGTTTCCGTTCAATAGCGCAGGTTCCCATCAAGCAAGTCATTTGAAATTTTTTCACAGGTGGAGTGACCATGAATGTTGATTGATTGATTGATTGATGTTTAACGTCCAGCAAGCAATTTTTCAGCTATATTCAGGACGAGAACATGTTTACAATAAATCAATATGTAGTAGGCCAAATTTCAATCTGACTTTACCACTTTTCCTGTTGTGGAGTTGTGCCCCTTGATTTGCAGAAAAATTCCAATTTTTCATGTTTCTTTTCAACAACGAAGGTTCCCATCAAGCAAGTAATTTGAAATTTATACACAAGGGCAGATAAAAAGAAGGCCAATTTTGTTTCTTCTTTTGATTAAAAACAAATATATATCGGATTTCTGCTTAATATCTTGCTTATGCCAATCATTTGAAATTTATTAAGCATTGTTTTAACCACAATAAGATGTCAAGTTAAAATTTGATCATTATTCCTTTTATGATGCCATAATTATGCACTGTTTACTTAGATGGAAGAGGGGTGTCTTTGCCATATGTTCTACATTGGAATTAGAAATTTGAGCTATCTTGAGTGGAGAAATAATGTAATCCACTGGGAGAATCTATATATCTCCAGCTGCCAAACAAAAATAAACAATTAAAAAGCTGTACTGATTGCTTCAACACACTCTTTCACAGAAATCAGAGTCAGTTGATTGTTTGTAGTCAGAAGGTACAATTTGTTGATTGTAGACCATTTCATTGTTCCTCTTTGGAAAAAAGGTAACATTTTACTATTGAACAGACTACATTAAGACATGAAGTTATCTCCCTTTGTACCATTTTGATGATTATAATTACATTTCATCATTTTGTTAATTTTTAGTTGAATCACATTATTATATATTTTTATGCATAATTATTACCAGGTAATATACATGCAGAAACATATATTTGATATTGTTTTATAATGACCAAGAACAAACAACCCCTCGACAGCCTCTAATTTGCATACAGTAATTACTTTTTGATTTCAAATAATCATATTAGAGAATACAAACCTCGACTATTGATTTAATTGGATTTGTTTTTTTACACCTGATCTCCAGATCTATAAACATCAGTGAAGTTTACTATCTTTTTGACCAACATAAAATTGAACCTGCTGAGCTGTAGTGTTCTCTTATCATTGGTAAACTTTTTTAGTTTATTTTTAGAATGCAATCATGCCAAATTTTAACCCTGCCTGAATGTGCAAATGTGTGACATTCTTATAGACTCCAGAAACAGATGTTGTATTTTGTCCTGTTATATTATTGATTAACTTTTCCTGTTTCATTACAGATTGCCTAACATATCCCTCAGTACACAGAAAATTGGACAAGTTACAGAGGTAAGTCAGCTTGTAGATTTTATTATAAATGTTAAATGAAATATTAGCACTATTTAGTAATAGTCTACTGACTTCAATTTTCTTGACATGTTTTACTACGTTTTTACAACACAGCTTCTCAAATTTCTCACGTTTTTTTTTATTAAATGTACTATTAGTATGGTTAGTTATTTTTGTGTTTTTTGTTTATTTCAATTTTTTCACACATTTTACTACGTTTTTTACAACGCAGCCTCTCATATTTCTCACGTTTGTTTGTTACAAAAACTAAAGAAATAAATATATTATAAATGAAGAATCTCAATCTGATTCAGAGGAAATTTATTTAATATCTAGAATTTTGAACCCAGTCAACGTGACGGATGCTAAAAATGTAGGTATTTTTCTGAAAGAATCCTTTGACATACGTCAAAAGCAGTTCAATGTTGGCTAGTCTTAGAATGGTTTCACTTTGTAATATGTCATTTGTATGGTGTTATTAGAACTATAATTAAATCATTTCTCTATATTTATACACATCAGTATTTATATAGTTGTATTGTCATTGTATGTGAACATGGATTACGCATTGTTATCTGCTGTGCTTTATCCAATAAAGAATTATTATTATTATTACAGCTAGTCATTTTGTGTTTTTTGTTATTAATAATTTGTTGATTTCAATTTTTTTCGCACATTTTACTACATTTTTTACAACACAGCTTCTCATATTTCTCATGTTTGTTTATTAAATGTACTATTACTACGGTTTGTTGTTTTTATGTTTTTTGTTAGATGGTTAATGGTTTATGTACTTTTTATTAAGAACCAGCTGTTTCATTAAAAAAGAAATCAGCATTTTATGTTAGAGTGGAATAAAAGGTTAATAATAAAATTAATTTGTCTGTCTTTTTTTTCTGAAGCAATCACATGATACTTTGAAATTGTATATTTTACAATGTACAGGAATTTGACATACATTTTGTGCTTTGAAGAAAATACATTCAGTTTTAATTAGATTGACTTATATTGAAAAAAAAAAATGCTTATCATTATACTATTGCATATTTTCAATTAAATATTACATGTACATGTATTTGGATATTCCTTAGTAGAAAGTTTATATGAAAATACCCTGGATATATGTTAAATATTTAAAGGGGCATTATCTGCCAAAATCGTAAATTTTTGTTACCCATAAAAACTATCAGATATGATTGATGCCTTAATAAAACGTGTTTCTGTAACTTATAAATGTTATGAAAATGCACGGAGAAAAAAGATGCAACTGCTCGTGTTTTGAGGTCGATCAAGAAATGGTCGCCATCTTATTAATTATCGGCATTGTTTACGGAGTTTGCCGAATCGTCATTAAATCAGTACAACAATGCACTTATTTCTTATTTTCTGTGAATCTGCTTTTAGTCGGCATTAATTACGGACAAAGAACCATGCAAGTTTGCAGTTAATAAGTGACAAAATACAAATTATTCATTTTTACCTGTCACTAGTAAGGTCAGTTGCATATGGAGAAAGTGAGGTCAAATTATTTGCTTGCAAGGAAATAATAAATCGATGGTAATTTTCATTCTCAAAAGGTGAAAAGTGGTACGATAAGCTGTTTAATGTGAAATATTTACCTTTATTTCATCATTTTAAAGCTATTTACCAATTTCCAAAACATATAATTTATTTGGTCAAAATCGTAGCTAATGCCCTTTTTAAGTAATATTGTTTGTCAAATTAGATCAGGGGAAGTTAAGGTGGCCACAAGCCTAAGAAAACTTCAGTTTAATTATAATATCTTTTTTTTGTCTAATTTATTTACTTCTCTATACCTTATTGTAACTTGCAATGGTTTATGAGAATAAATAGTCTTGTATATATAATTGGACAGTCAAAACTGAATGAAATGTTACACATGACATGACCCTATATGTAGTAAGATGTTAATGTATCACTAATAACAATGTCTACCAATGCCCTCATTTTGATTTTATTGGTGAGAAAGTGAACACTGCTTGCCATCACCAGATATGGTTATCAACATTAATCCGAGAGATAAACATGTGCACTGAAAATAGAGAAATTTATGATGCAGAAATGTATATTTAAGAAAATTTTTATTGTTAATCTCATACAAATGTAATTTATTCAAAAATGATCTTTAGATTACAGTTTTAAAAGTAAAAGTTTTTTGCTTTCAGTATGTTTAGGCAGGATATAATTTACATTTATAAGTGCTCCTTTATTTTTACAATGCACCCCATTTTATAGAAAGAAAAAGGCACTTAAAATTTTCCTTTGTGTTTTTTTGGAAGGTCATGTGCACTAATCTTCGACAGATTGTCTTTGTTTTTCATTACAAAGGGACATCAGACTCCTTTTTGCTAAATCATATAACTAGCCTTTATTAAATGTGCAAAGTGAAATAATTTGGTTGCTGAGTTTAATCCAGATTTTATATCAGGTCTCGCCTGTTGCGTTAACTAACCTGAATATCACTAACTCATCGCTATCACGAATCTTCGTGATACTGGTTCACAAAACAAGTTTGACTTGATACAAATTCTTGTTCCAACACCCATGGCTGGTGATTTCACTGGTGTCAGTTCATAAAAACTCTCCACGCCTCCCTCCCTTAATATGTCTGGTAGTCGAGATATAGCTGAAAGTGATAATAAACATTACTAGACCAGTGATAATAAACATTACTAGACCAGTGATAATAAACATTACTAGACCAGTGATAATAAACATTACTAGACCAGTGATAATAAACATTACTAGACCTATCTACTCTGTGGATAAATTGGAAACAATTACTATCGATACTCTCTAAATATGTGAATGCAGCATTGTTTTTTGGACAAGCTTATCTGTTTTCCAGTTGAGTGAATTATCCATTACTTGATGATAAGATTTATATGGTGTTTTGGTTTCTATTAAGACTTATCCTACCAAATACTGACCGCTTTCAACAGAGCAATAGGTTATCAGAGACGACTTTATATAACTGATTGAATACTGGCCAATTATTGGAAGCTTAGACTCCTCAAATAACAGGATAATGTTGGTAATTTCTTCACAAATTACATCCAACTATCAGCTACTGAACTTCATTAATCAGTATTATTACTTAATCATGTGTATTTTATATCTGATTAAGTATGTCAATGAAATGCCTACATCTTTTAAGTTTGTCATTGACTTGTGACAGGTGTGTGGGATACTCACGTTTCCTCCACCAATAAAACTGACTGCCACAATATATCTCAATTATTGTTGAAAGTGGTGTTAAACAACATAATCCTAAACCCTATCTCTATATCTCTTATGGTTTCTTAGATCAACTCAACCGAATTGGCTAACAAACTGCCAAATTCAAAATTTTTAACTTTTTTTATTTTTCATCCAATTTTGATGCATTGCTTTCTCTCAAAATGCTCATCTGTATATAATATAAGTTACCTTTGAGTTAATACAGAAATTTACCTAATTTTGAATCAATAGATGATAAATGGGGCCCAAATTAAGAAATTTCGCATATATGGAGTGAGTGAGTGATTGTTGTTTTACACCAACTCAGCAAATTTTCAGCTATATCGTGGCGAGAATAAGTTAATTTTCAATGAAATGATGATGAGGGCCGTTTTGTACTAGACCAACACGCTTAATTGGATTTTTATAGTGCGAGCTCACTGAAACAACAGTCCGTGGATAGACATGTTTCCCCATTCTGACACATTATGCTGATTCCGAGCCAACCAGTCTTTTCTCTTTCTCCTTAATGCTGTGTACTTAGTGGAGAAGCAACAAATACCAATTTTATAGTCTTTGGTTTGAACCCACGATCTACAGCACTTTCTATCTTATTTTGACATGTTTAATGCATTTGTTTTCTCATTGAATTGATTGTTTGATTATTTTCAATTATATTCCTTATAACATTCCCGAACCTATGTTTTTCAATCTGATTTAACCTAACGATAGCTAGCTCTTATGATTTCCAAGATTAAGCATATTAAAGGAGGCTAAAAAGGGACCAATGGTTAAAATAAAAAAACGAGACAAATACCCAAAATACAGTGTGTCCAGCAAATTGCTGTATCCATATTTGGTTTAGATATACACTTGTTCCCTTGTACACATTCTGGGTCGTTTTATGATTCTCTGTATGTAGCTCTTTATATTAATTGTGTTTTAGCCGATATAGTTTATGCATATATTGTAAGTTTGAACTGAATAAACTAAATAGTATAACAAAACGCTTTTATAGTGTTTTTGAAATATAGAATAAATATTGCCCCCATTAAAAGCTTGTTTAATATATCTTATCTTGTTGATAAAAAAAACCTCAAATAAGTTGCAAAGTAAAAAAAAAATAACAATGGGAGTTTGTATTGATGATGTAAAACCATATAAACAGATAATACACTGTCAAGTGTAGGACTATTGATCATAATGGCAAGATTATATCAGTAAAGACTCGATCAGGTTACTTCTAGGAGATCATCTGTAAGAGAAATATAATATGTTTCTAGAAGTGCTTTCAGGATTCGTTCACCTTGTCTGAATTAAGATTACTTGTGACAAAGACAAAATGTCTTGAAAAGATAATTACTGTCTTTTTACAATGCCACAGGGATTAACAGTAAAAATGTACTTCTGCTTAACTCCTTGTACAGTTTTCAAGCTTCTTTTCATATTTTACTAGAAGCTTTTCATTTTACAGGAACTTTGTAAATAATACCAAAGATGTGCATATCACCAGGATTTTTATTAAATTTTCACAAAATTACGGGTTGTTGAACTTTATTCATTTTTGTGACATTTTGAATACATTCTATATGTATATACTTTGTCGACCTAAGTCCTTGTCATGGTAATTATCGTATAGTAGTTGGATTTACAACTACATGTGCAATCAGTGCCCATCACCACTAACACTGTGAGTTCATATCCTGCTACTGGCGAGGTGTACTCGATACAACATTATGTGATAAAGTTTGTCAATGACTTGCGGCAGGTCAGTGGTTTTTTTCCGGGTACTCCGGCTTCCTCCACCAATAAAACTGACCACTACGATATAACTGAAATATTGTTGAACGTGGCGATAAACACCATAAACCTGCAGTTTTCAAGTTCGGAGTTGTTTCTTTTACAGGATATTTCTGCATATCATTAGGAATTTTAATATCTTCGATTTTTCACAGAGAATCATATGTGTCTTACAGAGAGTAATGTACTGTTTGCACTTTTAATCTCCAATGTCCAAGTGCTGTGCCCCATCATGCTTCCGTCTAATGTGGGTTTTTTTTATTGATTTTTAGCTCACCTGGCCAAAGACCATGTGAGCTTTTGCCATCACTTGGCGTCCGTCGTACGTCGTAAACTTTCACATTTAAATCTTCTCCTCTGAAACCCCTGAACCAAATTAAACCAAACTTGGCAGAGATGGTACTTGGGTGGGTCCCTTTCAAAATGGTGTCCAACAGATCCGCCCTCCATTCAAGATGGCTGCTGTTACTAAAAATAGAAATTTCTTCAATTGTCCATTGCTGCTTTATTATCCTATCGCCAACAAAGTTGCGAAGGGATATAATAACGCTACCGTCCGTCCGTCCTTCCATAACATCCTTGTGAACACTAGGATCAACATCCTTCAATGGATTTTGACCAAACTTGGTACATACTTAGTCCTTAGGAGAGTCTGGAACCCTATTGATTTTCAAGGTCAAAGGTCAAGGGGTCCAATTTTTACCGCGTAACATCCTTGTGAACACTCTAGAATCAACATCCTTCAATGGATTTTGACCAAACTTGGTACATTCTTAGACCTTAAGAGAATCTGGAACCGTATTGATTTTCAAGGTCAAAGGTCAAGGTCACAGGGTCTAATTTTTAGGCGAGGGGATACGCCACGCTTTGCGTTGCCCTTGTTATAAATCTAAATGAGCTCACATTTTTACTGCAGCTACATGGAAATGAGTAGTTTAACATATATTCCGGATTTTTCTGTGAAATTTTTCTTTCAACCAATTTATACCGATTATGCAAATTAGGCATATTTTGATAAAAGATCACATTTCAATCTTCTTCTCTGAAACCGCTGAACCAAATTAAACCAAATTTGGCTGGGATGGTCCTTGAGTAGTCCCATTACAAAATTGTATCTGACAGCTCCGCCCTCCATTCAAGATGGCTGCTGTTACTAAAAATAGAAATTTCTTAAATTGTCCATTGCTGCTTTATTATAAATCAAAATTAACTCAAATTTTAACTGCAGCTACATGACAATGAGTAGATTAACATATATTCTGCGTTTTTCTGTGAAATTTTTCTTTCAGCCAATTTATACCGATTATACAAATTAGGCATATTTTGATAAAAGATCACATTTAAATCTTCTTCTCTGAAACCGCTGAACCAAATTAAACCAAATTTGGCTGGGATGGTCCTTGGGTAATCCCATTTCAAAATTGTATCCGACAGCTCCGCCCTCCATTCAAGATGGCTGCTGTTACTAAAAATAGAAATTTCTTAAATTGTCCATTGCTGCTTTATTATAAATCAAAATTAACTCAAATTTTAACTGCAGCTACATGACAATGAGTAGATTAACAGATATTCTGGGTTTTTCTGTGAAATTTTTCTTTCAACCGATTTATACCAATTATACAAATTAGACATATTTTGATAAAAGATCACATTTAAATCTTCTCCTCTGAAATCGCTGAACCAAATTAAAGCAAATTTGGCTGGGATGGTCCTTGGGTGGTTCCTTTTCAATATTGTGTCTGACAGCTCCGCCCTCCATTCAAAATGGCTGCTGTTACTAAAAATAGAAATTTCTTTAGTAGTCAATTTCTGCTTTATTACAAATCAAAATGAACTCAAATTTTAACTGCAGTTACATGGCAATGAGTAGTTTAACATATATTCTGCGTTTTTCTGTGAGATTTTTTCAGCCAGTTTATTCCGTTTAGGAATACAAATGTATTATGTGATAAAAATCACATCAAAATCTTTTGCTCAGAAATTTGAGTTGAAATGATCTTTGGGTGGCCCACTTTCAAAATTATGTGTAACACCCCCATTTTCTATCAACTTTAGATGTCAAAATGAAAACCAGGTGAGCAATTACAGGCTCATGGGAGCCTCTAGTTATAAAAACTAATGTGATTTTATATAATCGTTATAACAATAAAAAATAATAATTGTGAAGTTTATTATGCTAGGTGATTGACTTCACTGTTCTGTGTAACGTGGCTTCACATTGTCTTCAACTTGTGAACAGGAAATAGAATTTAACAAAAGAAATGCATGTTAACATCAAAACTGTTTTAATCTTTAATTTGAAATTCAGTTTGTATGGCATGTAACATCCTAGTTTAATCTGCATTAAAGGGAAAACCCATAGCTTGTAACTTAATGACATTATTTAACCTGAGAAAGGTGACAGATTTTAATTATCTAGAAAGCAAGAAATTTTTTGTTGTAAAAATTGGCAATTTATGTAGATTGAAATTAGATTTTTACCAACTGTACTCGATGAGTTAAATAGTATTTTTAGTATTCGTTATTGATGTATGTTAAAACGTTGTCTGATAGCAGATACTGAGTGTTCTTTGTAGCTTTTTTTTTATCGAAGGACACAGGTTCAACTGATGTTTAATCTAATTTTGGCCAATGGTAATATAATGAGTTTGCTATCAGGAAGAGTTCAGCCAATGGTAATATGATAGTTTGCTATCAGGTAGAGTTCAGCCAATGGTAATATGATAGTTTGCTATCAGGTAGAGTTCAGCCAATGGTAATATGATCTAGTTTGCTATCAGGTAGAGTTCAGCCAATGGTAATATAATGAGTTTGCTATCAGGAAGAGTTCAGCCAATGGTAATATAATGAGTTTGCTATCAGGAAGAGTTCAGCCAATGGTAATATGATAGTTTGATATCAGGTAGAGTTCAGCCAATGGTAATATGATAGTTTGCTATCAGGAAGAGTTCAGCCAATGGTAATATGATAGTTTGATATCAGGTAGAGTTCAGCCAATGGTAATATGATAGTTTGCTATCAGGTAGAGTTCAGCCAATGGTAATATGATCTAGTTTGATATCAGGTAGAGTTCAGCCAATGGTAATATGATAGTTTGCTATCAGGTAGAGTTCAGTCAATGGTAATATGATAGTTTGCTATCAGGTAGAGTTCAGCCAATGGTAATATGATCTAGTTTGCTATCAGGTAGAGTTCAGTCAATGGTAATATGATCTAATTTGCTATCAGGTAGAGTTCAGCCGATGGTAATATGATAGTTTGCTATCAGGTAGAGTTCAGCCAATGGTAATATGATCTAGTTTGCTATCAGGTAGAGTTCAGCCAATGGTAATATGATCTAGTTTGCTATCAGGTAGAATTAACTTTCTTGATCCATTGTTACTCGCTTTTCACATTTTATTCTTCTTTGATGGTTTAGGTTTATGGTGTTTAACGCCATTTTCAACAATATTTCAGTTATATAGTGGCGGTAAGTTTTATTGATGGAGGAAACCGGAGTGTCCGGAGAAAACCACCGACCTGTCGCAAGTCACTGACAAACTTTACCACATAATATTGTATCGAGTATACCTCACCATGAACGGGGTTCGATCTCGCAACTTTAGTCGTGATAGGCATTGATTGCACAGGTAGCTATAAATCCAACCACCATACGATCACGACCATGATGGCTCATAGTCACTTAGCTTCATTAAAGCAAACATTGACTGAGATGGTACCTGGTTTGTCTACTTTCAGAAATATGTCTGGCATTCCTGCCCTCCATCAAAGATGGCCACAATTACTAAATATAGAAATTTCGTACAATGAACAAAATGTCTCTATGCCATGCTTGTTTAGTTTGAAACATTAAACTGTTGTTTTATGATAATGTGTTTTATGGAATATTTTTAATACAGTAGTCTCCATCTTATAAGGCATGTCCCACCAAAGATCACCTCTCTTATTAGGCCAGAGTTCAGATGCACTAAGATAACAGAATACTACTAAATTGTCAACCTCAAGAGAGGCCACCCCTCTTATAAGAATTAGGTCACTTTTTCATTGCAGGAGGGGTAGTATTATAAGAGGGGGAACTACTGTATATTATTGTTTACACAACAGTCATAGAATTTGTACTATATGTAAAACTGGTGATGTAGAAGATGAAAGTCATTTCTTGTTTAAATGTGAAAAATATTCCAATTACAGGAGAAGTTTTCAATGTAATATTTTGAGTATACTATAAAAAAAATCATTTATCTGAGAATCAAATGCTCAAATTTTGCATGAATAGTAATTCATTAAAAGTATTAAGAGTAACTTGCTCTTACATTAATAATTGTCTAACTCTTAGAAATGAGATTATTCAGTATTCATAATAATGTAATATTATTGTGTTTTCTATTCATAAGCAAGAACTGTAACTTCACTTTGGGCCTTTGCCAATTATTGTAATTGTGTTTGTGCCAATAAAATATTTGTATTTGTATTTGTATAACCATTCCTTAAGAAATATCAGTTTGTTAGAAAAAAAAAAGCATGTACTAAAATGTGTGTGAATGTTAGGTAATAAAATGAAAAATAAGAAATAGCACACTGTCGGAACAGTTTCAAGATCTAATAGAAAAAAAATTGAAAAAAAGGAAAATTGATACCCCTAACACACATTTACATGACCTCCCTTCTAAGTGAAATATGATGCATTCCTGCAAGTGTTTTCCACATGTGAGTAAATTAAATGTCAGTTCTCACATAAAACAGAACAGAACATAATTTTTATTGGTCTCCAAAGGATTGTTACCAAAGCAACACATTAAATACAAAACAAAGAAACTGTTAACTACAATCAAACTACATATATACATGTTTGAAACACATGACTCCCTAATGACATTTAGTATGAGGAGGTGGTACATTTTAAATATGATTTAAATATCAATCAAAATATAACATATAATAGTGATCTATATTTTCATGAAACTGTCACATTGTGCAATGAGTTGCCATCATTTTTTAAACAATACACAAATATATCTTTTACAGAAATCTTAAAAAATTATTATTTATCAATCAACTCATGTCTTCTATTTCCCACATATGAAATGGACATAGGATATATTACCTCCCTTGTTTATAGCAAATGAAAATCATCAGTGAAATTTATTATGTCAGATAATTATTTTCACCACTCTGGAGTTCTGTGTTAAATGAGGCTTGACATTGTCGTTACAACTTTTGGACAGGAAATTAGAATAAAAAAAAAGGATTTTAACATAGAAAATGTTTTAAGCTCTGAATTAGATTTCAGTATTAATGGCATGTGTAAGATATTACTCAACAATTCTATATTTGTTTTATTTATGACTATAATTTTTTCAATAGTAACAATTTTGTTTAAGCTAAGAAGTACAGTAGTCCCTCCCCCCTCTTATAAAAGGCCACATTTTCATTACAGAAGAGATGGCCTTCTAAGAGAGGGGACAATTTACTGTAGTTAGCTGTAGTAATGTGGTTCTAGTTAAACTTGATTGCAGTAAAACTGCTGCTCAAAGTTTCACATGAGCTGCAATGGAGAAAATTAAAGAAATTCATTTTTTTTTCACAACTAGTAATGGAAATGCCAATATAAATGGCATAAATGATCAATATTATACATAGATTCAAGCTTATAGAAATGAAGACCCAGGAAGGGGGTTTAAATTCTTACATAGACTGCAATGAAATTTAAGAAAAGTAGTGTTATTGAACTAGGATGACAATGTTATTGTGTTTGGCGTGAAGTAATTGTGAAATAAAGGATTCAATCTTGTACAAATGATATCTCCTTAAGTTTCAATAGAAGTTGAAGTATCTATTGAGAACCAGGATCATCTCCCTTTAAAAGTTTAATTACTAGTCAAACCTGCTTTAATGACCACCTCTATTGAGCAATATTTTGTATTATGTGGTCTTAAATTTTAATTTCCCTCATCCACAGTGCATTTAATATTCATTAACAAAATTTCCCTTCACAATGCATTTAATAGTAATCAAACCTGTATTTAGCAACCACCTGTCTTATATGACACTCTTTCAATGTTCCTGTGGAAGGTCACATCAGACAGGCTTGACTGTATCTCTTTAATAAGTGTATAGTTATTAAACAACATTATTAAGAATTAACTGGTAGAACGTGCTAAAGTGAGTCATGGGTCACTGTGAGGTCCTGAAGGATTATTCTGAACTGTGACATGTGGACGACCTGTGGACTCCTGTTAGGCAACTGTGAACGGGGTTGCAATGACAAAAAATCTTTCAAATTTAATTGAAAGAGGCCTGTGTTTATGTTTCACTAACGACTTTCTATCATGCTGTTTAAAGACAAGAATTTACCCTTTGGGGCACCTCAAATGCTGGAATTTCGGAATTTCTCATACGTGTTTCAGTGGGGTGAAACAGGATGTTATAAGTTGCTGAAATCCATCGATTAATGTAAAATACACACTTTTTTTTTATATTCAGGTAAAAAAAAATCCTTGTTCCAATTAACGGCATCTGTGGTGTAATAGTTAGCATGCTCACCTCGAGTGCGGTAGATAGTGGGTTCGAGCCCCAATCAGGTCAAACCAAAGACTATAGAATTGGTATTTGTTGCTTCTCCACTAAGCACACAGCATTAAGGAGAAAGAGCAAAGACTGTTTTGCTCGGAATCAGGATAATGTGTCAGAGTGGAGCAACATGTCTATTCACGCACTGTTGTTTCAGTGAGCTAGCACTATAAAAATCCAACTAAGCATGTTGGTCTAGTACAAAGCGGACATTATCATCATTTCATTGAAAATTAACTTATTCTCGCCATGATATAGCTGAAAAATTGCTGATGGTGGATGACAATGAATGAAGCTAATTTCTAGGTAGTTCATTGTATTAAGTTTATTTAATCTTTCCCCATTCATTAGGTTGAAGCCTCTGTAATTATTGTTAATCATCTATAATAAATCTTCATGTAGAAAGGCCAGCATCTGTTATTATCTGTACTAAATAATAAATCTTTGTTTTGTGTTGAAAATTGTCAGTAAATGGTAAGTTTACTTGACAAAGACCTTTGTGTAATTGTTTTATTCCTTGGGGAGTTTCTTCAATCCTTAGAAGAAAATCAATTCTGTTCTTGAGGAGCTTAAAGTGTATCATGATAATAATAGTCTAAATGTCTTTTGTTGTAAATCTTTAAAGAATAAAAAAAAAAAATCTGTGGTGGGGGATAATTTGAATTCTGTTTATGTTCCTGGAGGAAATGGACTAGTCTTTGTATTGTAATAATCTTTAGCTGTATCACATCATCACTGATTTTATTTCCTGGAATTTTATTTGTCTAAGAGTGTAATACAATCCTTTGATACAGGTTTGATACCAATACAATACAAAAAATGTAGTAGTTCTAACAATTTTATGTGTAAGAGTTTGTTGATAAATTTGTTTTCGTGGGAAAAAATAATTCTTTAAATATTGATATTTTCTTAGTACTGGAATTATGGTAGAATTAAGTTTTCAAAAAGGAATATAGTGACGTAAATACATTCATTTTAAGACGACCATCAAAGTTTTCTGGTAAGCGGCTTAATTTATTATTTTGTTTTGGGTTTTTTTGTTTTTGTTTGGCAAAACATAGATTTTCAAACTTGTGGTTTTGCTTGACATGAAGACTTAAATATGCTTCTTGACTCTGTGGAACTGCAGATTTTATTAATATTTGTGATAAATTGTAGGATTAATGTTCTAAATTTTCTGTTAATTCCTATATTGTTGCTAAGATGTTAAGCTTACTGCATTTAATATGAGTATAGGATCGATTGATTGTTGTTTAATATCAAGTCAGCAATAATTCAGCTTTTTTCGTGGAGAGAGCAAGTTTACAAACAATAAATCTTGTAGGTATAATGTGGCACAGGGAGGCAGATTTAGATTGTCACATGAAAAAGAGGGTGTAATGGATAGGGCCGAAGAAAAAAAGCCTGGTGTTTCCACTAACATTTTTTTGGGAAAAAATAGGCTAGGTAGGTACGGTAAACAATTTTTTTTTAATTTTACATAGGACAGGGCAAGAATCTGACTTTAAATGTACTTGTCCATAAATGGCAATATTTACAACTTAAAGAGTAGTTGCTGAAAATTAGTGTCGGTATGGTTAACAGAAACACATGTATTTTTTTATATTTTGTTTTGTTTTTGGCCTAACAAGTCTTTATTAACATATAAAGTGCATGACATTCTCCAAACACACAGCACCCATTTACTCCCTGTAGTGAAGACGATTTGTGTATTTGATTCATCATGCACAACTAGTAGATACCTCTTTCAGAGGGAATGTACCGTTTAGTGGTACCTGAGATCAACTTTAGTTTTTAGTTTTCTTTATAGTGTTTTGTATATTATTGTTTGTCCTTTTTCTTTTGGCCATTGTATTGTTTGTCCTTTTTCTTTTGGCCATTGTATTGTTTGTCCTTTTTCTTTTGGCCATTGTATTGTCTGTCCTTTTTCTTTTGGCCATTGTATTGTTTGTCCTTTTTCTTCTGGCCATTGTATTGTTTGTCCTTTTTCTTTTGGCCATTGTATTGTCTGTCCTTTTTCTTTTGACCATTGTATTGTTTGTCCTTTTTCTTTTGGCCATTGTATTGTCTGTCCTTTTTCTTCTGGCCATTGTATTGTCTGTCCTTTTTCTTTTGGCCATTGTATTGTCTGTCCTTTTTCTTCTGGCCATTGTATTGTCTGTCCTTTTTCTTCTGGCCATTGTATTGTCTGTCCTTTTTCTTTTGGCCATTGTATTGTCTGTCCTTTTTCTTTTGGCCATTGTATTGTTTGTCCTTTTTCTTTTGGCCATTGTATTGTCTGTCCTTTTTCTTTTGGCCATTGTATTGTTTGTCCTTTTTCTTTTGGCCATTGTATTGTCTGTCCTTTTTCTTCTGGCCATTGTATTGTCTGTCCTTTTTCTTTTGGCCATTGTATTGTCTGTCCTTTTTCTTCTGGCCATTGTATTGTCTGTCCTTTTTCTTCTGGCCATTGTATTGTCTGTCCTTTTTCTTTTGGCCATTGTATTGTCTGTCCTTTTTCTTTTGGCCATTGTATTGTTTGTCCTTTTTCTTTTGGCCATTGTATTGTTTGTCCTTTTTCTTTTGGCCATTGTATTGTCTGTCCTTTTTCTTTTGGCCATTGTATTGTCTGTCCTTTTTAGTTCACCTGGACCAAAGGTCCATGTGAACTATTGCCATCACTTGGCGTCCGTCGTCTGTCGTCTGTAAACTTTTCACATTTCAAGCTTCTTCTCCGAAACCACTTGGCCGATTGGAACCGAACTTAGCAGGAATGTTCCTTGGATGGTCCTCTACAAAGTTACTGTTTTTCGTTCCAGTCGGATATTCAATATGGCTGCCAGGGCCAATAATATGCTCTGATTGGCTGAAATTTCAAAGATCTTCTTCTCTGAAACTAATGAACTGACTGAACCCAAACTGTAAAGGAATGATCATTGGAATGTCCTTTACCAAGTTACTGTTTTTTATGCCGATCGGAAATCCAAGATGGCCGCCATCGCAGGACATAGATTAACATTGGACCCTATGGGAAAATATTCAAATGCCTTCTTCTCAGAAACTACAAATATGATTAAAGCCAAACTGTACATGAATGTTCATTGGATGGTCCTCTACAATCTTAAGGTTTTTTGTTCCGATATGAAATTCAAAATGGCGGCTAAGGCAGGACTTAGTTTAACATTGGACCCTATGGGAAAAATGTTTCAAAATGCTTCTTCTCTGAAACCACTTGGACAGTTGAAACCAAACTGCCCATGAATGATCATTGGAAGGTCCTCTACAAAGTTTCTGTTTTTTATGCCGATCGGAAATTCAAGATGGCCGCCACCGCAGGACATAGATTGACATTGGACCCTATGGGAAAATATTCAAATGGCTTCTTCTCAGAAACTACAAATATGATTAAAGCCAAACTGTACATGAATGTTCATTAGATAGTCCTCTACAAACTTTAGGTTTTTTGTTCCGGTATGAAATTCAAAATGGCGGCTACGGCAGGACTTAGTTTAACATTGGACCCTATGGGAAAAATGTTTCAAAATGCTTCTTCTCTGAAACCACTTGGACAGTTGAAACCAAACTGCCCAGGAATGATCATTGGAAGGTCCTCTACAAAGTTTCTGTTTTTTATGCTGATCGGAAATCCAAGATGGCCGCCACCACAGGACATAGAATAACATTGGACCCTATGGGAAAATATTCAAATGCCTTCTTCTCAGAAACTACAAATATGATTAAAGCCAAACTGTACATGAATGTTCATTGGATGGTCCTCTACAATCTTAAGGTTTTTTGTTCCGATATGAAATTCAAAATGGCGGCTACGGCAGGACTTAGTTTAACATTGGACCCTATGGGAAAAATGTTTCAAAATGCTTCTTCTCTGAAACCACTTGGACAGTTGAAACCAAACTGCCCAGGAATGATCATTGGAAGGTCCTCTACAAAGTTTCTGTTTTTTATGCCGATTGGAAATCCAAGATGGCCGCCACCGCAGGACATAGATTAACATTGGACCCTATGGGAAAATATTCAAATGCCTTCTTCTCAGAAACTACAAATATGATTAAAGCCAAACTGTACATGAATGTTCATTAGATGGCCCTCTACAAACTTTAGGTTTTTTGTTCCGGTATGAAATTCAAAATGGTGGCTACGGCAGGACTTAGTTTAACATTGGACCCTATGGGAAAAATGTTTCAAAATGCTTCTTCTCTGAAACCACTTGGACAGTTGAAACCAAACTGCCCAGGAATGATCATTGGAAGGTCCTCTGCAAAGTTTCTGTTTTTTATGCCGATCAGAAATCCAAGATGGCCGCCACCGCAGGACATAGAATAACATTGGACCCTATGGGAAAATATTCAAATGCCTTCTTCTCAGAAACTGCAGATATGATTAAAGCCAAACTGTACATGAATGTTCATTGGATGGTCCTCTACAATCTTAAGGTTTTTTGTTCCGATATGAAATTCAAAATGGCGGCTACGGCAGGACTTAGTTTAACATTGGACCCTATGGGAAAAATGTTTCAAAATGCTTCTTCTCTGAAACCACTTGGACAGTTGAAACCAAACTGCCCAGGAATGATCATTGGAAGGTCCTCTACAAAGTTTCTGTTTTTTATGCCGATCGGAAATCCAAGATGGCCGCCACCACAGGACATAGATTAACATTGGACCCTATGGGAAAATATTCAAATGCCTTCTTCTCAGAAACTACAAATATGACTAAAGCCAAACTGTACATGAATGTTCATTAGATGGCCCTCTACAAACTTTACGTTTTTTGTTCCGGTATGAAATTCAAAATGGCGGCTACGGCAGGACTTAGTTTAACATTGGACCCTATGGGAAAAATGTTTCAAAATGCTTCTTCTCTGAAACCACTTGGACAGTTGAAACCAAACTGCCCAGGAATGATCATTGGAAGGTCCTCTACAAAGTTTCTGTTTTTTATGCCGATCGGAAATCCAAGATGGCCGCCACCGCAGGACATAGATTAACATTGGACCCTATGGGAAAATATTCAAATGCCTTCTTCTCAGAAACTACAAATATGATTAAAGCCAAACTGTACATGAATGTTCATTGGATGGTCCTCTACAATCTTGAGGTTTTTTGTTCCGATATGAAATTCAAAATGGCGGCTACGGCAGGACCTAGTACCCTATGGGAAAATGTTTCAAAACGCTTCTTCTCTGAAACCACTAGGACAGTTGAAACCAAACTGCCCAGGAATGATCATTGGAAGGTCCTCTACAAATTTTATGTTTTTTATGCCGATCGGAAATCCAAGATGACTACCACCGCAATACATAGATTAACATTGGACCCTATGGGAAAATGTTCAAATGCCTTCTTCTCAGAAACTACAAATATTATTAAAGCCAAACTGTACATGAATGTTCATTGGATGGTCCTCTACAAACTTCACGTTTTTTGTTCTGATATGAAATTCAAAATGGCGGCTACGGCAGGACTTAGTTTAACATTGGACCCTATGGGGAAAATGTTTCAAAACGTTTCTTCTCTGAAACCACTTGGACAGTTGAAACCAAACTGCCCAGGAATGATCATTGGAAGGTCCTCTACAAAGTTTCTGTTTTTTATGCCAATCGGAAATCCAAGATGGCTGCCACCACAGGTCATAGTATTAACACTGGACCATATAGGGAAAATACAGAAACATATTCTTCTCTGAAGCTATTGCACTG
This sequence comes from Bathymodiolus brooksi, assembly GCA_963680875.1. Lineage (NCBI taxonomy): Eukaryota > Metazoa > Mollusca > Bivalvia > Mytilida > Modiolidae > Bathymodiolus > Bathymodiolus brooksi. Next base: position 25,969,169 of record OY804581.1, on the reverse strand, counting down.
ATTGAACCTAAACTGCATCAGTCATTGGAAGGTCCTTTACAAACTTTGTGTTTTTTATGTTGATCGTAATTCCAAGATGACTACCACTGCAGGACATAGTTTTTACATAGGACCAATTGGTTTTTTTTATAACCAGGTGAACGATACAGGCTCTTGAGAGCCTCTGGTTCTTTTGGCCATTGTATTGTTTGTCTTTTTTCTTTTGGCCATTGTATTGTTTGTCCTTTTATCTTCTGGCCATTGTATTGTTTGTCCTTTTTCTTTTGGCATTGTATTGTTTGTCCTTTTTCTTTTGGCCATTGTATTGTTTGTCCTTTTTCTTTTGGCATTGTATTGTTTGTCCTTTTTCTTTTGGCCATTGTATTGTTTGTCCTTTTATCTTCTGGCCATTGTATTGTTTGTCTTTTTTCTTTTGGCCATTGTATTGTCTGTCCTTTTTCTTTTGGCCATTGTATTGTTTGTCGTTTTATCTTCTGGCCATTGTATTGTCTGTCCTTTTTCTTTTGGCCATTGTATTGTTTGTCGTTTTATCTTCTGGCCATTGTATTGTTTGTCCTTTTTCTTTTGGCCATTGTATTGTTTGTCCTTTTTCTTTTGGCCATTGTATTGTTTGTCCTTTTTCTTTTGGCCATTGTATTGTCTGTCCTTTTTCTTTTGGCCATTGTATTGTTTGTCGTTTTATCTTCTGGCCATTGTATTGTCTGTCCTTTTTCTTTTGGCCATTGTATTGTTTGTCCTTTTATCTTCTGGCCATTGTATTGTCTGTCCTTTTTCTTTTGGCCATTGTATTGTCTGTCCTTTTTTGATTTAACACTTCTGATTACCCTTTTGGTATCTTCAATCTTTTCTTTTCATCCTATTTATAATACCATTGTTGTCAACTTGTCATTATTTGTTGTAATTTGCACAGCCCATCAGGGTTTCTTGTTTTGCAATAAAGTTATTATTATAATACCCCAACAAAACTAGATGAACACATTTTTACCAGAATTATGATATAGGAGTTTACCACTAAGATCTACATGTATGGTCTATTATAGACTTGCCACTATATTCCTGCTAATTTTTGTGTAGCTCACATGACTCCAGTGGTCTTGTGAGGTATCGTCATCACTTAGCGTATTCATTGTCATCTGTTGCTTTTCACATTTTGCCATTGTGTTTTCTGTTCTTCTTTGATATACAAATTCTGATTACCCCTTTGGTATCTTTTGACCATTGTGTTGTCTGTTCTTCTTTGATATACAGATTCTGATTACCCCTTTGGTATCTTTTGACCATTGTGTTGTCTGTTCTTCTTCGATATACAGATTCTGATTACCCCTTTGGTATCTTTTGACCATTGTGTTGTCTGTTCTTCTTTGATATACAGATTCTGATTACCCCTTTGGTATCTTTTAGCCATTGTGTTTTCTGTTCTTCTTTGATATACAGATTCTGATTACCCCTTTGGTATCTTTTGGCCATTGTTTAGTCTGTTCTTCTTTGATATACAGATTCTGATTACCCCTTTGGTATCTTTTGGCCATTGTGTTGTCTGTTCTTCTTTGATATACAGATTCTGATTACCCCTTTGGTATCTTTTGGCCATTATGTTGTCTGTTCTTCTTTGATATACAGATTCTGATTACCCCTTTGGTATCTTTTGGCCATTGTGTTGTCTGTTCTTCTTTGATATACAGATTCTGATTACCCCTTTGGTATCTTTTGGCCATTGTGTTGTCTGTTCTTCTTTGATATACAGATTCTGATTACCCCTTTGGTATCTTTTGGCCATTGTGTTGTCTGTTCTTCTTTGATATACAGATTCTGATTACCCCTTTGGTATCTTTTGGCCATTGTGTTGTCTTCTTCTTTGATATACAGATTCTGATTACCCCTTTGGTATCTTTTGGCCAATGTGTTTTCTGTTCTTCTTTGATATACAGATTCTGATTACCCCTTTGGTATCTTTTGACCATTGTGTTTTCTGTTCTTCTTCGATATACAGATTCTGATTACCCCTTTGGTATCTTTTGGCCATTGTGTTTTCTGCTCTTCTTCGATATGCAGATTCTGATTACCCCTTTGGTATCTTTTGACCATTGTGTTTTCTGTTCTTCTTTGATATACAGATTCTGATTACCCCTTTGGTATCTTTTGGTCATTGTGTTTTCTGTTCTTCTATGATATACAGATTCTGATTACCCCTTTGGTATCTTTTGGCCATTGTGTTTTCTGTTCTTCTTCGATATACAGATTCTGATTACCCCTTTGGTATCTTTTGACCATTGTGTTTTCTGTTCTTCTTTGATATACAGATTCTGATTACCCCTTTGGTATCTTTTGGTCATTGTGTTTTCTGTTCTTCTTTGATATACAGATTCTGATTACCCCTTTGGTATCTTTTGGTCATTGTGTTTTCTGTTCTTCTATGATATACAGATTCTGATTACCCCTTTGGTATCTTTTGGCCATTGTGTTTTCTGTTCTTCTATGATATACAGATTCTGATTACCCCTTTGGTATCTTTTGACCATTGTGTTTTCTGTACTTCTTTGATATACAGATTCTGATTACCCCTTTGGTATCTTTTGGCCATTGTGTTTTCTGTTCTTCTTCGATATACAGATTCTGATTACCCCTTTGGTATCTTTTGACCATTGTGTTTTCTGTTCTTCTTTGATATACAGATTCTGATTACCCCTTTGGTATCTTTTGGTCATTGTGTTTTCTGTTCTTCTATGATATACAGATTCTGATTACCCCTTTGGTATCTTTTGGCCATTGTGTTTTCTGTTCTTCTTCGATATACAGATTCTGATTACCCCTTTGGTATCTTTTGACCATTGTGTTTTCTGTTCTTCTTTGATATACAGATTCTGATTACCCCTTTGGTATCTTTTGGTCATTGTGTTTTCTGTTCTTCTTTGATATACAGATTCTGATTACCCCTTTGGTATCTTTTGGTCATTGTGTTTTCTGTTCTTCTATGATATACAGATTCTGATTACCCCTTTGGTATCTTTTGGCCATTGTGTTTTCTGTTCTTCTATGATATACAGATTCTGATTACCCCTTTGGTATCTTTTGACCATTGTGTTTTCTGTACTTCTTTGATATACAGATTCTGATTACCCCTTTGGTATCTTTTGGCCATTGTGTTGTCTGTTCTTCTTTGATATACAGATTCTGATTACCCCTTTGGTATCTTTTGGCCATTGTGTTGTCTGTTCTTCTTTGATATACAGATTCTGATTACCCCTTTGGTATCTTTTGGCCATTGTGTTTTCTGTTCTTCTTTGATATACAGATTCTGATTACCCCTTTGGTATCTTTGATATACAGATTCTGATTACCCCTTTGGTATCTTTTGGCCATTGTGTTTTCTGTTCTTCTTTGATATACAGATTCTGATTACCCTTTTGGTATCTTTTTGCCATTGTATTGTCTGTTCTTCTTTGATATACAGATTCTGATTACCCCTTTGGTATCTTTTTGCCATTGTATTGTCTGTTCTTCTTTGATATACAGATTCTGATTACCCCTTTGGTATCTTCAAACTCATCATCTTCTTCTTCTTTGAAACCAATGAACCATATGAAAGCAAACTTAGCAGCAATGTGCCTTGGATGGTGCTCTATACAGTTTGTCTTTTCTATTTGTGATTAAATGAAACAGAAGAGATCTTCTGTTGTAGTGCTGTTTTACTTGCATTTTAGTTAAAGATAAATTTTTATATTATTTTCTGATATATTAAAATATTTTTTTATAAGAAAATATTAAGTTTTAATTTTGTATAATTTAAGTAGAAGTTAGAAACAGGTGTTTAGACACTAAAGACATTAATTGTTTGTTTCACATTTGGGATTTCATGGTTCTTTGAAATGAATTATCTGTATGTCATGTCTGCAGTCACAGGTCAGTATTAATGTCTGAGATAACAATGAGAATTGATAGACATGGCCAGTCAGAAGGTCATTAGGTTAACTACAAATTTAATGTGTTTGTTTTGAATGTAAAAGTTAGCTGGAGAAGTTCAGTTTTAGAATAAACATGTAAATATTTAATAATGTTTGGAATGTATTTCTAAATTGATGTTGCAATATGAATGAAAAACTGTAAAATATTGAACTGAAATAAAAAGTGAATTAATGAAAGAGTGTGATATTCCAACATAGAATAGAATAGTTTTTCTTAAATCAATCAAGAAGCCTGTGAGAGCACAGAATTACAGACATTTACATTTTACACTTACAATGATTTTGATGATTAGTAACATATATGACCTATATAAAAAAGTAAAAACAAGTATAGATGATCGACACTGCAGGGGGGAAACCACCCATAGGCAGAACAAACTATGGCAGTTTATAGCTAATATTATGGTATACATAAAAATATATATTATGCAAATATAATATGATGCAGATATAACATGGTGTTCATATCACGAAATACTATTTTATCTTTAAGTAAAGTTAAATTTGCAATGTATGGTTCTTCCGTATTTCAAAACTTTTGTTTAGGAAGACAGCAAGTTTATTTGATAACAGAGTGTCTTCATTACTAAGAAGCCAAATCAAATTATTGTTCGGACTCAGGTGTTCAAAATTTTTACAATTATCTTGAATGTATGTCAGTAATGTAGCCCTTTCAGTTTCATATATTGGGCATTTGAATAACATATGACTTTCGTCTTCAACCTCATTTAGTGTACAATGAAGGCATATTCTTTCCCCTCTATCTAACATACCTAAGTTTCCTTGGGAGTTTCGGATACGTTCATAACGTTCCGTTTCTATTCTTAACCGATGAGCACTTATTCTAAATTTTGTTGCAATAGATCTATTTACAATATTTTTCAGCTCAAATTATTTTTCTGTGGTAAATCTGGTTTTAAAATGGAAGAAAGTGGATAATTTACCAGATTCTCCCTGATTTTGTTTAATATTATTCCAATAGGATAAGAGTTTATGCTTCAAAGTCTGAGCTGGTTCATAGGAGCATTACAACACATCACAAACCTAATCTTATTCTTCTTTCCAGTTCTTTTAAATGCAGACATGTTTAAGACCAAAATATACATGAATAATCATTGGATTGTTCTTTTCAAAGTTTGTGTTTTTTTTTATGTTGGTTGGTAGTCCAAGATTACCACAGGAAATAGATTTAGCATAGAGCTGTATGGGTAAAACTGTAAATGTCTACCGAGAAATTACAAACATGATTGAACCCAAATTGTACAATAGTCCCTTACAAAGTAGGTATTTTTAAGTGGTTCAGATATCCAAGATCATGGATGCCTCCCCAGGATTTTGAGTTTTCAATGAATAAAAGCTTTGTCTTAGAAACTACAATTTTTACATATTAACATATTAAACACAAACTGTATGTGAATGGTCACTGGATTTTCCCTTACAAAGTTGACATTTCTTATCAGAAATCCAAGATGGCTACCATTGCAGGACTTAGTTTTTAAAATTAGGAGTCTATGGTAAAATAAATAAAAGCTTTCTCTTAGAAACTACAAACATAAAAGAACCCAAAAATGTACATAAATGATTATGGGATGTTTTCTTATAATGTTGGCAGTTTTTATGTTGTTCAGATACTCACCACTGTAGGACAAATTAAACAGAAGATCTATTGGGGAAAATACTGAATAAAAAATATGTTATCTGAAACCACTGAACCATTTGACAGTAAACTTGGCTGGAATGATCCTTGGATGGTGCTCTACCAAATGTCAGTTATTTGTGTCAACTGGATATCCAAGATGGCTGCTACCACAGGACACAATTTTAGCATAGGACCCTATGGGAAAACAAATGCATATTTTTCCTCAGAAACTAGAAACTTGGTTGAACACAAACTATACATGATTAATTATTGAATGGTCCTTTACAAAATTTTAATTTTCTTGTATGGATAAATGCTCCAAGATGGCAACCAAATATAACTTCGTTCCCTACATAATGGGAACAATATTTTTAAATTATTCTTATCTGAAACCTCTAAAAATCTTTTTATCAGAAAACAATTGTACATGAACCCATACAATGCATGAATAATCAGGTGAGTGATACAGACTCAGGTGGGCCTCTAGGTATTAAATTTTGATTACTACTACAAAATGTACTTTATTTCAAATATTTTTTGCGCCCAAAAATAACAGTTTTTATTCAACTCTTAGAAAAATCATACCAATGTTGCTAATTTCATGCTTAGCTATTGAAATGATAGACAATAATTTGTTATTGTAAATTAAAAATATACAGGTTGTATGTACATTTATCAGAGCTTACTTATAATACCAACTTGCAGCTGTGAAAAAAATGTTCTGTTAGGTTAAAAGATTGATTAGATTAGATTGTTACAGAATTCTCCATCAATTTAAACATGTAATTTGGGTACTTGGTATTCTACTGTCATAGATATTATAAAACAACAGCAAAATAAATTCCAGCATGGTTGACATAATTATGTTATATTCATTCTTGCAGTTTTATAGTTATTTGTGAGGTACAAATGTACCTGGTATTAATATAATAAAAACGAAAAGTGTTTCATGCAATTGCTTATTATTAATTTCTTAAACATAAAAGGCTAAATAGATTCTCAATGAAATTCTTCACATTTAGGTGTTAGTAGAAAAGGGAGACAACTCTTTCTTGATCTAAAAAAGGGTAGATCTGTTCTGAGGTCACACAGATGTGACCTAGCTCTTGCAGTTTCTGAAATAAAAAGGGTCAAAGGGGGCTAATAGGAACCAACTCCTTAACTGATAACTTCTTTATTAGCTCAACTGACACAGAGGATTGTGTGAGGTATTGCCATCACTTGCCGTAAGTCGTCTGTTGTCCATCGTTTTCCATCGAATCATTCGTTAATCCAAAAATTAAAGCACAATAAAATAACCAGAAAAATATTTGGTTGTCTTTTACTGGGTAACAAAAAAATTAGACAATTAATTACCTGTCTTTAAATCTAGAACAATAAATGCTTTTCCTCAAAATAATAACCAGACAATCATTTGCTTTCTTTAAATTTAAAAAAAAACCAGCAAAAAAAACCAACAAATTATTTGCTTAGCCTCAACATCAGACACTGTGCTATAAGCATTATTAGATAAACACTGTTTTGGGGTCTTTAATGATATATAGGAATGACCTGGTGCCATCTGTCAGATCTGTCATACTTATTTACTAACCAAACACTGCATTCAACAGCTTGGTAAAAATCAAGCTTCTTATGTCAACATTGTTTTCATATTGGGAGGTACTATGACTTGGAGGTTGTTCTATTTATTAATGTTCATAGATACACTTTCTGTTTTTAGAAAGTCACTGTAAAAAAATTATAGAATCAATGATTGTTCATTGGTTGAGATATATACTGAGCTGATTGGTACCAACATGACAGCCATGTTCCTTTTTGCAAAATAGTGAATCTAAAAGATAAACCAGAAAATATTATGATTATATTTTATAGTGATAATGAAAATATTTTTTTATTTTTTGTAAAGATCAGTGATAATAATTTTATGTTTATAGATTACTCATTAAAGTAATATGAATGGAAGGCAAATATCATGGAATTTTTGGATTAAATATTTTCACTTAATATGTCACTTAATTTTGGCATGTTGTAAAACATGGAGTGGAGTCTGGAGTGGAGTTTGGAGTCAGTTTTGAAGTGGAGTTTGGAGTCGATTTTAAATTCAATATTGCCCATATATAACAATACAAAACAGACACAAAAAAGGAGAAATGAATTAAAAAATAGTTGGAGGTCGTCTCTCCTCAGTTCTAACATAGATGATCCATGATTGAATATATTGTTGTTATTTAGATTTGGAAGGCGTCTTACCTATATAGGTAATTGCGCCTTGTACCTATATCCTAATTTGTACAATAATACCTCCAGCAAAGCTATTGTAAATGCGGCCTTTAATATCACATGCAGGCTGCTAATAGAGGCCGATGATAGAGGCTGCTGTACTTTAATAATTTGACCCATTTTTGGGACAAGGTTGATATCGTTTACGTAGTGCATTTCTCTGACGTCACACTATTGTTCGAACAGTGGATTATTTTTAAGAATCTACAGTTTATTCTTTTGTTCTTGAATATATGAACTTTAACCTTTTATTATTTTAGGCTTAAAAACGTGTTTTACTTATTTTTGGGCTTTCGTGTCTCGAACCACTGCTGGGCTTTTCAATGTCTATTTTGACTTTCAAAACTTCCATCTAACCACTCGGCTACGGTGACCATACTACTATACGCTATAATTAGTATATTTGACTCTTAATAGTAAGATTTGTAAAAAAAATATCAACAATTTGTTTAAAAAAGCAATATACAAGACACGGTACAAGTTTTTCAGATCTGGCATAATTTATGTTCAGAACTGACGAGTATGTGAACTTTTAAAATGTATTCTCGCAATACAAAAACAACTAACGAACCGACCGCAAGTAATAACAAATCAGACAGACCACAGGTGAAGATTTGGGACACTTGAAAGACCTTGAAATATCTAAATATAAACGATTCTTTTCACTTGAAAGACCTTGAAATATCTAAATATAAACGAGAATCGAAAGGACGTTGACCGATAAAAATTTGTCGTTTTATTTTTGTTAATTGTTGTCTTATTTGGCTTTTTAAACATTAAATGTGTAAAAATATATGCCATACCATATATTTTTGCAATAACACTATTATTGTACAAGTTAGATACATTATTATTGAAACAAAAGAATTTGTCCGTATTGGATATAACGGGTTTCTTTTTCCGCATTCGTACTCGGATGACGGCTTTGGTGCTACGCACCTCGGCCTTCACCTGAGTACTCATGTCGGGTTACTTTTTCCACATTCGTACTCAGATGACGGCCTTGGTGCTACGCACCTCGGCCTTCACCTGAGTACTCATGTGGAAAAAGAAACCCGTTATATCCAATATGGGCCGCTTCTTTTGTTTCAATAGTACTGTATCCTATACATATTCACATGAATATAAACATTTTAATTATATTTATGAAGGAATTTAATCCTTTGTTTTGAAGATTCAAAGTATAATGAATATATCAGTTCAATATTGACAAGTGATTCAGTTAAAAAGTACCATGATGGAGGTACATGGTACCATTGAGAAAGTTTTAATGTCCTGTGTCCAGATGGGTAAATCATATTGTTATTTTATTACAAATAATGTGTAATAAGGAAATCAACCAGCCATGATCATGAGTTTAACTGTCTCCATCTGGTCAGGACAGGCTGTCAGCAATCTAGCAACAAATACAGCATATTTATTGTTTATTACTTTTAATGTGTTGTGATAAATATGTCATTGTATAGCTGTACTCTATATAATTATGATTCTTTCTTTGTATGTTTGTACTTTTAATGTCCTTATGGGGCCCATGATTTGGAAATAAAATATCTTGTATCTTGGTCAGGGTGAATAACCTTTGTATGTCAGTGCATTTAGTATCCAACAGATTTATGCCCCTTAATTAAGATTTTTTTTGTGTTGTGAGAAATGATTAGTGTGATGATTTCTGTTTTTCTTAACTACTGTAATCAACAGTTGGAAATTGATATGATAAGAGTTAACTCTTGACAAAGACAATTATAGAATATTTTCCTTGACATATGCACATGAATATTTGTGTTGATATATCATACTACATGTAATAAAAGTTAAATAGTTGTACATTGATGATCCACTAGAGTGATAATTAAATATTACAGCAATACCATAATAATTCTGATGTTCTATTCTCATTAGCCATCCTGGTTTGACCAACCATGGATGTATAAATCCATAGGTGGGTTATACATCTATGGACCAACAAAGGTTTTATGGATTCCTTTCTATAGTCGATTTTGGAGCTACTATTTGGTACATTTTCCCCCAAATGTTCAATGCGTTGTGATACACAGATGTCATTATGTCTCCCCCCACTTTTATGGGGAGACATATTGTTTTTGTCCTGTCCGTCACAGTTTGTCAGCGCAACTCCTCTGAAACTACTGAACAGAATTTCATGAAACTTGGTAGATAGTAAGGACACCATATGTAGTTGTGCATATTACCAGGAAATTTTGATCGCCTGAATTTTGTGGGAGTTATGCCCCTTTGAACTTAGAAATTTCCCGAAATTTACTACTGAAGCAGCTTGTCAGCGCAACTCCTCTGAAACTGCTAAACAGAATTTCATGAAACTTGGTAGGTAGTAAGAACACCATATGTAGTTGTGCATATTACCAGAAAATTTTGATCCCCTAAATTTTGTGGGAGTTATGCCCCTTTGAACTTAGAAATTTCCAGAAATTTACTACTGAAGCAGCTTGTCAGTGCAACTCCTCTGAAACTACTGAACAGAATTTCATGAAACTTGGTAGGTAGTAAGGACACCATATGTAGTTGTGCATATTACCAGGAAATGTTGATCCCCTAATTTTTGTGGGAGTTATTTGCAAACACTCTAGTGTAATATCCCTTACTGAAACTTGTATAAATATATATATATATATATATATATATGTACAAGAGTCTATCATAATGTCACTATTTCCCTGAAAAAGTTTTCATCGCCAATCCATTGATTTTAGAAGAACAAAACTCCTTTAAAATCATTGGAATATAGGCTGAGCAATTTTCTGGAATGGGGAACTTTGCCATGACAATATGGGATAGTACCTGTAACCCTTGCTTTAGCACTGTTGATCAAATTTATTTTGTGTTTCATGGATTAAAAACAGGTTTTTTTTTGTTATTCATTGAAGCTTAATTTTATTTGTTACCCAAATAGATTTTTTACCTATGACTACAGTTTGTGGGACGGGGGAGACATACGTTTTTGCGGGCAAAAACAAACTTTAATTTGATATTATTTTTAAATTTTTAAACGAGAAACCTGCATACTAAAACTATTTATAAAATCATCACATCTTACTATACATGCAGAATGTCATCTTACTGTACATGTAGAATGTTCATTTATTATGTTCGCTTATCTAAATCTGGCCTAGGTTATACTACCATACAATAATTTTGCCCCCCTCCCAGAGGGTGTGCTGGGGGTAGAATAGGCACCAGGTTTCTCCACCCTGGAGGCACTAGTCCTCTAAAAGGGGTCAACCCCGCGGGAACCCCAGGGTATAGAAATGGGACTGAGAGCTTCTTCGGCTTGAAGTCCGTCGGTTGTGCGAGATGTATAAATTCACAACCAACCTGTCCTTCAGATAAGACGTAAATAAAACTGAGGTCCCGTGTTGAGAGATTGCCACCCTCTTCGCACGTTAAAGAACCCAGTGTAACAGCTCATTATGAGCATTATGCTCATGATCAGTGGTCCATAGGAGACCTGTTGCACTGGCTAAATTATCCGTCCCTACCAATCACCTTTCCTTGTTTCGAGCCCCGTGGCGTTTAAATTTTTAAATGTTCTCGTCCTGAATATAGCTGAAAAATTGCTAGCTGGACGTTAAACACCAATCAATCAATCAATACATTAATTTTGAGGTCAGGAACAGTTTTCATCACCCACTTTGACTTATGGTGACACTTTATTACTCTTTTTTCAAAAATCCAAAACCTTACCTGAGAATGTTTTGTTTCACAGGAAATAGTGATGCTTTAGGAATTGAAATATGTAGTGATGTTCCTGTCATTGTTGTCAAAAAGATTACAAATGTGTTATGAACTGCATGCATCTGTCAATTGATCTTTAAAAATCTAAATACATATATATACCACAGGGACTAGGTGCATCCGGAAAAAAAAAAACCAAAACAATATAATACTATTACTAGTAGTATTATATAGTTTTTTTTTCTTTTTTTTTTCGGATGCACCTAGTCCCTGTGGTATATATATGTACTACAATAATATAATATAAAAGTGCTTGAGTTAAATGGAAAATGTTTGTATGTAGGACAATTATCCAATCAATTTAATTTCTGAATAACTTTATTGATACATATCTGTCAACAACTTTTTATATCCTTTAATTTATTTACCACATTTTATTTTTGATTTTGATTACATCATCATGGATGGAAGCGAGAGCAAAAATATTATATAGTCTGTTACATCTCCATTTGAAGAAAATGTTTTGTTTACTTAATCTATATGATATTGAAGTATTATTAATTAGAAATTCAATGCAAGTAATATGATAGATTCAAACCCCAGATTGAGTAAGCAACTGAAGAGTAAGTCTCTGTAGAGAAACTGCACCAAAATGTGATTGGAGGGGGGGGAGGGAGAGGGAACCTGAAATTTATTTTCAGTGGTTTATCATTAGTATATTCAGAAAAATATGGGCTTAAAACATCTGAGGGGAAAAAAAACACACTCTTGCCCCAACACCCCCTCCCCCCTGCCACAGCGTCCATGCCTCCGATGCCGTTTTTGTGTTAATGTATCTGACAGTTTCTTACAGATTTATGACTTACTATTTATCCCTTCATAATTTTTGTTTATTTATTTCAGCCATAGATTTTAATGTAGTCAATCCGTCAAATAATACCTTCAACATTTGGGGGAAAATGTACCAAATAGTAGCTCCAAAATCGACTATAGAAAGGAATCCAAATTTGTCTCTCATGAAACCTTTGTTGGTCCATAGATGTATAACCCACCTATAGATTTATACATCCATGGTTGGTCAAACCATGATGACTAATGAGAATAGAACATCAGAATTATTATGGTATTGCTGTAATATTTAATTATCACTCTAGTGGATCATCAATGTACAATTATTTAACTTTTATTACATGTAGTATGATATATCAACACAGATAGTCATGTTCAATCATGGATCATCTATATTAGAACTGAGGAGAGACGACCTCCAACTATTTTTAATTCATTACTCCTTTTTTGTGTCTGTTTTGTATTGTTATATATGGGCAATATTTAATTTAAAATCGACTCCAATAATGACTCCAAACTCCACTCCAAAACTGACTCCAAACTCCACTCCAAAAAAGACTCCCATGTTTTACTAAAATCAACTGCATAACATTAAAAATCTGCTCAAAAGCAGATTTTAAGAGCAAATCGCAAAATATTTGACAGCAGATAATTCTGTTTTCCTGTACAGTAATGCAAATGATATGCACGTGACACAAGATTTGAACTCTTTCGGGGAGATTATCGCTCATGCACAATGTTCAGTTGATGAAGAAGGAAAATATATATATTCCGTGTGTATCACATAAGAATAATTGAAAAAGAAAAATTGGTTCACACGACATGAAACACACAGATTCCTCAATAATCTTTGTCAGGTATGTGTGTGTGCTTACCTCAGCATCCATGATTGTTTATCTTTTCTTCACGAGGTCATGATCGGCAATCATCGGACCAAAACCTTTCTTCACAAGGTTATGATCGGCAATCATCGGAACAAAACAACTGAAAGTTAATCAATCTCCACAATAATAGCGAGGACGATAAACATGCACACGGATTTGCAGATTTCTAGTTGTTATTTCGACTTGAAACATGCATGAATACTGCCGATTCCAAATTGTATTTTCAGGGGGAAAATTTTCTTCACCCAAAACTTGTTTAATATTACTTTAAAGAACTAACTCCTATAATTTTCACCATTAACATTGTAAGTTTTATTACTTCTTGTTGTACAACTTTAGGGACTGACCATGAAAGAGTACCTTGCATTCATTCATTTCTGGAACTAGAAGAACAATTGTTATGACATGGAATGATTTGATTTCAAAATATTTTAAATCAAATATTGGTTATTTTCCTGGAAGTCTCTCAGACCTATTATTTGATGCCATTGGCATTGTGGGGAGATTTGTCAGACATTCATACACCATACAGTTCTTTTATTATCATTGATAGGATTTCAGGGGCCAAATGAGGGGAGAGACATATCAACAGCTCCTTTAGTTATATACATGCATTTGGAATGAAGCATTCTTATGAAATACAGGTTTTCATTTAGTCTGGTACAAATGAAAACACATTAACTTATTTTCACCACAATAACAAGTGTTGAAAAAGGGGGAAAAAAGTAAATTTCTTTACAATTTTTATGAAAATGTTGGTTTTTTGTTTGTTTGTTTGGTTTTTTGTTTTTATTTTTGAATACATATCTACAGAAACTAATAACCTTTAAAATTCTGACCTTGCTGTATGTTGTCAGGTCAAATTCAGGGTCATTTTACGCAAGTGTCAATATGTACCTTAAATTGAATCTCTGAATTCAAGACACTTTGGAACCTTGACAAATCTGTACCTGGATGTCTTTGTACCTACAGTAGACATCTCAGTACATACCATAGATATCACAACACAAAGACATCTCTGTAGCTACTGTACACATCTCTGTAGCTATTGTACACATCTCAATATTTACCGTGGACATCTCGATACCTACCAAACATATCTTAGTACCTACCATCGACATCTCACATCTTGTGTAATGTCATTTATAAGTTTCTTTTTTTCTCTCTATATTTATGAAAAATAGGTACAGTGTAATTATTGTTTTAGATATGAAATAATTAGACTATGACAAAGTCAACTCAATTATTTATTTATGGATGTTGCCAAGGACTGTTACGGTCCTTGATGTTGCTTTAATTAATTAAAGATTGTATATGTATTGTCTTCTTTGCTATCTATAAAAGATTGTTTCATTTTGTAGAGGTATGTTTGTCTTTTTTTTTTGTTGATTGATTTTTTTTTTGGTGTTTAATGCCACTTTCAGCAGTATTTCACCTATATCATGGCGGTTTTTGGGGTTTTAAAAAAGAAATAAATTATTTGAATAATGCATATAAAAAGTAATTTCAATTCATATTATGTTAGTACAATTGTTTGAATCATGTTGAGTCACTTGTGTAAAACGTATCTGACAAGACACGATACAAACAATTGTACTAACACATTTAAATACATATATTACATTTATCTAACATTTACATAGAGCAAAAGAGGATAATATTGTTAGATTTCATTATTTTTTTTTAACAAATAATGTTTTGATATTCAAAATAGTTCTCTACGTCAAAGATTGTGTTATGTCATGCCGTCATGCCATAATTTTAATTCAAACGTCATACCACAATTTTAATTCAAACCTTTCATTCATCAATAGCTCCATTGTCCAAATACACAACACCTGCTCTAAGTTGTTTTGATACGAAATAAAAATTGGCATGAAGTATAATTTTTTAATGGTACAGTTCCCTACAATATGAAAAGAATGTATTAAATAATACTTTGAGGTATTTTTTATTTATTAAGGAAGATTTCATTGGGGTTTTCCTGCATTCCAAGCTGATGACGTCTTGAAAGTAGAACCGACAAAAGTACATCTTATATCGCATACATATATGATACAAGGTTTTGTATCTGACGGGTTGAAATTCTGTATTTCTATGTAATACATACTTAATGTTAGACAAAATATTATATTGACAATAACAATATTTCACACTTTTCCTACATTTAACACAAGAAAAAAACATTGTTGCATGCATGTGGATCAGGAACTGCCAACCCTTCCGGAGCACCGGAGTTCACTCCCAGTTTTTAGTGGGGTTCTAGTTGCTCCATCTTTAGTTTTCTGTGCGATGTTTTGTAGATTATTGTTTATCCTTTTTCTTTTGGCCATTGTATTATCGTCGTTCTTGGAATTACGGCTTCTGGTTACCCCTGTTCTTGCACCAAAAGGACTGTTTGTTCATTGTCAAGCATACTGAACCTAGGTTTACTCTGTTTGGTTCACACTTTTTAACTTAGTACACATGATGTTTGTGATTAGTCCTCTACAAAGATTCCTCATCAAGTCTTGTTTCAATGAAAGAAACATATGGCTGGAATGGTCAATTTTTGGCCTCCGAAACTATGACCTTGCTTTATTCCAAGCAAAGCACTCGATACAACATTATGTGATAAAGTTTGTCAGTGACTTTCATCAGATCGTAGGTTTTCTCTGAGTACTCCAGTTTCCTCCACCAATAAAACTGACCGTCATGATATAACTAAAATATTTTTGAAAGTGGCATTAAACACCATAACTCTAACTCTAACCTCAAACCAATGCATGAATAACAAGGTGATTGATTCAGTCTTGGGTCAACCTCAAGTTAATCTTAACTTTTATATAATACATTTTTATACGCCCGTCTTTAAGACGGGACGTATTATGGTATACCAATGTCCGATTGTCCGTCCGTCCGTTTCACATGTCGCGCTCTAACTTAAGAACCCCTTGGCCAATTCACTTCAAATTTCACAGAGTTATTGGAATTGATGGTCTTACGATCTGTATACTTTGTGGTGAAATTTAGATTTTTCATTCAAGAGTTATGGGAAAGAAATTCTTTACAAATATTGTATGAATGTTGATGATGGGCGTATCATGCGCTCTTGGCACAGCTGTTTATTGTATTATGTTAAAAATAATGATTGCTTTAAAATTTTGGTCTGAAAATGAAAAATGACAAAAGTATGGGCAAGAAAAATGGCACAGAGTATTGTTGAGGTTCAGTAGCCCAATTATGAGTTGATAGACAGGTCAATAACAAAATCGCCAGCATTGTACATGCTAATTTGTGGGAAAATGTTGATATTCAAGCTGTTATTAAAATAATCCTTGCCTAATTTTAAACTGAAAAATGATTAATCAACAATTGAGATTCCCAACAGGATATGATATTTCCCTGATAAAATCTCGAAGAAGCTAATTTTGTGAGAAAAATGTGGAAATTGTTTTTGATTTCCTGTGAAATTTTAATACTGTGTTATAGAATACTTTTATTTTCCAAATCAGGTCCCCAAGGGGGCATTTACATTTAACAGTCATGATTGTTTAACATATATAAAACAGCATGTGTTACAGTATATACATGCATCCATTTGAATAAAGGAATGACATTATTACCAGCTTGACATTGTTTCAGTAAATCCATGCTAGAGCTTACTGTTACTTAGATAATTATTGTAAATGGTCTATAGTAGGTAACCTAAGTTTTTTTACTCACTAGATGTAGATCATAGGATGAATTGGTAGGTCTAGACTATCTCTGCACAAAATTCTTGTTAATTAATTTAGGACACATTTGCTACTATAATTTATTTTATGAGAATTCTTTTTATGCCACTTCCACTAAAAGTCAAGGTGCATATTATTTTATTGTCCTTTGTTCATCTGTCCATCAGGACATTCCATAGTCACAGGGCAAATTGCATTTTTAATTGCATTTTATTCCCAGCTACTTTGTTTTCAAAAATGAAAATGTCAAAGTGAAAGTAAAATATTGCTTTGTTTTCGCATACTGGTTTATCTTTTGCACTCTAAATTGCTCAATTTGGGAATCAAAATAAGGGGTAAGATTGAAAATTTGGGGAATTTTAGAATGATTTTAGAATATTTTTCATTGGGAAAGGGTCCTTTTACCGGACCCTGGGGAAGGCTAGAAAAATTCCTACTCCTCTACTTGAAAATGAGTGAAATGCCGTGGACCATTTCCATATTTAGGGTACATGTTTTTTCATGCAAGAAGATTTTTATTTTGCAGAATATTTGTACATATATTCCAAAGGTGTGCATATTATCAGGATTTTTATTTTCTTGAATTTTTATCTTGAACATTTTGGACAAATTTGATGGTCAATATACAGAT
Organism: Bathymodiolus brooksi; assembly: GCA_963680875.1. NCBI lineage: Eukaryota > Metazoa > Mollusca > Bivalvia > Mytilida > Modiolidae > Bathymodiolus > Bathymodiolus brooksi. Next base: position 25,951,500 of record OY804581.1, on the reverse strand, counting down.
ACACAGGATTCTAGTATTTATTCAGGATTTGGTTAGACATCTACAGTATACAATCAAACCTGTATTAAGAGGTCATCTTTGGGACAGAGAAAAAAATGGTCATTTAAGACAGGTGATCTCTTAAAAGAGGTTTAATTCATATGAAATTTTCTATGACAAGACAAGATAAACATGACATGTTATAGGTAATTGCTTAATAGAGGTGACAGCTTGGGCAGGTTTAACTGTATATGAAAAAATAAACATTACTTTTGGACAATTTCCGGCATTTTGGGTTGACACCCATATTTATAAAATTACTGAACATTACATAATTATACTAGTATAAAGTATAATTTGTTACTTTAGTAATTTTTTGAGTCCATGTCATCAGTAAATTATTCCTTTACTTTTATAAAACAAATGTGTGGGAATTTGAATTGTTTTTGAATTGACATTCTCTTGATGATCTGTTTAAAATGTCAGAGTTGACAAAAAATACACTATTAATGAAAATTGATACTGGAAGCTCAACATAATTATATGAGGTAGATCAAAACTAATATTATGTAAATCATTTATTCTTATTATATGACTTCAGATAATGTCTTTTCTGATTGGCTGACGTCCCTAGTAACATTCTTTGATAAAACGTTATATTCACCTCTCCTTCCACCAAGCTAAACCAAAGAAAACGTCCTGATAAAAGCTTATTTTAAGGGTGAAAGAAACATATAAAATGTGTCATATAATAAAAGAATTAATAACTTTCAATTCGATGGATACCAGGATTTATTAACCCAAGAATAATATATTTACCTCGGCCCCTAAATATAATATTCTTGGGTTAATAAATCCTTGTATCCACCTCATTAAAAGTCATTAATTGTATAATATTGCATGTGTAATGTATAAACATGGTGGTGTATCCATTTCATTAGATCACCTGGCCCAAGGGGCATGAGGGGTATTGTCATCACTTTGCATCCGTCGTCTGTGGTTGTCTGTAAACATTTACAAGCAAGAGGCCCTAGGTGCCAGACTAATTAGGCATATCTTAACAAATAATTGATTTGAGAATTTTCTCATCTGAAACCACCTGTTTATTTAAAAAGTATTAATTTATTCAGAAAAATGAAAGATATTAGATTGTAAGACTAGCCTATGTTTATTTTATCCTGATACAAGGCTACAATTAACAATATAATTACTCATAGTTACATTAAATTAAAACGTACAACTTATTTGACAAAGATGGCAACTCCAGTAGGCTGTGTCAAAGGGGAATAACTCTAGGAGAAATAATTGTATTCTCACTTGTTCAGATTTTTTTCCATCAAATATTGGTGTAAGGCAGGGGGAAATTCTATCCCCTCTGTTGTTTTCAGTGTTCTTAAATGACTTAACTGAATTCATGTCACATGCTTACAATGGTCTTAATGATGTTTGTAATATTTCACATTTGTTATTTGACAACGACGATATTGAAGTATATTTTAAATTGTACTTGTTACTGTATGCTGACGATACAGTTATATTTGCTGAAACTGCAGCTGAATTGCAGTCAGCTCTTAATGCAATGTATTTGTACTGTGAAACTTGGAAATTGAAGGTGAATACAGCCAAAACTAATGTAGTTATATTTTCCAAAAGTAGACAGAGTGAAAATATAGATTTTATATATAACAATGAACGTTTAACAGTTGTAGATGAATTTCAATATCTTGGTACTATTTTTTCTAGAAAAGGTAATTTTGGTAGAAACAAAGCCCGACTTGTACAACAAGCTAGAAAAGCCATGTTCTATGTGTTAAGAAAAGCAAGAAAATTGTCTTTACCAATTGATATATTGTTGCAATTATTTGATGTAATGGTTGCACCAATCTTGTTATATGGTGCTGAAGTTTGGGGTTATGAAAAAAATGATATTTCTGAAACATTGCATTTAGAATTTTGTAAATATATTATAAAAGTTAAAAAATGTACACCAAATTATATTGTATATGGTGAACTAGGTCGAGTGCCTATGTCTGTTCATATAAATGCAAGGATGATTGGTTTTTGGGCACGTATTGTAAATGGAAAAAAAGAGAAAATTTCTAGAACACTGTATGATATTTTGTATCAATTAGATCTTTGTGATGTATACCATTCTAAATGGTTAAATTGTGTAAAAGATATATTGAACAAATGTGGTTTTATAAATTATTGGAATGATCAATTTGTTCCTAGAAATTTTAACCTATCGAAGAAAGTTAAGCAGTACTTTTATGATTCTTATGTTGAGTATTGGAAATTGCAAATCTTTAATGCACCTAAATGTACTAATTATAGAATGTATAAATCTGAATTTGGTTTGGAAAAATACTTTACTATATTACCGCCTAATTTAATGTATAACATGTGTAAATTTAGGTGTGGTAGTCATAAATTGCCAATAGAAATGGGTAGATTTTTTAGTATTGACAGATCAGAAAGAATTTGTGATTTATGTAATAAGGAAGAACTGGGTGATGAATTTCACTATCTGTTTAACTGTACTTTTTTCAAAGATGAAAGGAAAAAATTTATTCCTGAGTATTTATATAATGTTCCAAATACAATTAGTTTTAGTGAGTTAATGAACAGTGATGATAAATATGTACTCATTGGTTTATCAAAATATGCTAAAATAGTCATGTCTGTATTCAAGTAATACTTGCAAGTGTTAATATTGCCTTGCAATTTGAATTACATAAATATGCCTTATATTTATATATTGCCTTCCAACAAACATAAATATGTTTCATAATTTGTATATATGTTCATGCATTACATGTTGTTTAATTGTTTATAATTATTTGTACTATCATGCCCTATGTGGGGCCTTTAGTGAAATAAAAAGTTTCAAGTTTCAAAAAGTTTCACAAATGCTGTGGGGATAAATTTTTAATTCTTTTTCTTTGAAGCCACTGGACTACTTGAAATCAAACTTGGCTGGAATGTTTCTTGAGTAGTTTGTGTTGATCAGAGATTCAATGGTCCACATACTTTAACACAAGACCCTATGCAAAAAGGAATAAAATATTTTTTCTCAAAAACTAGATTTTTGATTGAACCAAACATTAATTGAATAATCATTGGATGGTCCCTTGAAATGTTTCTATTGTTCATATGGATTGGAAATCCAAGATGGCCACCACTGCAGGTTAAACTTTAAAGTTTAACATAGGACCCTATGGCTATGGTGAAAATATTTTATAAATATTTTAATTTGTCTTCTCGGAAACCACTGAAGCATTTGAAATCAAACTTAGCAGAAATGTTCCTTATATAGGTCTCTGCAGATTGTTTGTTGTTTGTGGTGATTGTAAATCCAAGATGGATGCCACCTCATGCCATAATTTAGCATAGTACCTTGTGTGAAATTGAATAGAATAGAGTTCTGAAAGACTAGAAACACTGCATGAATGACCTGACCTTATAGTCATACAACTTCTGAGTATGATTTTTATACTCGTACTCCAAAATTGTCCAATCAGAAAAGAGTTCTTATTTGATACAGTGTTCTTATTGGTTGTTTTTTTTAGAGTATGAGTGCAAATATGGCACTCAAAAGATTTATAACTGTCAGACCAGGTGAGCCTCTAGTTTCAAATTTGATTGGTATGCACTTTTTCCATTGAATTCCTTGGAATCTCTGGTTTATGTCTTACAATCAATTTGAAAAGAATTCTAGTAGGAAACCAAATCTTGAAAATATCGTTCATAGCATTTGTATCAAAATTAGACAACAGATAAATATGTTTTTTGTCTTGGATATTGAATTTTATACTGAAACATATACATAAATCAATATTTGATTCTTAATAGACGATTTTGATATCATGAACAATTTCAGTACTCTGAAGCTAGATAAATAACAAATAAATGGTAGGATATCTTTGAAATGATTTCCATCATGCACGTTTTTATGACACTGCAAAGTGATATTTGTGAGCTTTTAGTGTGAGTCAAGTCATTATCTGTGCAGTGTACTATCTCAATTCTTCTCATAAAAGATGATTTTTCACTGTATTAAATAGAATGAGATGAAATTTAGAATGCATTTCTTTTTAACACAAACGATACAAACGAATACGCGCGTATGCGTTTAGAGCATTTTTTTCTAACAACGTTTGCAAAGTTTGCACAAACTTTGACAAACTATGCACTCGCTAAATGTGCATCTACAGTTTGTCGTTTATCGCTTGTTGCTACAAACGCTGCATTTGTTTCTAAAGATGGAATCTTTGTACCTTTTCAGTAAGGTGATCTACAATTCTATCAAAAGTGCCTAAAACAAAAACATACCAATTTTAAATATTTGTAATATGCTACTAGTTAACAGATTTATTTTTTACAATATAGGCATAGTTACGTAGAAGATATAATTATTGAACAAAAAAGCCTGAGATGCAAAAATACTCCAGCCCTCTTTAAAAATTCATGATGTTTCACTAAAAAATGCAAATGATTTAATTTAGAATTTTCAAATATTTTTAAAGGAATTGTATACCCCTTGATAGCCTGAAATTTGTTCTGAATTCCTGGTTGTCGTAACTCAAAACAATGTCAATAAATGAACCAATTTTAGGTATTGCCCTTCTTTCTATCATTGCAACTGCTGTTTTCAATTAAAGAATCTTCAGAAGATTCATTAGATGAAGAAGATGAACTCTCACCAAAATATTCTGTGCACACTGTTAAAATAACCATGTGCTCTGTTTCTATATCATCATCATCCATTTTCGCACGTATTGATGAGTTTATTTACCAACAACATGTGCATGCATATTTTCATGTCAAACAGGGTCAGTAAACTCTGTGATTAAACGATGTATTTGTTTCTACTTTTGCAGCGTTTAACAAACGACACACAACGTTTACAAAACTTTGGTTAGAAAGAAATGCACTCTTAATATTGAAATTCTTGACAATTTGAAAGAACAAAAAAAGATCAATCTCAGTAATTGTTTGTTTGATGGTGTTTAATGCCACTTTCAACAATATTTCAGTTATATCGTGGCGGTCAGTTTTATTGGTGGAGGAAATCGGAGAACCCGGAGATGGCCCACTTTGTAATTGTATTAATTTTCTTTTTCAGATATTGAAGACAATTAGAAGTGATACCTCAGAGTGAAATTTATAGATAAAGATGGCTGACCATGAAGGGGCAGAACCTATGGTGGAACAGGATCATGCAGAAAATAAATCTCAACAGAACTCTAATAAATTTAAATCAAGATTTTCAAATCTTAAACGTCCAAAAGTTGGCAAAAAAGTCAAGAGGGTAGGCCTTTAATTATTTTTAGTTCTTGTTCTAGTTTATGGTTTATAGTGTTTAACACCACTTTAACCGATATTTCAGTTATATCATGGCAGTCAGTTTTATTGGTGGAGGAGACTGGAGTATCCAGAGAAAACCATCAACCTGTTGCAAGTCACTGACAAACTTTATCACATACATGTAATGTTGTATCGAGTACACCTTGCCATGAACGGGATTCAAACTCGCAACTTTAGTGGTGATAGGCACTGATTGCACAGGTAGTTGTAAATCCACCTACCATAGATGATGACCACGACGGCTGTGTTCTGAGCAGTCATGACCAGATTATCAACAGTTTTAATGTGCTGCAAAAAATACTTGCTTGCATTTGTGTGACATTTATCATATATAGAATATTAAGAGTTAAGGAAAGACAAATGAGTACATGCAGTCTTAAGGAAAGACAAATGAGCACATGCAGTGTAAGATTTATGTTTTATGTTGTTGCTCATTTTTAACTGTCATGTGTTACTATTTTAAAACATAAACAAATTAAATGTCACTCTCTATTTGAAACTTGAGTGAAATATTGAATAAATGGATGGAGCAGATGATTATGTTTTCTGACATTTATTACTTTTTGTTTCCGACTCTGTTAGGGATTAAAAAAAGGCTTTATGATTTATACATTGACTTGACAGGAATATGAAGATCGTTATTACATTTTTTTGACAGGAATATGAAGATCGTTATTACATTTTTTTGACAGGTTCTCAACAATATTACTTCATTTAGGATAAAGAATATTTCTGTACATTTTTTAAATTGATTTAAAGATTGTATCTAATATATTTGTATTGTATATTTAAAAAAAATATCTCTTCAAATTGGTCAACTCGTTTTTATCAGTCTAGTCAGTGAATTGGAATTTACCACATATTTGCTGTTGTATAAATTGTTTGTTTGTTTCATGAATAACAATGATTGGTGGATAAAATTGAATAGAACAGTTCCTTTAAACTTTACCAATATAAAAAAAGTTCTGTTTATATTTCATTGAGAAACCTAGCTTCAGCAATTTTATTAAGATTAGATATTTTTGGGATTTTTGTTAGCTATGCATTAAACATCTAACGACATCTTGTATAGGGTCACATCAGAGGTAATATTTTCAGTCGACCAAGGAATGATGAGCCTACCAAATCTTGAGGTATTTAATACCGAGCACATGCTGAGAGCTGTTGTTCGATTGGTCTAATTTTTTTACTGACTTGCTTATAATTGGATTGTCAAAGCTGACTGAGATGACCTGTTAGATGATAGTGTATAACTAAAGCAAAAAAAATATCCAAAAAAGATCTGATTTTGATTAGGTTCAACAGAATGCATTATTGCTGACTTGATATAAATAGTGAAAAATGTAGTGTCATTTACATATCACATCATCATATCAGTTTCTTTAAAACTTTCTTCTACTGTGCCTCAACCAGCACTTTTACGTTCATGAATACCTATTGGTTGAAACATCTGTGCACTAAGAATATTAGGTTTATTTGACTAATTTTATAATCACTGTTTACTTACTCCCCTGTGATTTTCTCCAAGGAACTCAATTTTACTCCACGATATCATGGAAATATTTAGAATTGAGTTATGGATTTTTATTGCCACTTGCAACTTTATTTCAGTTTTATTTGTGGAAGAAACGAGAGCACATAGCTGGATAATACTACGGACCGGTCGCTAGTCACAGATAAACTTTATCACATAGCATTGTATCAAGAACACATGATGCTTACAAGCTTGAATACAAATCTCAAATCTTAGTGGTGTTAGGCATTGTCTGTATAAATTAAGCTATCATGTCATCACGGCCAAAATAGTCACTGTACATTTCAATTATTTTTTTTTTTATTCAAAGTATGACACATTGTTTACTCCAGAGAGTGAATGATTATTCTTTACTGCCAAGTCAGCAATTTTTCAGCTATATCATGGCGAGAACAATTTGCATTTCAGTGATATGATGATGATATCCACTTTGTGCCAAAATGTTAGTTTTATTTTTATAGTGTTAGCTCCACACGGACACGGTATCTAGATTCACAGCCAACCAGTCTGTTCTTACTCTCAAATACTGCAAGATCAAGCTATGCAGATATGAAGCTTATATCAATTTTATAGTCTTTGGTTTGACCCGGCCGGGGCTCAAACCCCTGATCTACTGCACTCGAAGCTAACATGTGAACTATTACACCACGCATGCTGTTTTGATTACTCTAGCAAGAATAAATCTTTTGTTATACCCCCCCATGTTGTTTTGTTTACTCTAGGAAGAATAAATCTTTTGTTAAAGCCTATCATATTCACAGCATGTTTATCAGCTTTTAATAAGATACTGTGGAAAAAAAATTGCTGCTAAATACTAAGTTGTTTATTTCAGTTAGGGAAATGGGGTAAAGACAACCTGTTGTTGACCTTGACAATTGCCAGCGTGTTTGCCGGTCTAATCCTGGGATTTATTTTACGTATTGCTGAACCATCAGAGAAGGCCATTATGTTGATATCATTTCCTGGTGATATTTTGATGAGAATGCTGAAATTAATGATTCTTCCATTAATCACATCTTGTATGATAACAGGTAAAAAAATAGTTTCAACAAATTCAACAAATAATTAAAAAATAAAACACTGCCTTGGTAGGATGTCGGAAACCCTGAGATGGTTATTGGAACATTAATCCACATCAGTAAGGCCAAGGACAACTAATATGGCTGTCATATGCAGTTCTTGTTTGCCAATTAAAAAAAATCTTCCCTAAAACCATTTGGTCAAATTAATTAAAATTTGGTGTGAAGCACCTATAGAAGGTTCTGTATAAAGTTTCCTCAAAACAAAATGACAGGAGAGCAACACAGGGTCAGCGGATTAAGCCTTTAGTTTTATACTGATTTTTTTTTAGATTGACAATATTTAATATGTCAGAACAATACAGTAGAATTTTGTGTCTAAATTTGTTGAGTAAAAATTTGTCTAAAAGTCCTGTTTTAATCTCAGTGCTTTTGTTACATCAATACTGCTCTTTGTTGCTTTTTATTTCAAAGGCTTTCAGTTCTATTTATTTTTCTTGTATAATATTGATATAAAAGAACTTCCATTGAAAAAGCTTCCTGTTGTTTTGTTTAATGTAAAAAAAAATACCATTAAATCATTAATTTAACAACAAAACTGTTGTGTATGGTTACGTTATATTACATGAAATCAACGTGCAATTGATTTCTGTAATGTTGACTGTCATGCAATGGTGATCCAGAATTCATTGCTGTTTCATTTCTAACTACTGATGATCTAATCTAACTTTAGTTTTTATTTCCCGTATTTTAAATCTAGAATTCCCAAAGCATGTTTATATAGTATACTTCTATAAAGTAATGGGGCGAGAAATTAATCAATTTTTTTTTCTGGAGCTAATTGAGAGAGAAAAACGCCACAGTGTCCATAAATGTCAAACTTAATGGATGACAAAAACTAAAGAAATTTTGTATAATGACTTTTTCCTTTTAATTCATTAAATGAATGTAGTTGATGTAATATTTGTTCTGAGTTTATCTCGTCCTCTTGTCAGACACGGTGCAACATTAATTTAGCACATTAATTTGTATTTGTATTAATTATTCATATAAAATGTATTTGTTAAAAAGTACTTTTGTATTGAAGCAACACAATTATATCAGAACTGTAATTAAGAACCAATTTTCAAACAAAAATTTGAATTGTAAAAGAAAGAAAAAGGATAAATTCTTGAATTAATTCAGGGTTTTCAATATTTTTCAAGTCTACCAGTACTTCACTATTTACATATGGTACTTTTATTAAGATATGAACAATTTTCATGGATATCTTATACAACACTCTCTAATCAATCCATGTTTCAAATTTGATTAATTACGTTACCTTACGTATAAAGGTAAAGAAGAAATATTCAGAATGAATTTGGCGGTTTGAGGCACGCGAGGGCAAAAAAGGGAAATACGTTTTCGCAAATACCACGGCAAAGAGTGAAAAAAGTAAATCCTCATGCAAATTCCCCGGCAGCAGTAAAAATGAACGAAATTAATCTTAAATATGAAAATACACGAAAAATACACCGGCTATTAACCAATCAAAATCCAGGATTCTTATATAAAGTGTAATTATGTACACAATAAATCAGAAATGTTATTTTCTTCTATTACAATCAATCATTAAAAGTAATGTCTAGTAATATTTATACCATGGTTTTCCGAGTTAAACCGGTTAAACAATCAAACTTGAAGCGTGAGATTGTTTAACCGTTTAACTCAGAAAACCATGGTATAAATAATTTGTAATATGAACTTACAGAAGCCATGCAATATCACATCTAGGTCGGTGATAATTGCACAACTCTTTGAAAGTAATAAAACTATGACCCAGATTAAAAGTGTGCAATGTCTTGTATCTATATTACTATTTCATAGTTCTTAGCTGTTGCTCACATTCTGGTATATAAACCATAAAAAGATCAAAGGAAAAAAATGCCTTCATGTTACAACTATTAATAACCAACCACAGTATAAAAACAAATCTAGATTAAAAGCTCATTTGATATTCTATATCTCAACTTTGTTGTTGATATTGTTATTTGTTGTCTGTTAATATTCTTAAGAACTGTATTTTTGTATTTAATTAAAGGCAATAAAAAGAAATTTCCAGGTGTTCTTTTGTATAGTGAAATTCAAAAGATTTAGATGTCAGTTAATGCTTAATTGTCTGTTATAAATTATGCTTTAGAAAGAAAGGGGTGCACCAGGGCTTTTGCCTTAAAATTGCAGTTGAATTATACCAATGTCAAGTTAATTGAAGGTTTGGTTTGGTTTATGGTGTTAATGCCACTTTCAACAATATTTCAGTTGTATTGTCTCGGTCAGTTTTATTGTTGGAGGAAACAGGAATACCGGAAAAAACCATAGAATTGTCGGAAGTCGCTGACAAACTTTATCATATAATGTTGTATCGAGTACACCCCGAAATGAGCGGATTCGAACTCACAGCTTTTGTGGTAATAGATACTGATTGCACAGGTAGTTGTACATCCAGCTACCATATGATCATGACCATGACAGCCCCTTGTGTGAATTGAGAAATGTTTGGATTGATATACATGTTTTAGACTACCTACTACTTACAGGGAACTTTTAAGTTTGAATATTTGTAATCAACATTGCATGTGGATTTCTCTTACGTAAGCAACAAGAAAATTAATTTCAGTTAGAAAAAACCCAACTCCCAATGACCCATGACCTATGTTAGACACTAATTATTTAGAATTGGCAACATTTCTATAGTACACATTCTTTCTTACAGGTCTAGCCTCTATTGATGCCAACACTAGTGGACGTATGGGCCTAAGAGCTATTCTGTATTATTTTGGAACAACATTCTGTGCCATTATTTTGGGAATAGTTCTGGTAACAGCCATTCATCCTGGTAATTCTGCTCTAAGACCTGATGACATGGAAAAAGGAAAAGGAGATGACAGAGTTAGCTCCCTTGATGCTTTTCTTGATCTCATAAGGTATGCAATTAGTATAGTTTAGTGTGAAGTCTTAGATTTTTCATGGGATACCAATCTGGGTTGTATTTTGAATGTTTAGTTGATAAACACATCAGACACACTCATTTTTTTTAATACTTCAAATTTATGGAGCTATATATATATAGATATTGGATATCATTTTACAAGGAAATGAAAATTTAACTGTAACACAAAATGTTGACATTTTTACAGCAGTTCATGTTATACTATGTTGTAAATTGTAGGGAGAGGGTGTTTATAATGTTGTTTTAACTTGTGTTCAATCACATTGCTTATATTAGAGCAATAAAATATGTTTAATTCAAATACAAAACTTCAAAGACTTATGGCTAAGTAGAACTTGATTTTTCAAACTAATCAATATTGTGCAATGATTAAGAGAGTGAATGATTGTTGATTAACAAACAGCAAAGCTTTTATAGGAAGAAAAAGTTAAGTTAGATGAGATGATGATGATAATGATGTCCACTTTGTATTATACCAACACGCTTAGTTGGATTTTAATAGTGAAGCACACATGAAACAACAGTCCACGACTAGATATGACATTACATTTGAAAACATTATCGTGATTTGTATTGAACCAGTCTTGGCTCTTACTCGTTAATGCTGTACACTTAGCGGAGAAGCAGCAAATACTAATTTTACAGTCTTTGGTTTTATCCATTGGTGCTTGAACTCATGCTCTACCGCACTTCAGGAGAGCTTGATAACTATTACAACATAAGATGCGGTGAAGTGGTCTCTCAAGAATAGATAGCACTGTACAAAATATAAAAGTCATGAACTTAACAGAAAATGAGCATTAGTCTTAAATGTACAGAAATATATATTTTATCACATTATATGGTATTTTCAGTCAACTAATATAAATTATTATACTTACAGGAACATTTTCCCAACTAATATTGTACAAGCTTGCTTCGCTCATGTTAGAACCCAGTATAAAGACGTAGAGAAGTACAAGAGAGTAAATAAAGAAATACTCACAAGTGATTTTGAAGCCCTGAATGTATCTATCAAGTCTATTAATACCACCCTGGGTCTATTTTTAAATGCCAAGGTTATAAATATCACAGAAAATAGTAATGGAACAAAGAATGATGGGTACAACTATACGACGATTACTGTTAAGGTTCCGTACAACAAGACTGAACAGACGCTACCTTATAATGATGGAATAAATGTCTTAGGTAATTTGTAGTATCTAATTATAAGTTGAATACTTTAAATTTCTTTGATTTTACATACTTGGTAGATTATATATATAGTAGTCACAAATTTAATATATTATAAAATTGTCTCATTAGAGAGAAGTACAGTAGTTCCCCTGCTTATAAGGCCACTCCTACCAAAGGCCATCCATCTTATCAGGCCACTCCCACCAAAGGCCACCCCTCTTATCAGGGCAGATTTCAAATGGGCTGAGATAGTTAAATACTACCTAATTGTCCCCCTCAAGAGAAGCCACCCTTATTATAAAGCCACTTTTTCATTACATAAGGGGTGGGCTCCTAAGAGAGGGACTACTGTACATTGTGTTTTATGTTTTTTTTCTCCCTCCATACAAGGTCCATTTTAGTATTTGTTTGTATAATGTTTCCCTGGATTACTAAAGTACTTTGTTCATTTGAAGATAAATTGTAGATTTGTGCGACTTTTGACACAACAGGGATCCAGTACCTGGATTTCCATCGACATATGTCTTGGTCTCTTGTGTCCAAAGATATTGGCCCAATTTTTTAATCACAGAAGTGGCAAAAATGATGTTGTCAAAGAACTTTGTGCACATAAACATTGGACATTTTATGAATCGTGAACGTATTTAAGTGTTTAGACACCAGAATATGATATCTGTATAGACATATCCTTGGCGAAACGTTGAATAGACGTTGTTATGTTATTTTTCTATCTAGAAATTTGAAAGCTTGGAAGCGATATTCATGAAGTATGAATGTATGAAGAAAACTGCTGAATCGATTTAAGCAAATAATACTTAAAGATGCTATAAAAAGTTTAGTCGGGAGGGTTTTAAGCTGGCTGTTTTAGAGCACATGACAGTTAAGGCAGGTTTGATGTATTAAGATTTTGATGCCATTTTAGTATTTGTTAATATAAATTCCTGTTGCATGACAGTGTCAGACCCATCTTTCATGGATTTGTTTTACTGATGGTACAGTATTTCAAATATATTGCACATGTATTCTGATTGTTGTAAGTTTTATTAAAAGAGAAAATATTTATATGTTGTATCGAGCATACTCCTGTATGATATTTTAGTCATTCAATGGTTATTGGTTATCTTGCTCTGATTCAGTTCTCAGTGTCTGAAATATTTATGTCCCTGTTGCTAGGCGTCGAGGGCATTAAGTTTTACTCAATGATTGTCCATATGTCACACTTTTGGTTCCTGTTCAATAACTTAAGTTTCCCTGTAGCAAATCATTTGAAATTTATACAAAAGGTCAGGAACCATAACAGGAAGTCCAAGTTCGATTACTGTTCTTACCATGTTTTCCACTCTGGAGTTATGTCCCTTGATTTCTCAGGTCTTTTTTAAAATAACTTAAGCTCCCATTAAGCAAATCATTTTGGATTTATACACAAGGTCAGAGACACAGAAAAGGCAGGCCAATTATTCGATTATATTGTGAGTACCAGATGAAAGACAGAATGAGTGTAACGAAATGTTTGGTGAAACCTTCCCTAACCTTAGGTGCACATTATCTGGAAACCTTAGCAGTTTGAATGGGTCTTGGACCTCATACCCAAACCGTTACCACTGGGTTACCCAGACCACCCATTATATCTATCTTTATATGTATATGATATATGGCCTACTAAATGCTTAAAATGGAGAGAAAAAAGATAATACATGTATTGTTTAATTGTAATTTTTGTTTAGGGATTGTGTGCAGTCCTATCATTGTTATATTATTTTTAGATAACTACTTTGTCACATGATGATGTCGTGATTTCTTCACATTTAAGGTAATGTAGATGGAATCTTGTTATATATGATGTAATAATTCATGTTCTTTTCTGCACAGCTTAGAATTATAAGGTAGTGTGTATATTAATTTGTTTTCTTTGAATTTTAGAAACTGGAAATAAGTAAAAGATGTCACAAATGAATTTTTTTTTAAAGCACAATAATTTGGTATTTTAATTCTCCTGTCATACTGTAGGAAATTACGAAACTATTTCTAATGCCAAAAATTTCAGTTATATTACCAAAACATATTTGTCAATTTTTGCATTGAAAATCATCTCTTTTGAGTTCACCTCAAGGAAAGCTTTTGCCATCACTTGACGTCCACAGTCCATCGATAGTTATTAACATTTTAATCTTCTCCTCAGAAACCACTAAACTAATATGAACCAAACTTGGCAGGAATATTCATTGGGTGTACCCCATTCTAAATGTATAGATGGACAGATAGATTGATAGATCAAACTTTATCCAAGATGGCCACTGTTACTAAATATAAAAACATTCTTAAATACCATTAGGCCAAAGCAGATTTATTTCAAGCCAGAATTGGCTCAAAATTTAATTGAAATGTCACAAGGTGCTCTTTAATATGTATTCTGTGGGTTGTTTTTTTTCTTTAAGATTACACTTTTGCAGATTTTTGCTGATTACTGAAATGCAACATATTAAAGCAAAGATCATTAAAACAATCAGCCAATATGCTCCAAACTAAAACCTTCAATGGGCCAAATATGCTTTATTTCAAGCCAGAATTTGCTCCGAAGATTTAATTAAAGAGCATAATAAAGGGCTCTTTAAATAAAATTTTGGGTTTTTCGTTCAACTCTATATTTTTGTCAATTATGGAATTGAACTATATATAAAAGAAAACAAATCATTAAAAGTATCTTCTCAGCCAATTCTTAAATTTGTCAAATCTGACTTCTAACCAAAATTAGCTCAAATTTTGATTGTAAGAGCATAATTAAAACCTCTTTAGATGATATTCTTGGTTTTTCTGTCAACTCTACATTTTAACAGGCCTCTCTAGATGTTTCTATGTTACTTAGCAAGCATCCAATATCTTATTTTACCACAGACCGTAAATTTGCCTTGTGGCATTATCATATTATGCTGTCAGTGTCGTGATGTCTGTAGATTATTCATTTGAAGACAATAACTTTTAACACAATGATCCTTGCGACAACATAAAGATTGTGATAATGGAGGTCATTTTGACGTCCGACCGTCCGTAAACTCCAACCTGCCAATATGGTCACTGTTACTATAAATAGATCATAGGGGGATAAAACACAACTATTGTACCAGTAAAGCCACATTTTTACAACAAATGAACTGAAAATTGTACATTAATTCAATTTTAATGAAATTTATGATGTATGTTTCGGATTTTGATGAAAAATAATGCATTTGATTGATTTTTGCCAAAAATATGCAAATTAGGCTGACTTTGACAACAATTAATTTGAAAATCTTCTACTCTGAAGTCACTGAGCTAATTTAATCCAAACTAGGATGGGTTAGTACTTTAGTGGTCTCCTTTCAATAAGTAGTATCTGATTAGCTCTACCCTCTACCCAAGATGACCACTGTTACTAAAATAGAAATTTCTTCAAATAACCAAAACGGCTACATTTTACGTTAAAATGAGCAGAAATTTACACTGTAGCTTTATGCTAACAAGCTGTTTTCTATGAAATTTGTTGTTTTGAGAGAACAAAATTGACGAAAATGCTCATCAGGCCAATATTTACCGGTAATAAAAATTGGTTTGAAAATAAATCTCTGAAACCACTTGAAACAATAATTTATTCATAAAAATATATAAGAATTGAATAACAGAACTAGGGGTGAGTAGCCTATATTGATCCTCTCCTGATACAAGGCAACAGTTAACAATATAATTAGTCACAATGAATTTAAACATGGACTTATTTAACAAAGATGACAACTCCAAAAGGCTGTGTCAAAGGGGAATAACTCTAGAAGAAATAATTGTATTCTCATTTTACATAATAAATTAGTTTTACTGTATTCTAAGGAAGAGGGAATATCCTAATTTTTCATTTTTTATTAATTGTACATAGTATAGTATAACAGTTGCACAGATTATTTTTTTTATATTTTAGGTATAATTGCATTTTTCACTGCTTTTGGTATGATGTTAAGTCAGATGGGATCTGAAGCAGCTTTAATGATCAATTTCTTTGCTATATTGAACGAGATTATTATGAGAATGGTCATCATTGTCATGTGGTAGGTTATTTATTCAGAAATATTTATAGAAGATTATTTTGTAAGTTATGATTTATTTGAAGCACTTCCATGATGTGTATCTTTTGAAATTTGTATATCAAGGGAGATAATAAAAGGTAATACAAAGTACATACGAAATGAAATGGTTCAACAACAGCAAAAGATTATAAATTGGTTCGTTCATTTTTAAATTAATTTTTTTTTATATACAATATAGAACCATCCATAATTTTTAGATCACCTGACCCAAAGTATCATGTGAGGTTTTGTCATCACTTTGCATTCATCATCATCGTCAGTCTGTCCTTCGCGTTTGATTTTAATCTTCTCTGAAAGCACTTGACCAATTGGAATTAAACTTAGTTGGAATGTTCATTGGATTGTCCTTTACAATCATGAAGGTTTTTTTCCTGATCGAAAATCCACTACAAGAAGCCTCAAGGTGCCAAAAAGGGAATTATCCGGGTTTTTTTTAACCAATTCTGATGATTTATTTTCTTTTTTATATTCCATATAAAACTCTTCGTATGTAGTATGGCAACATATTTTTTCTGGCTTTCAGTGTTTCTGAAACAGATTTTACCTAGCTTTTATGGTTTTTAGGATAAAAGAGATCAAAGGGAACCAAGAACGTCCAAAGCTCAA
This sequence comes from Bathymodiolus brooksi, assembly GCA_963680875.1. Lineage (NCBI taxonomy): Eukaryota > Metazoa > Mollusca > Bivalvia > Mytilida > Modiolidae > Bathymodiolus > Bathymodiolus brooksi. The sequence continues at coordinate 25,934,718 of OY804581.1, read as the reverse complement.
ATGAATTTTAAGTCCAATTTGAAAGCAGTTTTCCATTGAATTCCTTACCAAAACTCTTGCCTGAAGTGTTCCAACGGATTTGTTATGAAAAGAAAGTTTAAAACAGTGATGATCAACAATTCCACCAATATCAACAAAACGATCAATCACCTGTCGTTGAAATCATTGAACACAAAAAAGATGATATCAATAGCCAATGGGAATCTAAGTCCTGGCTTAGCACAGTCACAAAATATTGGTGGGGTTAAACCATTAAATAGGATCCCAACCATCCACCTTGTGATAATTGGATCTAAAAAAAACCAGAGATATATAAATAACAAAAAACCTGCATAGATTCTATTGCACTCAAAAAGATAGCACATAATATATCTGCTGATGCACATTTTGACAATAAAATAAAATAGCTCCACATTCTTCTTCCCAGAAAAATGTTCTCCTTCACATATTCTCTTTATTTAATACTCTGTTATGATATAGGATAGTCATTTTGATTGGTTGAGAAAATGTTTTTATCTTCATAATCAGGAATATTGTTTTTTTTTCATTTTTTATTTTTTAAAGCACAGACACAGCATAGGCAGCTTTACTACGTGAGCCTTTAAAAATTATTGCAAATTCCTGAGGACTGTGAGAGAATAACATTGACTCTATTATTATAAACTTTCAGGTATTCTCCTGTAGGCATAATGTTCCTGGTAACAGGCAAAATTCTGTCTTTAGAAGACCCAGGAGCAGTCGGTGAAAGGCTTGGAATGTATATGGTGACTGTTCTGGCTGGACTATTTATCCATGCACTGATTACATTACCACTCATTTACTTTTTCTTCACGAGGAAGAATCCCTTTTTGTTATTTAAGGGGATACTTCAAGCCTTTGTTACAGCTCTTGGAACAGGATCAAGGTATTTTATAAGACTGCAAAAATTTGTGGTCACTTTATGTTATAGGTCTGACATCAATGTTGTCATCCAGAGACATATAATAATTCCCAAATATCCGACTTTTATGTCAGTATATACAGTAAAATAAATTTGAGTACATAGATAAACATCATACAAAGGTAATATAAAATAAGGGGGGTTAGGGTTATGGTATTTAATGCCACTTTCAACAATATTTCATTTATATCGTGGCATTCAGTTTTATTGGTGGAGAAAACCACTGATCTGCCGTAAGTCATTGACAAACTTTATCACATAATGTTTTATCGAGTACACCTCACCATGAACGGGATTCGAACTCACAACTTTAGTGATGAAAGGCACTGATTGCACAGGTAGTTGTAAATCCAACTGCTATACGATCATAATCATGACGACCTTAATGATGCTAACAAAACGTTAATGATTTCCTTAACGGATTAAACAACATAGATGCTTTCGTAACATTTTTTATTTTATTTAGACAACAACAAAAATCTATGTTCCTGCCAACATTCTTAAATAAAAAATAGTGTTGGCAGGTAGGCAGAAGTTTTTAGTTATTATTTTAATATTTACCTTGGTTATACAGGACAAGGATTTGATTATAACAGTGTTTCTCCAAAAATGGCAATAAAAACTTGAGGGTTGCCACTAAAAATTAGGGTTGGTAGGTTAGAGATTTATGTCTTTAGCTTAAAATAGCATAAAGCTTTTGTATTAAATTTATTCTTGTGTGTATTTTACAGCTCAGCAACTCTTCCAGTAACATTCCGCTGTTTAGAGGAAAATTTGAAAATTGATCGACGTGTGACTCGTTTTATTTTGCCGATTGGAGCCACTATCAACATGGATGGTACTGCACTTTATGAAGCTGTAGCACCGATATTCATTGCCCAAATGAATGGCATTCACCTGTCTTTTGGACAGATTATAATCGTAAGGTATAAAGATCGGACAATTACTCAAGTACAATTAAACCTGTATTAAGAGGTCACATTTGGGACAAAGGAAAAGTGGCCTTATTAGACAGGTGACCTCTTGAAAGAGGTTAAATTCATATGAAATTTTCTATGATAAGACAAGGAAATGGTGAACTTTTAATACAGGTGACTGCTTAATAGAGGTGACCACATGTGCAGGTTTAACTGTACTACTATAAATAAATCAGAAAGCCATACACATTATAATATCAGGTAGAACTAAGCTTTATAAAAGTCCATTCTCTATCCAGAGTTGTCGTTCCTGCTACACTACACTCCATCTCTGTCAACGCCCATTTTACAAGATTTTTGTAAAATTTAGAAACAGTAAAAAAATGTACTTAAAATTGTTTTAATTATTGTAAATATCAATAAAGATGAAAATAAATCACTCATTTCAAATCAATTCTTTCTTAAAAATGATTTGTGATCGTTTTTAACTTTTTAATTTTTACCTCTGCAAAATAGTTCTCCAAGAAGTGGGGGGGAGAGAGAATTGATTTGAAATGAGTGATTTATTTTCATCTTTATTGATATTTACAATAATTAAAACAATTTTAAGTACATTTTTTTTACTGTTTCTAAATTTTACAAAAATCTTGTAAAATGAGCGTTGACAGAGATGTTGTGTAGTGTAGTAGGAACGACAACTCTGGATAGAGAATGATAAAAGCCAAGGACCATATAATTGGTATTTGCTGCTTCTCTGCTAGGTATGCAGCATTAAAGAATAAGGACTGGTTGTCTCGGAATCAGGATAATGTGTCGTGAATGAAACGACATGTCTACCTGCGGACTATTGTTCCAGTGATCTAGCAGTATAAAAATACAACTAAGTGTGTTGGTCAAGTACAAAGTGAACATCATCAACAACTCATCCAAATGTAACTTGTTATCACCATAATATGGCTGAAAAATTACTCATTAGGTATTAAACAACAATCAGTCACTCGATATATGTTCCAAGATATGAAATCATATGATGCCCCCTATTTTAACTATATCATAATTTACTGTATCTTTACTACAAAGGGAAAGTAATTACCGAGATTCTTGTCCAGACTAATTAATATTTTAAGGCTTTTACGGCTTACATCAAATTGAAATTACTCAAAAATCATCACAAATTCTTATAAGCAAAAGATTATTTCTGTGGTGATATATGATTATGACCTAATGTTGCATAAGAAGTATGTCAGTGTGCAGTTTTCTTTTGACATTTCAATTTAAAAAGTTATGAATGTTTTAAAATCAAAATCTGTCAATAAACATTGTATGGATACATGTACAACACTTGATCTGTCGTTTTCAAAAAGAATAAAATAGCAATTTGAAATGGCCGAAGTTTTGGAAAATAGATAAATAAATTTTTTGGAAATTTTATTAATTCATGTTTTTATTTATAGTCTGACAGCTACATGTGCTAGTATTGGGGCAGCTAGCATTCCTAGTGCTGGACTGGTCACTATGCTTATGGTATTGACAGCTGTTGGCTTGCCTACAGAAGATATCAGCCTCATTCTGGCTGTGGACTGGTTCCTGTAAGTATAATGACTGAGAACCAGTCTATTATATTATTATGATTCTATAGTGAATGTGAAGTTTTAACAGGATGTTTAGGGATCTCTATATGTAAGCATGGAGGAAGACACATATGAGTGATTGCCCATTATGAAACAATATGGAACCAGCCATAGAAATGCTAAAATATTTGTATCTTTGGAATTTAGATTTAGATTTGTTCAAATGAAGGTCCCACATTCTAAGGGGCATTGGGATCCAAAGTTTTAACCTACAAAAAATGTAGTCTGCATACTCATGTGGAAAATTAAATATTAAAGATTTACTTTAGAATCAGTAATGGAAATGCAAGTATAAATGGCAGGAATCATCATTTTGAGCTTGCACAAATGAAGACCTCAGGGTCTATAGGTTCAAAACCTTGGGGGTCAAAGATTTTACTAGGCTGCAATGCAATTTTTTGTTTTAATATGTGTTCACAGCAACCAGAAACGGAAATGTAATATAATTTGACATGAAGTTTCCTTGTGAATTGGAGATTTAACCTTGTACTATGGGGTCTAAGCATTAGGGGGGAGGGGTCCTAAGATTAAGATAAAATACAAAGAGGAAATTAAAAAATAATCCCTAAAAACCAGATATTGGAATCCAATTGTAAATAACATCAATCATCATTGTGATGTGCTGATTCAGACTTGTACAATAGAAGGCCCCATGGTTTATTGGGTCTGTCCAAAAGTTAACATAGGCTGCAATATGGAAAATGTTAAAAGAAGATATGTTCTGATGAACCAGTTATAGAAATACTAATGTAAATTGAATGAATCATCAATGTGATATTCCGATTCAAATATGCACATATGAAGGACCACAGGTCTACAGTGTCTGAGCCCTGGGGGTCAAATAGTAACATGTACAGTATGGCAACACAGGAATATTATACAATGTAGGATTGATTATTGCACTTCAATATCCTACTTTTAAGTTCAGTGATATTTGGGGGCCATTGTGGTAGTGATCGTGTGGTAGTTGGATTTACAACTAGCTGTGTAATCAGTGCCTATCACCACTAAAGTCGGAAGTTCGAACCCCGTTCATGGCGAGGTGTACTCGATACAACATTATGTGATAAAATTTGTCAGTGACTTGCGACAGGTCAGTGGTTTTCTCCGGGTAATGGGGTTTCCTCCACCGATATAACTGAAATATTATTGAAAGTGGTGTTAAACACAACAACCAAACAAAACCACAAGATACTTAGCAAATAATTGATATGTATATTTTATATTCTCCCTCGCTACATTCATGCTAAGAGAGATTAATTCTATTTTACAGACAAAAACATACTGTATAGGTCTTTACTACAGCTGTTTGAAAATATTCCTGTTTTAACAAATCTGATTTTTTTTTTTTTTTTGGTGGACGTTAATTTTGTTAATTCAGTGTAGGTGTGCTACTCCCTATAATCTTTGTTCAACCATTACAAGTACAGTCAGTAAATCATTGATAATACAAAGAACAATTTTTCAACGCACAATAAAATTTGTATATGAATTAATGTGTATAATCTTGAGGTTACAGTGTATGTCAAATAAATTAGAAATTTAAATGCACAGACTTTATATGCTACAAGTAATTAATTACATGATGAAAACACTCATGAATATTCATGAATGGCTCCCAACAAAATGAATTAATTTTTTTATTTATTTTTTCAGAGACAGAATAAGAACTGCAATCAATGTATTGGGAGACAGTTACGGAGCAGGAATTGTAGCTCACTTATCTAGACAGGAGCTGGCAATACAAGTTGATCAACAACTTGAACTTAACGAAATCGAGGATAGCGGAAAGGAACCATTTGATAAAGTAGACAACGAAATTGAAGACAACAATGACCCAAAAGACCCTGGGAATAGTGAAACAATATATCCAAGTATAAGTTAATGACTTGTTGTAGGAGTGATACATTTACCTGTATATTATTGTATATTTTTTCAATTGGAGGTGCTCTTCATTTTCATTAATTCATGCCATTTTGAATTTAAGCTGGGAGAAGTATTTTAGTTTCCAACTACAGTCCATTCTTGTTGTGTTGAAAACTCTTACGCCCTTAATCTGTCATATAAGAAAAAATAACATTCATACACCCTGGACCTGGAATATAAGTAAAAAAATTGATACACCATTGTTCTGGCATATAAGTTGAAAATAAATACATGGTTCTATTGTTGAAAAGCAACAAAAGAAATTATCGTTCCTGCACACCTCTCCAAATTTGTCCATGTCCAATACTAATTCAGTTATGCTACATAGTATAAAAAAAATTAAAGTAACACACTTCTTTTGGCTTAAATTTTTGTATAAAGAGTGGTTCATTATCTGCATGTTCAATTTAATTAACAAAATAATTAGCTTCCTTTATATCTATAATAGTTCAATAACAACAAATAATAGGCCTTTTAAAAACCAGGGGGCTGTCGTGGTTATGGTCATATGATAGTTGGATTTATAGCAACTAATGCAATCAGTGCATATCACCACTAATGTTGTGAGTTCAAATCCCGCTCAGGCAAGGTGTTCTGGATACAACATTACGTGATAAAGTTTGTTAGTGACTTGCGGCAGGTTGGTGGTTATCTGCGGGTAATCCGGTTTCCTCCACTAATAAAACTGTCTGCCACAAAATAAGTGAAATATTGTTGAAAGTGGCATTAAAGACAATACCCTAACCTTTAAAAACCAAAACACAACAATGATGGACTGACCCCAGGTTTTATTTTTTTATTTTTTGTACTTTATTTTAATGTATAGACAATATTTATATATAAATGTGTAATATTTTCAAGATGGTTTTTTTTTTTCAAATATCTTAAGAAAATGGTAACATCTTGTCCAAATTGACTGAAAACAGTTTTAAACAGGAGAGAAACATGAAAATATCAGACAGCAAAGCACTGAACCATAAGTTACCAGAGTATAGAAAAAATGTCTTTATGTTTTGTTATAAAAAAAGGGTAACTCCCAAGTAGAATGGGGCGTTCATGGTCGTGATTGTATGGTAGTTGGATTTACAACTACCTGTGCAATCAGTGCCTATCACCGCTAAAGTTGTGAGTTTGAATTCTTTCATGGCAAGGTGTACTCAATACAACTTTATGTGATAAAGTTTGTCAGTGACTTGCGGCAGGTCAGTGGTTTTCTCTGGGTACTCCAGTTTCCTCCACCAATAAAACCGACCACCACGATATAACTGAAATATTGTTGAAAGCCCATCGGGTAGGAAATTAATCGATATGAAATATAAGTAAAATAGTCTATACATTAAAATAAAGTACTGTTGGTTTGAAAAATGAAGAAACAATGTACAATGATGTATGATTTTGACTAAGATAGTTATGTACAAGTATCTTAAACTACATGTACAATGTCTTAGATCAATATTATTGAAAGATTATTTTTTCTTCAAGGAGGAAGAGCGGAAAGAGAGAGAAAGGGTTTATAAGCCAAGGTTGAAACCTCTGTTTTGTGCGACAGAGCTTTTTAACAATTCCAGAGTTATTTTTGTATTTTCAAATTATGAAAATATCATTAATGGATTTGTAATAATTAATTATTTTTATATAAGAAGTTAATTAAACTGCTATTTTAAGATACAGTATTATAGATGTCATTAATACCGGTAACCAATATTTCATTTCACTCAAACTACCATTTTGTGGGTGTCAAATTTTTCTATGTAGGAAGAATAAAAAGAATGCAAATATTTTTGCATTTTGTACAATAACTACATTATCATTTGGGCTTTTATTTTGACTGGCGTAATTTTGGCATTATTATACCAAATTTGAATCTCACAAAAATAATATCGTTTATACAACATATTGGTTAAACAGCTGTGTATATATTTTTAGCTAGATATTTTTTTACATTTGGCTTTTGTCATAAATTTTTTCTCTTTTTTTTATTTTTACATTGTTCTATTACCATAGAGATTCATTTTGTATATTCATGTTTTATTATATATATACATGTACATGTATTTTGTAAATATATGAAGCACTTTTACTCTACATAGGAATGATTTTCACAAATACATTTGTACCCATTTTATTTTAAACATTAGTATTAGATATACAGTATAATCAAGCCGTTTATTTTTTTACAGTCGAACAAGGTTGCGATGGAACTTTTTGAGTTCTCCCCCATTACTCATAGTGCAATTTAAAGTAGAATTTCCTAATATTTCATTTATATCTAAGGGTTGTCTACTGAAGGAAATTAATATATTAAATTTACTCATGCCGTGTTATAGCTGAAATACTGTTAAAAGTGATGTAAACACCAATCAATCCATCAACTAACAATCAATTTCGGGGAGCTGGTTGGTCAAGTGGTTTCACTGGTCAGTTCTTAATACCTGTCAAGGCTGAATTCTTCCTGTATTAATTCTGGTAGTCACGAAATAGCTGAAAAATTACTGACAGTAATGATAAACAACCAATAATTAGACATATTATTCCATAACAAGAAATTCTCAACTGAAGCCACAATAGTCATACAAATTTATATACAGTGAAACCAGTCTATACCAAACCTCATTGGGACCAACTATTGTGGTTCAGAATAGACAGGTGTCTGGTATATACAGGTTAAATTAACAAAGATTTCCCACAATGGGACTTTATTTAATAATTCAATTTATAGAGGATTGCAGTTTATTCAGAGTTTGGTTTAGACAGGTTTCACTGGTATGATGAACTATACTCACCAAGAGTAAAAGACTTTCATCAAGGCTATAGGGATATCAGAACATTGTGTCCATTTTTTAATTGTCACAAGGATGATATAAAATATGTATATAGATATTTTTTTTTTATATATTATGATGTATATATAATATACAGTAAGGGGAGATAATTGTTCATCATTGCTGATTTTCCACAGATATTTCATACAAAACCAAAATTAAAATTGATCATTTCTTGACCAATTTTGCTAAGGGTTAATTTAGAATAAATTTAATGGGTGGGGAGATGTAGATATGCACTTTATTTTAATGCCTGTATTTACAATGCATGAATTTTTTTATAACTAGATACATGATACATCTCTTGTAACTGTTTCTAAAATATACAGATGACTATGGTAGTAAATTTATTTTGATGTGATTTAAGATTTTCAAAAATTTATTAGTGAAACACAAATCTGAATGTAGACATCACAAACTTTTATATAGTTATAATACATATACTTTTAACTTTTCAAGAGAATTCAAGACTATTTAAATTGTTTAATGTTAAAAACTAGGAATCGAAAAAATGTATTTGAATATTGTACAAACTGTACATATTTATTCTTTCACTCATGAAAATGTGATTTAGAATTAACCAATGAATATATAACATGAGGAAAAATGGAAAAACAGCATGGTTTTACATGAATATATAAGGAAAATCATTAGTGAGGAACATTATTGTCCACTGGCTGTATATAATCTCTGTGTATTTTTAAATTTCATGGTGTTGTGTTAAAAAATTCATTTTATATTTTTACTAAGCCATCTGATATGGCATATTAAACTGACATTGTCAAAAATAATTGTGTTATTATAACAAGTATTCGATATTATGTAATGTAAAGATAGGACTTTTATGTAATGCCAAATACAGTGAACTCTGTCTAAGTCGAACCCAGCTTTTGTGTTCACAATAGACAGGTGTTCAGTTTATACAGGTTAACTTAACAAAGATATCCCTTATTGAGACTTTATTTAAAGTTTGGTTTAGACAGGTTTCTGATTTATTCAGCATTCTGTTTAGACAGGTTTCTGATTTATTCAGCATTCTGTTTAGATAAGTTTCCGATTTATTCAGCGTTCTGTTTAGATAAGTTTCTGATTTATTCAGTGTTCTGTTTAGACAGGTTTCTGATTTATTCAGTGTTCTGTTTAGACATGTCTCTGATTTATTCAGCGTTCTGTTTAGACAGGTTTCAGATTTATTCAGTGTTCTGTTTAGACAGGTTTCTGATTTATTCAGCATTCTGTTTAGACAGGTTTCTGATTTATTCAGCGTTCTGTTTAGACAGGTTTCATATTTAGTCAGCGTTCTGTTTAGACAGGTTTCTGATTTATTCAGCATTCTGTTTAGACAGGTTTCTGATTTATTCAGCATTCTGTTTAGACAGGTTTCAGATGTATTCAGCGTTCTGTTTAGACAGGTTTCAGATGTATTCAGCATTCTGTTTAGACAGGTTTCTGATTTATTCAGCGTTCTGTTTAGACAGGTTTCGCTGTAGTAGAGAGCATGAAATATTGTACATTATATTAGGGAAAGTGTTATTTTAAGGCCATGCAAAAAATAAAAAAATTGTTTCTCAGGCCTGTGCCACCCAATTACTGCCAAAATTATTGTTGGAATCAACTTCAAAAGCATTGTTTCCTGCTTCTAAATCATTTACATATATGTCACACAAGACATTATAAATTGATTTTCAAGTTACAGAAAAGAAATTATCATATTTTTTTCGGTCCCACAAAAATAAATAAATGGCCTGAGAAACATCTTTATTCTTAGCTTGGTCTAATGATTTTTTATTTTAGTTTTCTATGGATTAATAGTGCTAGAGTTCCTACTTGCAGTAAAACGTTAAACATTTTTATTATTTGTTGTAGAAATCTTATCAATTGACATAATATTTTTTTGTAAGAAAAGAAAAAGAGGAAAAAAACTTTGTACATGACATCTGTATGAATTGGTATGGTTGATTTCCACCACATTTTAGAAGATTATTTTTTATCTCTTTTTTTTTTTGTCTAGACTTGTTGAGTTGTGATCGACTCTTCGGAAAACATTGAGATCACAACCCCCCTACAGTTTACATCATGCAACTTTCTAATTTTGATGCTTGATTGCAAATGGCACAGATCTATTTTTTTATATTAACCAGAGTTATGTCTCTTGATCATTATTGTTTATTATAATCGCCAATGGAGACAGAAGACATAAAATTTTCTAAAATGCAGTCAAACCTGCCCATGCGGTCACCTCTATTAAGCAGTCACCTGTATTAAAAGGTCACCATCATCTGGACTTTTCATAGAGAATTTCATAAGAATTGAACCTATTTAAGAGGTCACCTGTCTTAAAAGACCACTTTTTCTTTGACCCAAATGTGACCTCTTGATACATGTTTGACTGCACTATTTTCTAATTCAATTTGTATGTAAAAATGTATATTGTATATATTTTTTAGTCATTAGCTTATGTGTTGTATAACACCATACAATGTTGTATACCTGTAACAATACATGATTATCTCCCTTGAAATATGACCTCACATAATGTTAATATTATAACACAAGTTTTTGTTCTTTCCTTTATTTGTGTACAAAATAAAATCTTCCGTGCATAAGCAGCGACTAAGGGCCATTTTTATGTACTTTTCCAAAGGTATACTTACTACTCAGATACAGATGCATATACCATACCTCATGTACATTTTTTATCTTTTATTTAGTTTTCGTATTATTTTATGAATTATGACAATACATGTACTATGAATAAATATTTCTATATTATTGTAAGCACGCCATGATGTAGCTGAAATACTGCTAAAGTTAGTGTTAAACACCAATCAATCAATCCTTTATTATTGTAAGAGAGCAATGATTTCTTGACCTTCCAGATTACATTGTACAAGGATAATAGGTATACTGGCTTATTTGAGAAGTACACATCTATAAATCTGCAACTAAGATGTATGTAATTCAAATATATTAAGTTACTAGAGAAAATAGGCAGGTGACACTTGTGTTCCATAATTTTTCAGAAAAATGCACATCTACAAATTTTAGTCTAAAGTGGTAACCATCTATGACTTTTTTTTTAAAAACAAAAAGAAAAGAAGAAAGAAATTTATTTCATTTTAAAATATTTTTTATGAACTTTAAAAAGTTTTTATTTTGCAATGTTTGTACTGACGTAATTTTTACTCTCTCATGGGGTAATGAGATTGGAGTGTCTAAAGAATATTTTTGTGATTTGAAAAAAGTAAATGAAAAGAATATGAAGTTGTAGATTTCCAAAAATCATGTTGCATTTCTAAATATTATAAAATCATGTTTATATAGATTTTTTAGTTTTAATATTTCTAGAATTGCCATTTTTATGTGTTATTCATAATTGTGAACACTGGTATAGACATGAAACTAAGCAGGTGGTATGTTCAAATTTCTTTCTTCAAATTTTTTTAAAGAAATTGATGCTCTTTAATTTCTAAAAATAAACAATATCTCGTTACATTTCACAGGTGCTGTGTATATTGTATCTCTTTATAGATGTAGTTATTCAATAAATTTTACAAAATCTTTTTATCACATATTTTTTTAACATGTTATTGGCTATGCGCATTTATTACCACTTTCAACAATTTTTATCCTATATCGTGACTAAGGTTTTATTTGTGGAGGGTGGAGAAAACCACTGTCCTGCCAAAAGTCACTGACAAAAACTATCACATAATGTTGTATCAAATTCACATCATCATGACCAGGGTTGGGAATCAAACTTACAATGTATTCAGTGGTAGGCTAACTAACTATCATAACTACCACATGATCATAGCCTTGATGGCAACTGGTGGTTTTATATCAACACAAGTTTGCACACACTGTAAACCGGGTTCTTGTTTATTTAGGGCTTGATTCATAAAGGTTTCACTGTAACATATATTAAAAAGGAATGATTTTTTATTGTGGAAAGTGGAGTTAAACACCAAAACCCAAACCCAGTTATTTAACTGATTTCAGCTATTTTACTCTGATAAAAATATTCCGAAAGTTGCAAGACCTTTTGAAAATGGGTGTAGATGGATTTTCAGTTATTCTATTTTCTAACCAGAATCATCTCTGAATAAAAACTGAAGACAATCATGGGCAAAATGTTTTATAATACCCACAGAAACAAGTCCATATTCTGTTGCCCCCTTTTCAACCCTGTAAATGCTATATTCTGTATGTTCCATATTCTTCAATAGGCAACTAATTCTTTTACCTTTTGATAGAACTAGTTTATATTTGGTGAAGTGACTTGGTATGAGACGAGCAAGCACATATTATAATAAGTTATTGTCTTGCCTGTGCCCAAAGTCGCTGAAGGCGAGACAGGTATTGGTTTTCAGTGACAGCATTAACAAGTTTTTTGGGTGATTATATCAGCTTCTCCGTTACCATACAACCTAGGCTCACAATACTTGGTTCACACATCGATCATGGTGTGTACATGTCAACCAGGCATATGACACCTGACCTTGACCTCATTTTCAGTCTAAAACTTCGTTGATTTTTTGTAATGTTTTTGTTATTTAGTCTGTTCCTCTATTACCATACAATCTAGGTTCACCATAGTTGGGCCACACATTGATCATGGAGGGTATATCTATATGTGTGTATTCATGCATGTCACCTTGACTTAATTTCAGCTTCATGGTACATTGATTTAGTTCATTTTATGACAAATATTTCACAAAAATGATTCTCAGGGGGAAGGCAAGCCATAGATCTTTCTACACTTGTTAAATAGTCCAATTATTCAGGATAAACTTGTATTTAAGCTGGTGTAAGCAATTTGTCTTTTGACAAAAATAAAAATGAATTTATTGACCTTGTCATCAAAGTAAGATGTCACCGTGACCTAATTTTAAATCAAAATGCACCATCACCTCACAATACAACATGTACATACAAAATATGAAGGCACTGGACCTTAAAACAAACAATTTCTATCCGGACAAAAGTATGGTACAAAAATCTTTTTTTTTACCTTGAGATCAAAAGTCAAGGTCATACTTTATTCACCGACCCAGACAAGATTGTATCTCCAGACCAGTATATTTTCTCAACTTTCTTGTGTGGGTCGGAGAGTCTTGCAGGAAATTTATTAAAATTGGAGTTTCAATCTTTCTTCAACATAGATTGCCTAAGAATAGGGGATTGGAAGGGCTTCACAAAGCGTAGCTAGAGCCTCTCTTTATTTAAATCCGGGACTGCTGGCCCCTGTAGGTTATTGGTATTTTGATACTGTCATATGCCTTTCTGGCATATGATGTTATAACAACTGTAGTCTCTAAACAACTTTTCAGTAATTTTCCTTACAGTCATGAGGTTAGGGGATTGGAAAGGGCCTCACTAGTGGAGAAGCCTAGCTAGTGCCTCTCTTTATTCAAATCCGGCATTGCTGGCCGCTGTGGGTTATTTGTAATTATCGTCGTCACCGTCACTTACAAATTTTTCAGTTATTCTGTGATTAAAAGACTTGCTGGAGAAGAAAAACCTGGGTCGTTATACTTAACTGACCAATGAAACGCTCGGACATAGGTAGATAGATGTCTTGAAACGTAAAAACTTGAGGTAGCCATCGGTCAGCGAACCCACATAAATGGTGACTTGTTAGAAGTCACCAACCACTCAGGCCCTACAATGAAAATATATTTCAATCGTTTGAGTTTATGAATAAGACCAAAATTATTTTCTTCTGCATTATCTGTCCATAGTGGTGGATTGTTGATGCTCTGTGGAGCAGTGTTCCCCGCTTTATTCAGTCAGAACGACAGGGTCTACTCGATCGGATGTTTCAATTTTTTGGATTTTTGTTTTTGTCTTGACCCAAAATTTCATCTTTTCCTATTTTCGGAGATATCTCCTCTAGTTATGACAATACATTTTACTGATATCTGAACAATTTGTAATTATTTACATGATTTTGTATTATTATTACTTGATTAAAACAGCACCCGCTGGTTGTGTGGTATTGCATTTAACACATTTGGGTTTTTTTGTTTTTTTTTTTTTAGTTCACAATGATAACGCATTGCTTTGTGTACCTTGATTGGTAGAAGACAGAAGAAAACTAAGCTTAATTTAAGGCACAATATCTAAAATATTGATAAATACTATCTAAATTCCGAACTAAAAATTTGCTACAAAGAGTAACTAATGCAAACAGATTTCAATATACTGGCATTTTGATTTTTCATTTATTAGTTTGGGGGAAATATAACAACAACAAAAAACAACAGCTAACTGTGCAATATGAAAAAAAAAATCGTCAATGATTTTAACTAATACAGAAACACGTTTTTATCTTGATCCTGTTTGTCAATATTATTTATTTGTTAGTATACATCAATCTGATTATAAATTAACTGTTATATAAGTATAGGATACAGTACTATTGAAACAAAAGAAGCGGCCCGTATTGGATATAACGGGTTTCTTTTTCCGCATGAGTACTCAGGTGAAGGCCGAGATGCGTAGCACTAATGCCGTCACCTGAGTACGAATGCGGAAAAAGAAACCCGTTATATCCAATACGGGCAAATTCTTTTGTTTCAATAATAATGTATCTAACTTGTACAATAATAGTGTTGTTGCAAAAATATATATGGTATGGCATATATTTTTACACTTTTAATGTTTAAAAAGCCAAATAAGACAACAATTAACAAAAATAAAACGACAAATTTTTATCGGTCAACGTCCTTTCGATTCTCGTTTATATTTAGATATTTCAAGGTCTTTGAAAAGAATCGTTTATATTTAGATATTTCAAGGCCTTTCAAGCGTCCCAAATCTTCACCTGTGGTCTGTCTGATTTGTTATTACTTGCGGTCGTTCATGCGGTTCGTTAGTTGCGAGAATACATTTTAAAAGTTCACATACTCGTCAGTTAAGATAAGATGAGATAAGAAAACTTTATTTGAATTCGGTTTTTGTATAACAATAAACACAAGCTCTCAGGAGCTTTTTACCGAATATACATAGTAGCACAAGATACATACAAATATTAACATAATCACATAAACACACATATAAAGCACATACAGTTAGCAAATGCAACATAAAAAGCACAAAAATAAAAGACATTCTAAAACATGCTGAAGCAATATCAAGCAAACATAAAATAACTAAGCAGCATTAAAACTTGGAAAAAGCACTAGAAATAAAACAGAAAGCTGAATATGTTATCTGCATGCAGAACAACGACATTCTGAGCCATTCCAGGACTGAATCAAACTTTTAAAGTGGTTGAAACTGTTTTCAGTTCTGAAATGGTTCGGAAGGTCGTTCCACAGAGTTGCAGCTGCAAACGTGAATGATTTTTTGCCATACCTTGTAGTTCTAACTTGAGGTACATCTAATATGTTCGAATACCTGAAAGCATATTTAGAATTCTTCACATTAACCAAATCATGAAGGCATACAGGAGCTAATTTGTTAACGATTTTATATGTCTCCAAGGCCATTGTCCTAATACGTCTGATCTGTAAGGAGGGCACTAGAGCTTTTTCAAGAAGGTTGATATATGAACTGGTGTGGTCATCGTATACAAAGCGAAGTGCTCTTTCCTGCACTTTCTCTAATTTTTTTGAATTTTTATCGGTACAAAAATGCCAAGCCAAAGGGCAGAAGTTAAAGTTACTGAGAATGAAAGTGTGGAATATAGTTAATTTGCTTAATCTGTCTAAATATCGGCCCAAACGTTTAAGTATATTCAGTTGCCGTGATGCCTTCCTACAGATTGAACTGATATGAATGTCAAAATTTAATTGATAATCTATTTCAATTCCTAAAAGTTTTACTGTCTCTTCACATGAAAGTGTAGAATTCTGTATACAAATCTTCATGTTTTTGTCAAAAGTCTTCTTCCCAACCGCAAGTACCTGAAATTTATCTGGATTAGCCTGCATTTTGTTAACTTTAAACCAATTAATAAGAACATTTGACTCTGATTCTAAAACTGAGGTAAGTACATTAAAATCAGGATGACCATAAGACAAAGTATTGTCATCCGCATAATTATATAAAGTACCCTTTTTTACAAAATAAAAAATATCATTAATAAAGACATTAAAAAGTAGAGGCCCCAAGATTGACCCTTGGGGTACCCCTTTTTGGATGTCAGACCAACTGCTCAGGATACCATTAATTTTAATTTGCTGTTTCCTACTTGATAAGTAGGACTCAAGAAGGGATACAGAATCAGTGGACAAACCATAGGCCGAAAGTTTATCCAATAAAATATCATGGGGTAGGCAATCAAATGCCTTGGAAAGATCCATTAGGACTGCAGCAACATACTGATTTTTTTCAAGGGCATTCCGCCAGTCCTCTAATAACCTGAGCAGGGTTGTCTGACATCCACGACCTCTTCTAAAAGCACATAAATAAGGATTAAAAATATTTTCAAAAAAATCAGACAATTGCTGTTCTAAAATTTTCTCAAAAATCTTTGAAAAAATACATAGTACACTTACGGGTCTGTAGTTAGTCTTCAAAAGTGGATCATTCTTTCTATATAAAGGTGTTACTTGTGCTTTCTT
This sequence comes from Bathymodiolus brooksi, assembly GCA_963680875.1. Classification (NCBI taxonomy): domain Eukaryota; kingdom Metazoa; phylum Mollusca; class Bivalvia; order Mytilida; family Modiolidae; genus Bathymodiolus; species Bathymodiolus brooksi. The sequence continues at coordinate 25,917,909 of OY804581.1, read as the reverse complement.
TAATTTATCCGGAAAAACATTCTGATCTATTGACATATTTAAAATACTTGTAATCTGAGGTGCAATAATAGATTTACTACATTTTATTATTTTGGCAGGTATACCATCAGCACCTGTTGCTTTTTTGATGTTGATATTATTTATAATCTTTTCAACTTTATTTGTTGTTACCTTTTCAAAAACAAATTTGTTTGTGCAATCATTTTGTTTCTTTATTTCTATTAAACTTGGATGATCAGAAGGGTCGTAAACAGTATCTTTTCCTATATTCTCAGCTACAGTGGAGAAAAAATTATTAAAGTGATTGGCTACTTCTTTTTGATCATTTACAATCTTGTCAGATTCATTAAGCACAATTTTTTGTTCTCCACTGGACCCCTTTTTCGAAAAGAATGGCTTAATAGTTTTCCAAAAGTCGCCCGATTTTGTTCCCCCAGAGCAACGTTCTAAAAAGTATGTTTTCATTGATTTTCTTTTCAATTTGGTTACAAAATTTCTTTGCTTTCTGAATTTTTCCCAATTTTTGTTGATCTGACATTTTGTAAATTGAGAATATAGCACTTGTTTTCTGAATACAGCTCTTCTGAGCTCCTGATTCATACATGGTAATGGTTTTTTTCTTTGATATCTAGATTTAATTGGAGCATGTTTGTTTAACACATTGATAAAATCTTTTTCATATTCATTATAAACATAATCTACTTCATGACATGTTTGATTGATCTTAATTTGTTCTATATCATCATTGAAATTTTCAATATCAAAAGTCTTGTAACTTCTATAATACCTGAGCTTTTTTGGTTGGTGAAGAACTTCACCTTTGATAACAGTACTTATAATGTTATGGCAGTCACTGACACCTGTTGGAACATTTTGTGACTTAAAACATAATGATTTCTTGTTTGTCATTATTACATCTACTAGTGATGGGATACAGCCCTTTTTGAAACAGGTTGGACCATTAACAAGTTGTGATAGATTGAAAATATCACAGAAATCATTCAAGGTAGCACTTTTATCTGAATTGAGCATGTCAAAATTCAGGTCACCAAATAATAACATATGTTCATAATGTATTAAAGATATATCAGCAAATCTGGAGAAATGTTCAGTAAATTCATTGTTTGACATAGAAGGGGGTTTATATGCCCCAGCAATCAACCACTTTCTGTCACTTATATATACTTCATGACACAGAGTTTCAATTTTTTCACTCTCTAAAGATTGTTTTCTGCTGGATGGAAAGTCAGATCTGATAAAGGTAAGTAGGCCCCCGCCGTACTGGTTCCAGTCCCTACGTTGCACTTTGTACCCATCTACACTGAACAGATTGTCATTAAAAGATTCATCAAGTTTCGTTTCAGAAATAATTAATAAATCTACAATGTTGTCAGTTAGTACCTCTTTTATTTCGTCAAATTTGTATCAAAGGCTGTTGATGTTCAGGTGTGCTGCCATGAAATTTTTGGGATAAGATCTCCGGACATCTCTAAGGTCTTTAAACGTGTGTTTGTTTATATTTACACCGGAAGTAACAGTGGGTGCGTTTGATTTATCCTCTACATCTTCAATATTAAAAAAGGAGTTGCTAAAAATAGGCAAAATACAGTTTGCACAGTACCAACTTTCAGATGATGTTGATAAACGTTGGTATTCGTCTTTCGGTAGGTCAATACATTTAATGTGATACCAATATGTACAGTCTTCACAATAAATTCCACGTTGATTTCGTTTTACTGGTTTGGAACATTTCCCACAAGGATATTTTACTGGACCAGGATTAGTTGAAATGTCTCCTGATAGCAAAAGAATTCTAATTATTGATGTATATGTTGTTGTATTTTGGCTTGGTAAGTATTTGTAGTAACGTCTATTTGTATAATGGCGGATCTTTTCTGAGACGATCCTCGGGTATAATAAATCTAATAATACTGAACATAAATTATGCCAGATCTGTAATACTTGTACCGTGTCTTGTATATTGCTTTTTTAAACAAAGTGTTGATATTTTTTTTTACAAATCTTACTATCAAGAGTCAAATATACTAATTATAGCGTATAGTAGTGTGGTCACCGTAGCCGAGTGGTTAGATGGAAGTTTTGAAAGTCAAAATAGACTTTGAAAAGCCCAACAGTGGTTCGAGACACGAAAGCCCAATAATGTAGTATTATTAAGTGATGCTTTTCATATTGGCCTAGTTATAGGTCCGAGGCCAATACATCAGACCGAGGACCTATAACTAGGCCAATATGAAAAACATCACGTAATGATATAAGTCTGTTTGGTGACTCTGAAAATAGGGAAAATAATTATTTAAAAATCAGGGATTTGCTTTCTATTGCTCTTTTTAACATTTTAGGCACACATTATTTAATACATATCTGAGAAAAAGTTGTCAAAGAAATAATTCAAATAATAAAAAAAATCTCCATAGGGCCTAATACTAATTTTATCAGATTGTAAGTAAAGGAGGCTGCCATTATAATGAACATTATTAATTAACTTTGATTTATTAGCCTTTATATGATCAAATCTGTCAATACAATATAAAAACTTGCATTGGGCCAATACGGCAAAAACCAGTCCAATACGGATATTTTCCGTATTGGCCCGATTCCAATCAGTCCAATAACAGCTAGATCGGAATCCTCTAGACTTTTCGACAATTGCAAGGAAAAGTCCAGAGAAATATTGGACTGGTTAATTAATAAAGGTATCATAACGTGATGTTTTTCATATTGGCCTAGTTATAGGTCCTCTGTCTGCTGTATTGACCTTCGGCTGCGCCTCAGGCCAATACAGCAGTCCTCAGACCTACAATTAGGCCAATATGAAAAACATCACGTAATAATACTATAGCATTACCTGTTCTTTCCTGTCTGTTGTTATGCTAATGTCAGTCACATGGGAATGTCATATTAGGTTAAAGATTCAAGATGTTTTGAATAATTGATAAACAATTTGACCATATGATATTTGTTTGTAAACAATTAATAACTGCTGGTCACATGAGACCCTTATATGGACATGTCCCTTGTTATTCACTCATGCTGATTTATAACAAATTTTAAATTAACACTTAAAAAATGATACAAAAATAAAATAAATGTTAATTTCGTGAAAGTATAATTTATATAAATATATAAATTAAATAATATTCTTGTTTAATACTTGTTTTCTTCCAAAAATTAAAACAATTCATATACAACGTTAATTTCTAATAGGCAAATTAGATAAACATTTTTTTCATGATAGTGGCTCAATGAGTTAGGTCGTTGTATCTAACAACTCATGCAAGCCTATCACCAATACGGCGTGGGTTCGCACCCGGCTTTGTAAATTACAAAAAGGGTGCACTCGACTCGCAATCGCAAGTGATAAAGTTTACCAGTTGCTTGCCCATGGTCGGTGGTTCTCTCCGGCTTCTTCCACCACTAAAACTGGTCGCCATGATATAGCTGAAATATTGTTGAAAGTGGCGTTAAAACACCAAAAATCAAAATCAAATCATGACAGTGAGGTTGAAACTACTGAAATGTAATGGTCAGAATATACAACGTTTTCAGGTAATTTTGTTCTCTTTTATTAACCTCTATACACATAAAGGGAATGGGTAGTTTATTTTAATTTTATTTTAATGTATTTTAAATGCTCCACAATCAGTTATGTAATAATGTATCATCATTATTGATTTTTACGTGAACAGGTGTGAATCTAATTTGAATATTGTCCATATTTGGTATGGTCGGTATGTCAACATCTGATATAACATGCTAATGATGAAATCAGCTGACTTGCTGTTTGTTAATACTGACCACATGTTGCTGTTCATTTCAGTAGTACTTACTCCCATGTTTATTACATGACAAAATGACAGAATTTTACAATTAAGTCCTATGGCAAACTTTTTTATTCTTTAATGAATTTTTTTGAAAAATTCACCTATAATATGTATTAATCAGTCCTTAATATAAATATAATTAAAAAATAAATTTGATAACCCATTGATTTTTTAGGAATTGTTTTCCCTATTTTCAGAGTCACCAAACAGACTATACCTTTATTAATTAACCAGTCCAATAACTCTCGGGACTTTTGTTTGCGATTGTCGAAACGTCTAGCGGATTCCGATCTAGCTGTTATTGGACTGACTGGAATCGGGCCAATACAGAAACTATCCGTATTGGACTGGTCATTGCCGTATTGTCCCGATGAAAGTTTTTATATTGTATTGACAGATTTGATCATATAAGGGCTAATAAATCAAAGTTAATTAATAATAAGTAAAACGCGTGTTTAAGCCTAAAACAGTAAAAGGTTAAAGTTCATATATTCAAGAACAAAAGAATAAACTAGATTCTTTAAAAATAATCCACTGTTCGAACAATAGTGTGACGTCAGAGAAATGCATTACGTAAACGATATCAACCTTGTCCCAAAAATGGGTCAAATTATTAAAGTACAGCGGCCTGTATCATCGGCCCCTATTAGCGGCCTGTATGTGATATTAGAGGCCGCATTTACAGTAGCTTTGCTGGGGGTATTATTTTACAATGTTATAATACACTCGCTCCCCTAACGTTACCTCTAACTGAGAGTCTGTCAGGGGGAGCGTAACGTGTTAAACAGCGAGTTTTAATCAGACTGAGCATACATCCAAAATAAACAATAGTGTATAGACTTTTTAATAGACAGAGAATACAATCGTTCAAAGTCTACCCGTGATACGACAGAGATATTGGTGGGTACATGTTATGTTGATAGTTCAAATTTAATGTGGTAAGTTAATTTCAATTTATTTTTCAATTCTCATCACTTTGTATCAGATTTTCTTCAAAAAGTTTTGAAAAGTAGCATTCAGCAAAACAGCATCAACACGCGCTCGGGTGTGTGTCATTGTCTGATCTTTCAACCTAGGGAGGGGAGGAGGGAGTGTTCTATGTTTTCTTGGGAGGTGTGTGCAGCTTGAACTTTGATGACCTCGTGGGAGCCTTAATAATTTACAATTTACTCTAGTATTTCAAATTTTAGAAATGTATATACATATAGATATTCATATATTTTCCCCAGAAATACAGACTTGTTGATATGCTTGAGTCGGAAATACATATCCCAATATTTAAATTAAAAGTAATTTTAATTTTTTAAACCGTTTCCTTTAATCTAATGAAAATTAGATGTTTCATGTATCTATTTTATTTCTTTGGCGATACACTAATAGTCAAAGACCACCACAACAAAAAAAGATACAAAAACATCTAATTTCAATTAGATTACAGTTTAGTTTCATCGAACCGTTTCATGGACGTCAGTAGTGCAGATAAGTATTCTAACTAACAACATAGATCTACCGATGTAATCATATAATATAAGATCAACAATCGCTACCTTTTCTGACGACTCATCTGATAGTAACAAGAATATAGAAGAAATCCACCCCTCCCCCGAGACCAGATGAAAAAGAAGGAGGGATAAATATAATAATTAAAAAACTGCAGACAAAAGGTCGTATCATATTCACTAAGTATATTGTGATTCTGATATGAGTGAGTGAAGGCCAATTTTTCAGCCATATCATGGTGAGAGCATGCTTCATTTCGATTAGATGATGATGATATCCCTTCTGTTCTAGACCAACATGCTTACGAGGAATCAGCATATGCCAATTTTATAGTCGTTTGTTGGACACGACCGGGTCTCTAACCCACGACCTACCACACTCTAGGAGATCACGTTAGCCACTAGACCACCGAGGCGCTTAACTGTAATATGAAGAACAACAATCATTTTAAAGTACTTTTCCTTCACTTTTTTATGTTCATTTATAGCAATGGGATGAGATTTATACACTGGGGTCCATTCACTGCCACCATTTTTACTGTTGTTGGTCTGTCCGTATTTATCTTATTGAAAAAGCAGGAACAAAGAAGTTCGAGATACTGATAGTAAATTTTGGCAAGACACTTTAAAAAAAATTAAATTTGAGAACATAGATTCACTGGTGTCTTGTTATCAAGTTATATTTGGATTTCCGACAGTTTTGGTTTAATACTGAAGAAGTCGAGGTACGGAGATGGGTACCTATAGTACTACATTGTATATCATTGTTCATATGTTGATTTTGCTGGACTGTTAGTCCACAAAGAAATAAATGACACAGTAGTCAGAACATTGTGGAATTTACATACATCATGTTCGAAATTGTACGATGAAAATATTTTTTTTCTATTCTATTCTAGTATTCAATATCTAAATTTGGTTTTCTAAATGCATAAATATAAATAAACACAATATATATAATAATAATTATATACGTCGGAAAATTAAACCACAGTGTTAGAATTAGATTGTAGAGCTGTCAAATTTTTGTTTTTCCCTCGACGAGATTTGAACTCGCACCAATGATACACTGCAGCACCATTCACTTAGCCTTACGTCCAGCGCCCTAGACCACTCGACCACATCCACTCCCTATATATATATGTATGTATATAACTGCTGTGTTGTATCGAGTGTTGATTTTAAAGGTATGTAGACATGTAGTAGTGTTCATTTGTTTCATTAAATTCGACCATTAACCTGGGATCAAATTTTGAATTCACTTTACCATAGAAATATTATCATGAAAACAAATAGCATTTTCTCACTTTTTCTGATATTTGCACGGAAAAAAAGATAATTTGAATTGGAAAATTGACTAAAAACAAACTAGCACCGTAAAATGACTGAGAATAAATTTACTTTCACTTTAATTGTAGGAACAATATGAATATTCAGAAAGGATTTATTATCAAGACATCAGCTTCTCTATTGTTGGTGGTTTTTATATCCAGTCAATTTAGTAAGTTTATTACAATAGTACAACACTACAAACGATATCTATCACCACTAAAGTTGTGAGTTTGAATCCCGCTCATGGCGAGATACAACATTATGCGATAAAGTTTGTCAGTGACTTGCCACAGGTTGGTGGTTTTCTCCGGGTACTCCGGTTTCCCCCACCAATAAAACTGACCACCACGTACGATATAACTGAAATATTGTTGAAAGTGGCGTTAAACTCCATAAACCCAAACCCCAAACGATATTCCTCTCATCAGGCAATGCGAGTTCAATAACCTCTGTGATGTCTATATTTTGTGTCACAAAACCAAATCATGTCAGCTTGGAGTTTCATCGATGATAATATTGAAGATAAACGTGTTATGAATGAATACATCATGATTACGAGGACAAAAAGATAAATGTGTTACGTTGAAGAATGCATAGTCCTGTTAGACGTATGAATTTTAATCTCAATTTCGGCTTATGATAAACACCAGGGGCGGATACAGGGGGGGGCGCACCCGGCGGGCGCCCCCCCTAAAATTGGAAAAAATATGATTTTTTGGCGTAAAATCGTGATTTTTCACACGAAATACCCCAAAAATTTTCGCGCCTCCCTCCGTTCGGCGCAATTTTTTTTAATTGCGACCCCCCTCTCTTGAAATCCTGGTTCCGCCCCTGAACACCGTGGTTTATTTCCTACATGTACGAGTAATCTGATAGAATATTGAATATGGTAAAACAAGCACATTAATTTGAAAACCCGGTTTCTCAGATATGCCCGAAATCACAACATAACAAAGAAAAAAAATAGGTACAAGGCTTTCATCAATTTTTTTTAATTTGTGAGATAATTAAATACAAAATTGTATCAATCACCATGATTGTTATGAATGAACACGAATAGACCTTTGAAACGAATATAAACTTAAACATTGAGGGGTTTGCCAATTCTACTCGGTACCAATGACAATCCCGACAAGGGTATGTGAAAATAAGTTTACATTATACAGACAATCCACCCGAAACTCAGCTGAAAATCAAAAATTAAGTAACATGGTTAGTTTGTTGTTCTTCATCTGAAAGTGACAACAAGGTCTTCAAAAGTGAGTATATATAGTACTCATACTTCAAAGTGAGTGTGAGTCGTCCTTGTCGTGCAGCGACTTATCATCGAATATGACTTATCGGAGTTTTAACATGAGTAACACAGCGGGTGCCACTATTGGAGCAGGACCTTGTTACCCTTTCAGATCGCCGGTTTTATTAAGGTTCGTGTTGTTCGTTCTTTAGTTTTCTGCGTGGTGTTTTGTGCACAATTGTCGGTCTTTTCCTCTTTTTTTCTTTAGCTACGGTATTTAAGTATTTTTTTTAATATATGATTAAAATGATGTTAGAACTTTTTTTAAGCAAAATTCGAATGCTTCATTACCTTTCCATTTAAGAAAATAACTTTCTGCCACACAAAATCACGCCGATAAGAGGGAACAAGAATTGTGTAACTGATCCAAAACTGTGGAGATGTTCTACATACTTAGAATATACAATGCAATTATTGAATTCGAACAATCCAGTTACGGACATCCGAGAACTCAGTTACGGGTATCTTATCGAAAGTTTCTCGCACCGAAAACAGTTTATTGAGCAATACTTGTGACAGTTGTACGCTTCAAAATCCATTGTTATATAAATCCCGAGCTAGCCTTTGCTTGTGATTGAACATTATACCAGAGAATATTAGGAAAATTTAATGTATCCTATTCTTCTTTTATTCATCTTGAGATGTCCATAACTACAGTTACAGCATCATCTTACCCTTTGTGGTTGTCTTTCGATCCTTCTACGGCGCATGATTATATTTAGCCCCTTTGGTATCTTCAAACGTTTTTTTGTCGATTTATCAAGTGGCTAAATGGTTTATCAAGTGATCAAATAGTTTATCAAGTTATTTGTTTACATGACACAATGTTTGACCCTTGAAGCGTCGTATTAATCTGTGTGTCTAGACAAACCAACGTGAATCATACCCAGTTTTATCAGACAACGTCAAGTTTGACGACTTTTTAAATCATTGAATGTAAAATTCTGCTGTTTAGTAATACATTTCATGACCTCTTTATCAAAGAAAACTAATAGTAGTCTGTCGTAACTCGTGATATTTTGTTATATTGATTGATTGATTGATTGATTGATGCTTTACGTTAAGTGGGAAATGTTTCATATAGCTCCACCTCTAAAAGTTAAATGACCTGTCACCAATTCGTGGCTAAAGAGTTGGTCTTGGAATGGGGGAATGAACGGATGCTTTGATTGCGACTGGTAATAGAGAGGAAGTGCATATGATCGAAAATGTCCCCTAGAAATGGGCCACCAACGATTATGATAATAATAAAACTAATATAGTAATAAAATACCATCTTTATTTTATGATGGCAGCTTGTTTGGATCTTAACTTATCTTCAACATGTATATTAAAATACAATCAATATTTAAAGAATAGATGCTATTTCTATATCACATGGGACGCCACGATATAGCTGCAATACTGCCAAAGACCATTAAAAGTTTACATCAATCAATCAATCAGTCAATTTATATCACATGGGTTCCCGATAGGATTTTAAAATCAGGAGATATTGCCAGATTAAATTTAACACAAATGTCTATTGCAGTAATTCAAACAGAATCTAAATCCCTCCAAAAGAGATCCATCTTCCAGCTATGTACGTTGATTGACTACTATACTAACAGGTCATGTACCGATTATAATGATTATGGCTGTTTCTGTGGATACGGACAAGAAGGGAGGAAAGCGGTGGATAAAACTGATGCGTATGTATTACGTTATATTGTTAAAATCATGTGATTATATTAAAAATTGCAAACAAACTCAACCACGAACCATGTCGCCAACAAAGATGAAATGTATATATTGGCTCAAACCACACACAAACACAAAACAGATTCTCAAACATTTCCAAATTTGTCGCCATTTAATGTTGCTGTCAGCTGTGTTAGCTTATTTGTAAAACTATATTGTCATTTCGACAGCATGAACCAAATATCTTGTGGAATTGAAATGATGCAAAAAAAAATATACATGTATATTATATCCCTGCAGTTTTCAACAATATCATTTGTATTGTAAGTACATTTTATGTTCATGAATTAGGAGGGCTTGCGACAAAGTTGCCCGACCCAGTTCATAAACTTGATATGTTCGAGGTGGGCTTCCGTTTTATTCTGTTGGTCTGTGAACACTATGTTGTCCTACTAACAGAAGTTATTATGATACCACAAATATCTCTAGGATCTGTAATAATGTTTTTATATGGCCACATCGCTCCAAATGTAATTGAAAGATCACAATTTTTGGCGAAATAACAAATTCGCTAGAATTAATCAAGTACTGATATGACTCTGTATGGGAGATGAATCATAATTATACACCATGTAAACAGGGACCTACTTAAAGTAATTTGAGCTGTTCGTGATGATAAAGTATCATATGGTAGCAGATCGAAAACAATATATAAATACAATGCCACTAAATCTTCACGGTCTACAAATATGTTGTTTCAATATTTCCGTGCATTCAGTAACATATCCATGGATTTGGTGAATAGAGTTGACCCCAATTCATAAACTGAAGAACATGTATAAGATACAGTACTACTGAAACAAAAGAAGCGGCCTGTATTGGATATAACGGGTTTCTTTTTCCGCATGAGTACTCAGGTGAAGGCCCGAGGTGCGTAGCACCAAGGCCGTCACCTGAGTACGAATTGCTGGGGGTATTATTGTACAAATGATAATAATTACAGTATGTGTTCATTTGACTTGGAAAAACATATAAGACTGGTCAAAACTTCATCGGTCAATGAATCGTAATACTATCCAACCCCGCCAACTTCCAGGGACTATTTTCGAACATTATGAAAACTTAACAACTACACACCAAACCACAAAATAAAAGATCTTATCGATTGAACCAGGCAATAATTCAATCCTACATATTTCAGGTGTTGTCGTAAACATGACAGTTGTTACAGACGATCATCGTGTTTCCTGTATCCACAGTTTGTAAATTTTGGATTTGAATGCGACGACTCGATACATAAATGTCATTGTACAGGTATGTAGAAATAATCAAAGTGTACAAGATATCTACCAAAAATTGTTTAGATTGACTGTGTGCTAATAGTCAAAATTAATCCAACTGCACATGAATACAATAGTACACATTATATGTAGCGGGGGAAAAAACACAAACAAAAATATAAATACAAAAGAATATAATTATAGATATACAAAACAACCAGTCGTATTGAGGGTGGGTTATGGTATTTAACTCCACTTTTTATTGGTGGAGGAGACCAGAATACCCGGAGAAACCACCGACCTGTCGCAAGTCACTGACAAACTTTATCACATAATGTTGTATCGAGTAGACCTCGCCTGAGCGGGATTCGAACTTTTAACATTAGTGGTGATAGGCACTGATTTCATAGGTATATATAAATACAACTACCATACGATCACGGCGACGACGGCCCCAGTAGTATTGATGTGTAAAGACAAGCATAATGTACAGATATGAGATTATTTGAAAATGGTGTCGATAGCAGCCTACGCACCCGTCGTATCTGTATCAACAAGGACAATACATCTTTAGAGATTTGTTTTCTGTGTAATGTTTTGTAGATCGTTGTTTGTCCGTATGTCATTTTTCTTTTGGCCACTGCATTGTCAGTCCTCCATCGAATTACGGCTTATGATTATCCCTTCGGTATACTTTTTTTCGATACTAAATTGTAATTTATTTTGTTGTACTGTGCATGTTAACCAGAGAAGATTTCATAAGTTTGTGTAACTTATATATCAGCCATTTTGTCTTTGTGTCCAAATGAAATGTAAACTAAACCTCTTCAGAGCTGCACAATACGTGTCAGTATGTTATATAAACAATATTTCAGAAACCAGTGAAATGGTCCAAATGTAAAAACAATGATTTTGCCTTGTTCAATTTTTTCTCTATTGTTTTCCAGATCCTAAAGGTACTTGCAGACGGAGTGCATGTGAATGTGAAATGAACCTAGCGGAGTGTCTGTCTTGGGCAACCTATAATAATAACTTTTACCATATGGACCGATCTGTGTGTAAATAACACACCAGAGGTCTCTTTCCTAACACCAAATTCAAGTTTTAATTTAATTTTCGAGACTGAATGTTTTAATTTAAACAATATTTATTTAGAAAATAATCAGAATATACAGTACATCAAACATAGTAAATACAGACAGGATTCAGAAACAAGCAATTATTGCTTTTATAAATCTGTCTCCTAAAATAAACATACATAGCATAATCATGACTATTATAGCATGATCTTTATAAAATATATCTATAACTATTAATATGTTTATATAATAATATTGCTGGTACATTGTAATTTATAATGAGACATCCTCCCGAGTCAAGGTCACTGAGTCCACACAACGCAACATGAACGTCCACGCTATGTGGACACAGGAACCCTGGCCTGTTTTAAAATATCAATTGATTTCAGATAATAAAAGGAGTCCTAAAAATATTTGGGTTTTCCTTCCACTCAATTATTTATGTCCGCCCATTTCATTGGTTTATTTGTAATCTTAATTCTTCCTATAATTTGAAATTAATGCTTTTCCGATGTGGTCGTTTTTGTTCAATCACATGGGGTTAGGGTTGAGTTATAATATCCAGGGGCGGATCCAGGATTTCAAGTTAGGGGGGCGCACTTAAAAAAATTGCCCCGAGCGGAGGGAGGCGCGAAAAGTTTTGGGGGTATTTCGTGTGAAAAATCACGATTTTACGCCAAAAAATCATATTTTTCCAATTGCGGAGAGAGGCGCGAAAATTGTTGGGGTATTTCGTGTGAAAAATCACGATTTTACGCCAAAAAATCATATTTTTTTCAATTTTGGATCCGCCCCTGGTATCTAACGACACTTTCAACAATATTTCAGCTATATCGTGGCGGTCATTTTTATTGGTAGAGGAAACCGAGTACCCAGAGAAAACCACAGACCTGCCGCCAGTCACTGACAAACTTTATCACATAATATTGTACCGAGTACACCACCCCATGAGCTGGATTTGAACTCACAACTTTAGTGATGATATGCACGGACTGTATAGGTAGTTGTAAATCCAATCACCATGTGATAACGACCACTACGGTCCCTTTTGTTCAGTGATGATAGAAAACCCGGATGAATAGTAAACATCTTTCAGATCCAATGCGAAGCCTCAAAACGCAAAGGTAACGACACATATTATGGAAATGTAGGCCTTGTTTTATGTCTATATCTAATTTTGAATACAGAAAGCTAATAACAAAACTTAGAATTAGTGAACACAAAAGGTACCTAAATTTTACATGCGTGGGTGAACAGCCGAAAATTTTCGGAGTCCAGTATTCAACACTTTTTTATGATCTACAGCACCTTGCAGGAACTACACACACTTGCTCTATGCATATATCAGACTCATAGATCTTAACCTTTTTCCAAATTTAGTGTCCATAAACATTTTTCACTCTTTTTTCTCCATACCTGGAAGCGACCGATAGCCGCCATATTGGCGTGTTGACATTATCAACACTGTCGTTCATATGACCATGCATTTCCAGACAGTAATCTACGCCACAATTAGCGTATTATTTCATTCACATTTTACCACCCATGTCCCACACCATCAACCACCAGACAGTATATGCTTAGATGGCTCGAACTCTATCTACCTATGGATATCCGATTTCATGCCCCACCAGACACACAGCAGGGCAGTAATGCTACATACTAGACAAGTGGTACACCTCATTCTTATGCTTAGCGGACAAGTCGAACTCAATCCAGGTCCATATACACCAAAGTTTCCGTGTCAGATTTGCTCCAAAGCGGTCAAATGGGGTCAACGTGCCCTGGCCTGCGACAACTGTGACCAATGGTGCCATACAGAATGTATGACGATGACATCAGAGGAATACCATCATCTAGCTGACACATCGGTTATATGGCTATGCAAGATCTGCCATGCACCACATTTATCAAATTTGTATGGCTCAATCACAGTCACTGATAACTCCTTTTCCAGCCTCAGTACTGACCTTCACACAACATCATTAGGCAGTCCAATGGCCTCATCATCACCAAATCGAAGTACAAAGCATAACGATCCGAAAAGACCATTAAAATCATTGAGGGCAATAGTAATCAACTTCCAGAGCATCAAAAACAAAGTCCACGAAACTCAGGTACTGATAGACAATGCTGATCCCGACACCATCCTAGGTACAGAGACGTGGCTAAATGGAAATATCTCATCAGCAGAAGTTCTACCAACAAACTTCCAAGTATTCAGGAACGACCTGCTCCGACTCCTATGGGGGAGTGCTCATCGCAGTACGTGAGGACCTTATCTGCTCACCTGTGCTCACCAGTCAGAAGACCGAGTTGATAAGCGTTAAACTCCAATTAAATAGAGCAAAGTCCATCATTATATCCTCGTTCTACAGGCCACCCAATATGACTGAGGACACATACTCAAGTGCTACCTTGGAAGAACTTATCAAGTTGAGGCATGATAACCAGAAATCTGATTTCTGGATTGGCGGCGACTTCAACCTTCCTGATGTGAACTGGTCGAGTCTAACGGTTACATCAAACCAATATTCTTACGCCATGACAGACACCTACCTTGATATTCTCAGGAACTGTAATGTGGAGCAGATAGTCGACTTTCCTACTAGAGGGAATAAAACCCTGGACATATTCTTAAGCAACCCAGGATTAATCGACCGCTGTAAACCTATACCTAGAGTCGGTGACCATGACGCAGTACTGATTGACACCCTCATCAAACCAAGACGTACTAAGCCTACTAGAAGAACTATACACCTATGGTACAAGGCTAATATTACTGAATTTAAGACTTAGGTTACAGCATATATCAACAAGTTCACAGCAACACCATTCTCAACCATCAACGACATGTGGACTTCTTTCAGAGACAACATACTCAAACTTCTAGACAAGCACGTACCACACAAACAGACTAGATCTCGACATACCAACCCCTGGATGGACACCACTACTCGAAGATTGACAAGACAGAAAAACAGAGCTTTCGACAAAACTAGGACCACAGGAAAACCATCAGATTAGAAGCGATATCAGAAACTGAAATCCACTTGCCAAAAAATTATTCGAGCAGCACACGATAACTACATGAGAGACATCATCAGCCCGGACGCAGCAAAAAACCCAAAGAAGTTTTGGTCATTTATTAAAGGCAAGAAACAAAAGTGCTCAAGGGGTGGCTCCTTTGCGACAGACAGATGGCACACTCCACAGTAACCCTCACACCAAAGCAGACATACTCAACTGTCAATTCAAGTCTGTCTTCACTAAGGAGGATATGAGCTCGATGCCAGACAAAGGAGACAGTCCGCACAATACCATGGATCCAATAATTATCACCATACCTGGAGTTGAAAAATTACTGAAAAACATCAAACCACATAAAGCGACTGGACCAGACTCTATCCCAGCCAGATTGCTTAATGAGCTATCCGTTCAACTTGCACCAGCCTTAGCCTACATCTACCAGAAATCAATCACAGCTGGAGAGGTACCAGACGATTGGAAGATGGCCCATGTAGTCCCCATCTTCAAGAAGGGCGACAAGAGCAAGTCCTCAAACTACAGGCCTGTGTCACTGACATCGATATGCTCCACACTTATGGAACACATACTCCACAGCAACATCATGTCACACTTTGAGAAACATGCTATCCTTACTGAAGCACAGCACGGATTCAGGAGCAGGAGATCGTGTGAATCCCAGCTTATCTACACGGTCCATGAACTGACGAAAGGACTATCTGAGGGGAAACAGATCGACGTCATTCTCTTGGACTTTTCCAAGGCCTTCGATGAGGTCCCCCATGAAAGCCTCATCCACAAACTGCATTACTATGGAGTCCGGAACAACACCCTCAGCTGGATTAGGGGCTTCTTGCAGAACCGTAAGCAACTTGTTATGGTAGAAGGCGAAAGATCAACTGTAACAGATGTTGATTCAGGAGTGCCTCAGGGCACAGTCCTGGGCCCACCTTTGTTCCTGGCCTTTATCAACGACCTCCCGGAAGTTGTCAGTTCCCCAGTTCGAATCTTCGCAGACGACTGTCTTGTATATCGCAGCATCAACAAAGTGGAGGACACAGCAGCTCTACAAAACGACATGTCAGCACTACAACAATGGGAGTCCGACTTCCAAATGATGTTCCACCCTGAAAAATGTACTACCATCCACATTTCCAAGATGAGAAACCCAATCCACGCCGGTTACAAGCTACACGGTCATACACTTGAGAGTGTCCCTGGCAGCAAATACCTTGGCGTTCATGTTAACAAAGATCTATCCTGGAATGACCACATACAGCAGACATCAGCCAAAGCCAGCAGATCAGTAGGTTTCCTATAGTTCTAATAATAAAACCCTAAATGCTCGCTTACTCGCAAGGGTTATAACGGGATGCCATTACACGTAATGGAGCAGCCGCCGAGATTTTTTGCGCTCGCTTACAGAGTTGCTGACGCCTGCATTTATCAATAATAAGACATAACCTTTCCTTTTGTCCATTATTATAACAAGTTTTTATCACCTACCAGTATTTTAGAATGTAATTCCCACAAAATAAAAATCCATGTTTACTTTCACTCTGAACATTTTGAATTTCGTCATTTCCGGCCTCATTATTTGGATGTCGATACCATATTTGGCGATTAAGGCGTGAATATTTACATCAGCCGTCGTAAGCATCGTAGTAAGAAATACCATATTTAGAAAAGCTCCACCTTCCGTAGTTTCCGGTTATGACAAACGATCGATAAATTTGAACATGGTTGTTGCTACCTTTGAAAAGCATATATTTCTCAGCCAAACCGATTTAACAAGGACTGGGATCATCAGTAATAGTTATAATGAAATGTTTGAAGCGTAAATAGTGAGTTTTTATGTTTCAACTGCAACTTTTTTTTTGCTCCATTGTGACGAATGGGACCGCGTTGTAGCTCTGCCGAGACACAAGTTTGTCACAGGAGCTACATTATTGCAGCTAGGTTTCCTACGGCGGAACTTGAGAGGTTGCCCTCAAGACATGAAAACCCAGGCCTACACCACATTGGTGCGACCAGTGCTAGAGTACGCATCTACAGTTTGGGATCCGTACACGCTCCAACAGATCTACGCACTGGAACGGATACAACGACAAGCCGCCAGATTTGTCACCGGTGATTATTCCAGCAGAGACCCAGGATCTGTTATCAGAATGCTGCAACAACTACACTGGGACACACTAGAAGAACGTAGAGCCAGAAGTAGATCAATAATGCTTTACGGAATCCTGAACAACCTGGTGGAAGTACCACTCCATCAGTACATCCAGATTAATACCACCAGAACTAGAGGATCCTGTGCCCATAGCATCCGGCAGATAAGCACCAGAGTAGATGCATACAAGTACTCATTCCTACCAAGAACCATCGTAACTTGGAACTTGCCACCACCAGATTTGCGAAGCCAGCCAACAGTTGAGTCGTTTAGGCATCACATACTTACCATCAGTATGCCTGGACTCATCAGCAACATGTGAACAGGACCAGCTGCTTCTAACTGTTTTTAACTGTAAATAGAGACATTTTAATTGTACATACTCGGGTGATTTTCTGCTGTTCACCCACCATGCACTGGAGTTTCAACACTCGTAGAAGAATTCACTCCATACCGGGAAGAAGAAGAAGAAGACAACCTATTAATAGAAAAGGGGAGACATCTAAATATTCCGAGAGAGCAACGCTTATGCTCACACTGTAAGTGTATAGATGACGAGAAGCATTTTCTTTTACATTGCACGATAAATTCTGAATTGAGGTCTTCTTTTTTAAGCATTTTGAACAACGGAAATCAAATTTTTAATAACTTATCAGAATCAAAAAAGCTTTCATATATTTTAAACCCATCAACACCATCTCAAGTAAATAAAGTGGGTTCCTTTTTAAAAAAAAGTCATTAGAACTGAGGACAGGGGACTCCTAACATATTTACTTGAAAATGCCGATTGTATGTGCTCTTTGTTACAGTCATGTTTATTGTATAATTGTCACAAACTGTATTGTTTAATGACAATAACATTTTGAATTTGAATTTGAATTTATAATCATATTAACTGTTAATTCTTCCAGAGCATCCGTGTTCACCCCGGTTAGTCTTTTTGTCCATTTGTCTTTTAGACATTTTATTGTCTACCCTCCTTCGATATACCATCTTTTGTTATCCTCGGATATCTTCAAACTTTTCTTATATATTACGTCTCTTTTTATAAATAAAAGACCAACACACTTAGTTGAATTTTTATTGTGCTAGCTCACACAGGCGCTTGTGCTGGCTCTCTTCTCTTATGAGAGTAGAGGACCGACACATGCAAATTGCTGTGACCATAAAGATTGTATGGATATGTGGACACGACCACGTTAAATAAAGTAAAAAAATCAAATAATAAAGAAATTTGATTGAAGATAAATATGTTAACAGAAAGTTGAAAAAAGGGGGAGGGGGTAATTCCATGCAACAAGCGCTTATGTTAACTCACTGAACCAACAGTCCTCGGGCAGAATTGTTACTTACTCGTTTACATTATCCTAATCCCGGGCTAACCAGTCTTTAATCTGCATCTTTTAATGCTGTGTGATTAGCGGAGAAGTAGCGAATACCAATGTTATAGTCTGGTCTGACCCGATCGGTGCTCGAACTCATCGTACTCCAGGCGAACACGCCAGTCTGACCCGATCAGTGCTCGAACTCATCGTACTCCAGGCGAACACGCCATGTACAATGTGCCTACTCTTTTTCGAAATCTACACAAGAGGTCTTTAACATGCAGGGAGCGTGGAACTCTCCAAACCATTACCCACTGTGGTTCATGGTTAATCTTTCCGTATTATAATCTGACAACCCCGCCCCCCAAAAACAAATTTGAGAGGGCTCCCCCTATGCACCCATTGGACGCGTTGGGCAGCTCTGTGGGCTTGATTGAGGTCTTGTCCCGGAGTGTGTGATTGTTGCTTAATACTAAATGCGTAATTTTCAGCCATGTCATGACGAAAACAAGTAACTATTCGATGAGATACCGTTGATGTATGCTTTGTACTAGTCCAGTTGTTAGCTCACTGCAACAGCAGTCCATGGGTAGACATGTCGATTCACCCAAAAACGTCATTATCCTGACTCCGTGCTAAGCAGTCTCTGTTCTCCTTAGTGCTGCACGCTTCGGTAGAAGCAGCTAATGCCAATTGTGTAGTCTATGTTTTGATCCCAACGAGGATTGAACTAAAACGATCTGTCACACTCTGGATGAACACGGCCACTATTTAAACAATGAGGCGAACTCAGGAGGGATGGTTGCAAGGGTTTCACTGCAAGATTTTAAAGGTGCTATGATAGTAAAGTATTCTGATAGATCGTGGAGAAATCATATACGTGTGAGGTTGATTGATCGATTGTTGGTTGTTTACTCAACGTCCAGTGGTAATGTTTTATGCATATTCAGAATGATGTAATTTTCAGAAAATATCTGGTATCAAAAATATTGAACTTCGGAGAAGAGGACAAGAGTTTACAAACTAACAAGTTAAAAAAGGGAATAAAAAGCAAGGTCATTTTGGCTTTTAAGCATATATTTGAACCTTTATATCTCTTGTCTTACTCCATTATTTTCTGCTTCAATGCAGCTTTTTCTAAATTTTTGCCAAACAATAGGGGGAGGGTGTGTGTGCTATGCCCTATGTACTCTAACTTGTAGATTTTAAAAATCACTTACAGGTCTCGTTGACGATTCGGAGACAATGTACACATATTCTATATCATATTAACCGCATTGGTGATGTAATGGTTTGCGTGATCGCCTCGTGTGCGGTAGATCGTGGGCTTGTGCGCCGTTCGGCTGGAACCAAAGATATACAATTGATATTTGCTGCTTGTCCGCTAATAACGCGGCATTCAGGAGTCAGAAAAAACTATTATGCTCGGAGTCATGACAATGACGCTTCTGAATGGACATATCTACCTATGAACTGAGCGCGGTAGATTGTAGGATCAAGCGTCGGCTCAAACCAAAGACTGAATGGATCGACATATCTACCTATGAACTGAGCGCGGTAGATTGTAGGATCAAGCGTCGGCTCAAACCAAAGACTGAATGGATCGACATATCTACCTATGAACTGAGCGCGGTAGATTGTAGGATCAAGCGTCGGCTCAAACCAAAGACTGAATGGATCGACATATCTACCTATGAACTGAGCGCGGTAGATTGTAGGATCAAGCGTCGGCTCAAACCAAAGACTGAATGGATCGACATATCTACCTATGAACTGAGCGCGGTAGATTGTAGGATCAAGCGTCGGCTCAAACCAAAGACTGAATGGATCGACATATCTACCTATGAACTGAGCGCGGTAGATTGTAGGATCAAGCGTCGGCTCAAACCAAAGACTGAATGAATCGACATATCTACCTATGAACTGAGCGCGGTAGATTGTAGGATCAAGCGTCGGCTCAAACCAAAGACTGAATGGATAGACATATCTACCTATGAACTGAGCGCGGCAGATTGTAGGATCAAGCGTCGGCTCAAACCAAAGACTGAATGGATCGACATATCTACCTATGAACTGAGCGCGGCAGATTGTAGGATCAAGCGTCGGCTCAAACCAAAGACTGAATGGATCGACATATCTACCTATGAACTGAGCGCGGTAGATTGTAAGATCAAGCCTCGGCTCAAACCAAAGACTGAATGGATTGACATATCTACCAATGAACTGAGCGCGGTAGATTGTATAGGATCAAGCGTCGGCTCAAACCAAAGACTGAATGGATCGACATATCTACCTATGAACTGAGCGCGATAGATTGTAGGATCAAGCGTCGGCTCAAACCAAAGACTGAATGGATCGACATATCTACCTATGAACTGAGCGCGGTAGATTGTAGGATCAAGCGTCGGCTCAAACCAAAGACTGAATGGATCGACATATCTACCTATGAACTGAGCGCGGTAGATTGTAGGATCAAGCGTCGGCTCAAACCAAAGACTGAATGAATCGACATATCTACCTATGAACTGAGCGCGGTAGATTGTAGGATCAAGCGTCGGCTCAAACCAAAGACTGAATGGATCGACATATCTACCTATGAACTGAGCGCGGCAGATTGTAGGATCAAGCGTCGGCTCAAACCAAAGACTGAATGGATCGACATATCTACCTATGAACTGAGCGCGGCAGATTGTAGGATCAAGTGTCGGCTCAAACTGAATGGATCGACATATCTACCTATGAACTGAGCGCGGTAGATTGTAGGATCAAGCCTCGGCTCAAACCAAAGACTGAATGGATTGACATATCTACCAATGAACTGAGCGCGGTAGATTGTATAGGATCAAGCGTCGGCTCAAACCAAAGACTGAATGGATCGACATATCTACCTATGAACTGAGCGCGATAGATTGTAGGATCAAGCGTCGGCTCAAACCAAAGACTGAGTGGATCGACATATCTACCTATGAACTGAGCGCGGTAGATTGTATAGGATCAAGCGTCGGCTCAAACCAAAGACTGAATGGATCGACATATCTACCTATGAACTGAGCGCGGTAGATTGTAGGATCAAGCGTCGGCTCAAACCAAAGACTATAATATGTATTGGTATTTGCTGCTTTTCCGCGAAGCACGCAGCATTAAGGAGTAAAATAGCCCGGAATCAGGAAAATGTGCCCGACATGTTTAATTCAATTCAATTCAATTCAAAGCTTTATTTAGAGTCGATATAAATCATACATATAACACAAGCTCTAATGAGCTTTTAAAATCGACTAGTTCAGCCGATACATCGGTCCGGGGCCTGGAGAGCGAAGAAGGGGCCTATGAATCTCTGGATGACCCTATTTGTTTACTCGCGGACTTGTTTCTGTGACGACTAGAACTATAAAAATAAATTAAGCGTGATGGTTTAATACAATGTCGACACCATCATCATCTCATTGAAATAAACTTGTTCAGGCCATGACCACAACCGCCATGTGGAGTGATGAGACTCGCTAATGGTTCCATGCTTAGGTTATACTTGAAGAATTCTCTGGATTGTGGAACTAGAGGCAAGTACATTGGAAAGAGTGAATTGTGTCCATGTACAGTATGTCAAAAAGATAAAACAGACCTCGATGACTACCGGTATACAGGGCCTCCAAGAGAAATTTTGCAAGGCGGAACAAGACTGCATTGGGGCCCCGGAGATTTGCTTATTTTTCTAAATAAACTAAAGATAGTTTAAAATACCCCCAAAAAATGAAAA